>CANNZV010000280.1:128039-205659 GCA_947561585.1 Caprella mutica | reverse complement strand
CGATTGTTGCAACGTTCGAATGATAAGATTATTTTATCTTATGTATCTAATTGGCAAATTTTATCGCCTTTATCGATCAATAGCACACCTATCAATCGATTTCTGCGCGTTCGAATGATAGGGATTTTTTTAGTTTATGCATTTAATTGTCTTGATTTTAATGGAAAGATATTGTTTTTTTAAACAAAAAAGTGTTACATTTCATCGGGTAACCATCACTCGATTGATGATTACCCTATGAAATGTAACAATTAGATATAGAAAATTATAGAAAATCCATATCAATCGAACGCGCAAAAATCGGTTGATGGTATCCCTATTAAATATACCATTTAGATGCTTAAACTAAATAAATTCTTTATCATTCGAACGTGCAGCAATCAATCGTTGGTTGCGCTATCGGTTGATGGCTGCGCTAACGAAAGATCAACAAATTATGAAGCGAAATCAGTCGATATTGCTGCGAAATA
This sequence comes from Caprella mutica, assembly GCA_947561585.1. NCBI lineage: Eukaryota > Metazoa > Arthropoda > Malacostraca > Amphipoda > Caprellidae > Caprella > Caprella mutica. Next base: position 205,189 of record CANNZV010000280.1, on the reverse strand, counting down.
ATAGAAAAAATTAGTTTTGTCATCTATTAGATGAGGATACAACGAGTAGATATCCTTCACACTTCCTGTCTTTTAGCATAGGATAAACTCAAAATCTACTTTCTTGTTTTCTATCATCCTGTTCACCATCAATTGAGTGCAATGATAATCACTGCAAAATCAGATGATACGGAAGGGACGGGAGCGAGAGCGGACCGTGACCGGACCGAACATGTGTATGCACAAGGATGAGACCGGACCGTGACTGGAGCTAGAGCGGAGCGTGACCGAAGCGATGGTGTGGATCAGCCCTAATACACACTGGCAGTGCCGCTCCGCTCACGGTCCGATCACGCTCCAGTCAAAATATCTTTGGATTGGATCGTGACCGGAGCGTGACTGGAGCGTGACCTGACCGGCACTGCCAGTGTGGATGCTCTACACAGAGAAAAAGTTTACTCATATCTAATGGGTCATCAATTTATGCTTTGAATCAATTATTACGTGAGTTGGTTGGACTATATTCATGTTTTCATGTGTGTTAAAACAACTATAATGTGGTGTGTCATCAAACATTAGTTAATTCAATTCATTTTATGTTGAAAGTATGTTGAAACAACTAAGACAGAGTGTATTGTAGTAACTCACAAAGACTGTTAATCCAATGTATCTGGATATAAACTAACTTACTATGCAAGTTGGCGCAACTTTTTTTAAGTTTAGGAGTGAGTCTAAACGACTGTTTTGCTTTAACCCACGTCAATTTAACTACTTTTAAGTAGTACCTGCAACTCACCACGTAGGTAGGCGCACAAATAACCCATTCATATGAGTCAAAACAAATCAAATTTGATTTGATTCAACTAATCCTTTCTCTGTGTGTACGTGAAATGCATTAAAGAATATTGGACCGGACCGTGACTGGAGCGTGAGCGGAGCGTGACCGGAGCGATGGTGTGGATTAGCCCTTAGAGTTCCTTTCCAGGATCATGGAAAAAAAATGAGTTTATTACATAATATTATAGAACTAATGTCTATAATCATTATTCTGTAAACCCTAAACCGCATACAATTCGTTTCAGTATATATTTTATTATTCGATTTAAAAGTTATTATAAAACATGTTTGAACTTGTTAAAACATGTTTGAACTTGTTAAAACATGTTTGAACTTGTTGTAACATGTGTAAACTTGTTAAAACAATATACTCTGTGTGTAACAATTGAGCGAATCACAAACCTGATGCTGAAGAAAATTGTACACTCTTTGTTTTGATTTCTAATATGAATTTATAAACAAACAATTCGTTTTTGGCCTTCGTCTAATATATAAATTGTTTCCTGGAGTATATAAACGTTTGTATAGTAAGTTTATCCAATGTTATACCTTTAGACGAATATTAAATGGATTTATTATACCTATTACCTAGTAGACATTCAAAACAAATGGTGTACATTCTTTTTCTTTTGACTGAAAATTAGAAAGTCGGAAGTAAATTATATAGGTACCCTGATAACATTGCACTATAATAATAATAATCATAACTATAACAATCTTTATTGAAATAAATTCACAACAATTTTAACAGTGGTTAACTAATACATTTTAAAGAAAAAAAATTGAAGCCTATACGAAGGTTTCCCTTTTCAGGCAGAATTCAAAAATATATAGTCAAATACTGATTATCAGTTGGTGAGTAAAAATACATTAGAGCACATAATGACAAAAAAGAATATTAATTGGTGAGAAAACAAACATAGGCACATAATGAAAAATTTAGAGGAAATTTATTTAAAAAAATATTTAGCCTAATTGGTATAATAAAAATTGTTTATAGGAAGTTTTAGAAGATTTTAAAGTCTGGATATCTCTAATATTTGATGGGATTGAATTCCAAAGTAATGGACCATTGAAATAAATAGATTTTCGCGAAGTGGTAAGTCTCTGGAAGGTAGGAACTGCTGAGTGACGAAACCTAGTGTTGTAGGAGTGATTTGGAAAGGTTAAAAGGTTTGCTGAATGAAGTTTGAACATATGGATAGCTAATAAATATTTGTCCCCAACAGCTAAAATTTCGGTTTCCTTGAATAAAGGAGTGGTGTGAGCAGAAAATTCAGATGATGTTAAAATTCTAATAATTATTTTTGTAGCACAACTAAAGGACGTCGGGCAACGTCGGTAAACATTGGCAAAGTAAAGGCCCGATCGGTCAGTAATATTACACGTACTGAGCCAATGCAATGAGAACAACATTGGGTCAACGGTTGCAAAACACCATTGGCCCAATGAAGGAAAACATTGGTTAACAAATCCAGTGGTTTTTTTGATGTACCAGTATATTTATTATACTGGTCTATCGGTTCTATTTGGCAGTTATCGCCAGACAATCAGAGAAGTAAGGTGCAAAAGATCTCTCCCAACTTTAAAGGTCTGCTCCAAGCAAATATTTTTATTGTTTGAATCAACGAGGCTAAAGTTTCTTATCATTTTACTGCAAACCCCATAAAATTTGATAGCATATTTTTAATTTTATATGCCTTTAAAGATTTTTATAATCAAAAACTCTACAAAACCTACTTTACTTCCGACTTTCTAATTTTCAGTCTGAAGAAGAAAGAATGTACACCAATTGTTTTGATTGTCAACTAGATATTTGGTTTATTAAATCTATTCATTATTCATTTAAAGGTTTAAATTTGATAAACTTATAATTAAAACGTTTATATACTTTTAGAAACAATTAATATCTTAAAAGAAGGCCAAAACCGCATTGTTTGTTTAAAAATCTAAATTTGAAATCAAAACAAAGAGTGTACAATCTTCTTTCTCAGCGTCAGGTTGGAGATTCGCTCACAGAGTATTAAAAAACTTTAAAAGCAAATAATAAAATATATACTGAACCGAATTGTATGCGGTTTGCGGAATAATGATCGTAGACCTTAGTTCTATAATATTATGTAATAAACTCATTTTTTCACGGAGCCTGGAGAAGACCTTCAATTACATCCAATAGCCAATTTAATATCATCAATTAAGTATATCACTTTAGTATAAATAGGCCTGTTATCCCTTCAATTAGTAATTTAACACTTTATTTATTTATTTCATAAAAATGAGCTTGGCTGCTAATTAATTCATATATATTTAGTATAAAAAGTTATTTTTTTCTTGGAGATAATTACTCACATTGGAAATTATACTTTCTATTCAATTTCAAATAAAAAATATTGTTTATTTGGCAAAAAAAGCGCAAGATAAATAATAAAGATTTGAGTTTGAATTGCCAACTGTACCATCACCCACCCCCCCCCCCCCCTGATTTTGATCTGTATAAAATATATTTGTAAGGACAGTTACTACATTGTCAGTGACAGAAAAAATCCGAAGTAACGATTGTCTTTACGTGTTCTGTATAGCGAAATCTAATTAATACACCTTTTATATAAAAATAGTACTGGCAATAGACATGTATGACATCGACAACGTTAAGTATTGCCGGTACAAATAAGTCATTACTACGTGGTTATACTGTTCTGGGCCGGTGGACATCCGTGAGGTGGGCCAACGTCGGGCCTTTGCTGGCCCAATACACCGAGACCAGCACGACAGCGTTAGCCCAGAGTTTCGTTCTGAATTGGACCAACGTTGGCCCAACATTGTAATGTTTACTGGGTATTGTAGAGTTTTGATTATAATTTTTTATAAGCAAATAAAATTGTAAAAAGGCTATCAAATTTCATGGGGTTTGTAGCTAAATGATAAGATACCTTAGCCTCATTGATTTAATGCAATAAAATAAATTGCATGGAAGGGACTTTTAAGATACGTTTTGCTTGCATTTATTACTACCCAGCAAACATTGTCGTGTCAATTATATTTCTAAACGATACCACGTACGTACTCTACACTTTCGATGTAGAAAAAAGAAACAAATCGATCCCTCTGCATCGTTCAGATACATTTTTAGATTAGCGATGCAACACTCAAATGAATAAAAAAGAGATATAAACGAAAGCGTTTTAGTAATGGAAAAGACACCATATGCGATATAAAAACATATCTAAATTGAAAATATTTGGAAACTGTTTCGATGGTTTGTTGATACTATTATACTGCATCAGAACTCATTCTAAATGACACATAGAAACGAAAGCGTTTTAGTAACAAAATAGACAGCAAATTCGATGTCAAACATATATCTATATTGAAGATATATTTTCCGAAGAAAGTTAAAATATCGAACTGTATTTCTTACCTACTTCTACTTTGTTACGTAGAGTGCGATTTACGTTTGGGGGAATATCAATTGTATTAATGTTATATATACAAATAAATGGGAAGAAATGAAGAGATGTGTCTGGGTGTCGAACGTGGGCCATGCAGTTCTGGGCTCCGAAAAAAAATTGATATACACGAAAGCATAGCTTTAATAAAAGCGGTAATTATTTTGAGATATATCTCGAAATGATTACCGTTCGTAGACATAGAAAATGGAGAAAAGTTTTTCGTGATTATTTCACAGCAACTAAAAAAACATCAATCTTATAATCCAGAAGAGGTTATTAGAAGCAATTAGTTCAGAAATTCAATATGTCCCATCTTAGGGTAAGTTCCGTGTTATCGCACGGTTCCATATTTTCGAACACATAAAATTCTGTATATAATAATCATTATTTAACTTTTATTTTCAATTGGTGTCCATGATACAATTAGAATAGAAGTTAAATAATAATTATAATGTTTTCTTTTCTGACGTGTCCGAAATTGTAGAACCAACCAATAACTTGGAACTTAGTACCCTACTACCTAAAATATTTCATAGAGCATAAAATGTCTGTTCTTCAATGTAACACAATAATTATAAAAATCTAAGTATATATTTATTATTAACCTATACTGAGTGAGAGTTATCTATGGATGGATTTTAAAACCTTTCATAAATTCATAACTTTAAACTTTCATCACTGTCACAAACACTAAAACACTGTTTAATAATAGGCTTACATAGAAATTTAACGCTAAAACAAATTTTCTTTCATCATAACTCATAGAAAATGACTAAATGAGATGCATAATCAAGAAGTGACAATTATAAATATATATTCCTTGTTACTTTTCCTAGATTTAATTACCGTACTGTACTGGCAGGCACCGCTTTTATTTCAAAATAACAACTCAGTCCTATTACAAATGGTTATAACAGCGTAGTAGAAATATATAGGTGTATGTCAAGAATTTATATAATTGTAACTTCTTAAAAATTTCATTTCCTATATGAGCTCGAAACAAAAAAAAACGTTTTGAGGACACGACTATCTTATCGTAAAGATGAAAGCTTTGTGATGAAAGTGAATGAATCAAAAGCATTAAAACATAACCATATATTAACTCTCACTCAGTATTGGTAAGTAATTAGTTAGATATTTTGATTTATGGAATTGTGTTACATGAACAAACTGTAATTTTATATGTACACTTTAAAATATTTTTGGCAGTACGTGAAAGTCAAAAAGTAACCAAGAAAGTACTCTTCACTTTCGAAGTAAAAAAAAAAAAAAAAAATTTAGATTCATTTTAGAAAATCACATGCAACACTTAACTAAATAACACAGCAATCTAAACGAAAGCGTTTAAGAAATGCAATAGACACCTTATCGATATCAAATACACATACATCTAAATTAAAAATATTCATTAACTGATTACCGATATTCATATACAGTATTCAGTACTCTTTCTAAATGATGCAACTATATTTCATTTATTGTTTCTAAGTAGTAACGATAAAGAAAAATCTGATCTTTCAGATACATTTACGGTGGCGATGCAACATATTCTGATCATAAATGGTATGCAATTTTAGGTATCTATTCTAAAACGGAATTGCGTAATACATAATATACCTATATCTAATTACTGGTGTTGTTTCGATTCATTTAGGTAGATATCGGAATTGATCATAAATTATAGGAAATTTTAGATATTTATTCTAAAACGGAATTCAATAATACAATAGATATCTATTTACTGGTGTTGTTTCGATGTGCAATAAATGATTTCTGATTAGAAAATAAACGATGCGGACTAGAGTGAAGAATTTTGGATACTGATGGTAGAAACAAATTAGATTTTTATACAGTCGTATAATTTAGAGACATTCAGTGGGATATCTAATTTAAGTGTATTTCATATCTATTACCGTCATGCGCTACCAGCGCAACGAATTAGACACAACCCGATATCGAAAAGATTCGGACATGTTTGCTGGGTATAATTCTATCTTTACTAGATTTTAGCATGCATCATCAAGTAGTCCATTATATTTCTTCTTGTTCGATACAAAACCTAACTATAAATCTCAAATTAAATCTAGGATATAATAAATGATAAAATTGACGAAAAGAACACGTCTGAACAAAACAAATCAGCTTATTGAAACACGCCTTAATTTACTCTCATGGGAAATAAAAAGATCAGTGTGGGATATATAGTATTTATTATATGCTAACTGGCAACTGTTTGTCCTATGTTGGTATAGCCACGCTGATTAGTCGATTGAAATCATAGAATCGCTGAAGTGGCAGCGTACGCAAACGTTTCCAGTCAAGTCAGGGGACTAACTAACCTTTCGGTTATCCAACAGCATTAGCTGGTTATTCTTGAAGCTACCAAAAGAGATTCGAGAAGAGAAGATGAACTGAAGCGGCAGCTCTGTGAAGTTTGATAGTTACTTAATTACAAAAACCTAGGTACCTACCTAGTCAGACTATACTTAACTAGTCTATAGTAATAGCTAGGCTCAGTAGGCTGCTAGAACTGCCCAGCGGACAAATCTGAGCCCAACTTTAGAAATTGTATAGGTATCTCTGCGGCAGATTTTGAATTAATTCCTATGTAACCATTAATTAATTTAGCTGCGGTCTGGAGACTGGCTGCGGCCTCCTGCGGGAGATTCTGACCACTGTGACCAGACTGCACTGTGCAGGAACTACTTAGGGTCACGCAGGTAAATTGCGGCCCTCTCAAGAGAGTCTCGAAAACATTCTGAACCGAAATTACATTAGAATGTTGCCAGACTGCAGGAACTGATAAAACTGTTCTCCAAGAAATCCTCTATTTAGCTCCTGTTCTCAGTAAAAATCATGTAAATATAGGAGGAAATTAAGGATTGTTCGCACAGAAAATGTTAAAAATGTCCCATATTCTGCAGACTGGGAATGTTGCATAGCTACCTAATCGGCTAATCCTGGCTAATATAGAAGCGCAGTGCATGTTATAATTTACTAATTTAAGTTTTTAATGTGTATTTTGAATGAATAATGTTTTTGTTGTAAGAGGCCGCAGTTAGGCAGTGTGCCGCAATTTACCTGCGCGACCCTAGTAAACTGTTCTCCAAGAAATCTTCTATTTTTGCCTTTTGTTCACATTAAAATTAATGTAAATATAGGAGGAAATTAAGATTTTTTTGCACTGAAAATGTTGAAAATGTCCTCTATTCTATTCTGCAGACTGGGATTATGAATCTGTTAGTTGTTACTGACTACTGAGTGACAGACTGACAGTGAGAGTCGGAGGACGGAGAGTACCCAGTCTGCAGAATATGGGACATTTTTAACATTTTCTGTGCGAACAATCCTTAATTTCCTCCTATATTTACATGTATTTTACTGAGAACAGAAGCCAAAATGCAAAATAGAGGATTTCTTGGAGAACAATTTACCAGTTCCTGCAGTCTGGGAGAGTACCTAACTGTCTCTCATATTAAAATCTGTCAAGAGTCCCCTGTCGCCAGTCTGCAGAATATGGAACATTTTTCCAAGACTCTCTGCGAGAGTTTTTGATTGAATTTTTTTGAAATTTGAGATCTCTGTGGGAGATCTTGAATTAATTCCTATGTTACCATTAATTTAGCTGCGGGAGATTCTGAATTAATTCCTATGTTAGTATGTTACCATTAATTTAGCTGCGGGAGATTCTGAATCTGCTACTGAGAGTCAGAGGACAGAGAGTAACTGTCAAGTGCCAGACTGCAGGAACTGGTAAACTGTTCTCCAAGAAATCCTCTATTTTTGCCTTTTGTTCACATTAGAATTAATGTAAATGTAGGAGGAAATTAAGGTTTGTTCGCACAGAAAATGTTAAAAATGTCCCCTATTCTGCAGACTGGAGTAACTGTCTCTCAAATTAAAATCTCTGCGGGAGAAGAGACACATTCTGCAGACTGAGACTGGCAGCCTGTCCCAGTCTACAAAACGTGGCAAATCTGTCTCCATGATTTTATTTTGATGACGATTTGCCAGTCTGCGACTCTGCAAAATATGGGACATTTTTAACATTTTCTGCGCGAACAATCATTAATTTCCTCCTATGTTTACATGTATTTTACTGAGGTTAGAAGCCAAAATAGTGAATTTCTTTTAGAATAGCTTACCAGTTCCTGCAGTCTGGAATTAGTCTCCAAAGATTTTCAAATCTGTCTCAAAAATGACCCTGGACCCAGACTGCAGGAACTGGTAAAGTGTTCTCCAAGAAATCCTTTATTTTTGCTTTTGTTCTCAGAAAAATACATGTAAATATAGGAGGAAATTAAAGATAGTTCGCACAGAAAAAGTTAAAAATGTCCTATATTGTGCAGATTGGAATTTAAATGACTAGAATTCTGCAAAATGTCTCTAATAAAATTAAAATATGAATTAATTAGAAAAGTGTCTCGAAGATCTTACAAAGATATATTTTCCCTCAAAATGTCTCCTAAAATCTTCGGCGACATGGACGGTTGGACGCCCTTTGCAGACTGAAAAATCTCTGCCGTAGAAGAGAGTCAGAGACGCATTATGCAGAGCAGCACAGGCCAGAGATCAGAGTGGACAAATTTGTAAAGAAATAGTTACTCTCTTACTCTTGGTAGCACTGTAGCAGAACTGCATATTCAGAATCTCCCCAGTCAGGCCAGTTGGCAGTCTGAATTTGGTGCACAAAATCTGAAAATCTCTGACTTTTTCAAAAAGCTGAAAAAATCCATCATAAATTCCAGTCTGAAAAGTAGAGCAGGATTTGTGGATTAATCCTGCGCCCAAGGTCTTTAATTCCTATGTTCCCATGTTATTTGTTGCGCCCAAATCCCAATTTCTGTAAAAAATCCTGAGTCTAAGGAGTCCTTATCAGACTGGCATAAATTTCCAGTAATTTAATTTGGCTGATCCACCAACATTTTCTCAATTTATCCACCAAAAATTATTAATAACATAAGAATAATTTCCAGTTTGTATTTGGTGCACTGAACTCCAAGTAAAATAGTATATCTCATAAACTCACCATTTGTCTCTCCACCTCTCTCCAAAATTCAACAAATTCTCTCCAAAATGATATAATTATCATTAATTCTCTCCAAAATAACATTGTAGCATAGGAGAAAAATAGATAAAACTCACCATTTGCAATTGAAGGGCTCAAAATAACTGTCACAAACTCGCCATTAAAATGGCGAGTTTGGATATGCTTTATAACTTGGACTGAACTCCTCTGACTTTTTCAAAAATCTGAGAAATAGCTGCCAACATTTTTCATCAATTTGTCTAGTCCTCCAACATCTTTCCAGTTTTCCCTCCAAAAATTAATGTTCATATAGGAATTAATAGCTAAATATCCTCTGAGATTGCAGAATTTTTTTATTAAAGAAATTGAATATCTCCTGACATATTGGAATTTACCACCAAATACAATCTGGGACGAATAAATAGCTGAAAATCCACCAACTTTGCCAGAGTAGTATTTCCAAAGGGAAAAAATTCCACTGACATGTCGGTGGAATTTAACACAAAATACAGACTGGTAATCTCTCGCAGCTAATTTATTGGTTACATAGGAAATATTTCAAAATCTCCTGCAGCTTAATTAATGGTTATACAATTTCTTAAGTTGAAATCAGTTTTGTTTCAGAGAGTCTTCGATAAATGTTCCATATTCTGCAGTTTTGTCACTCTGGAAAATACCTTAGGAAGTTCCGAAGTTAGGCTAACAGGTGAATTTTAGAGTCTAAAGCCTTAATTCTGCGGATTACACAGTTCCCATTAATCCAGTCTGCAGAATATGGGAGATATTTGGGATATTCTCTGTGAACAATTTTGAACTAATTCCTATATTTACATTAATTTTGCAACGAACAGGATGAGAGATCTCTATGAAACAAACACTTTACCAGTTGGCAGTTTCTACAGACTGGCCATTAATTTATTACTGTATTTTAACCCTTAAAGACTGACTGAGGAGTTTAAGCTTGACAAACCGAATTCATTCAATATAATAACACTATTCCCGTCAACCTTTGGTGAATAAAATCTTGTCCTGTACATTAATATGATAAAAGCTATTAACTGACAAAAAATCATATAACTTAAGCTGTTGGTTTCCTAAATATCAATGTGTAAAGAATCCTCTCAAATTTTGTCCCAGACTCAGAGACTGCAGTAACTGGTAAACTGTTCTCCAAAAAATCCTCTATTTTGGCTTCTATTCTCAGTAAAATAAATAGTAAAAAATATATGTAAACATAAGAGAAAATTAAAGATTGTTCTCACAGAAAATGTTAAAAATGTACCATATTCTGCAGATTGGATTATTTTTGTCAGTCCAATTAGGGTTAATTGCTAAACTGCCTCCAACAGAGTAATTAATTCAACAGAAAAGACCACCTTTTCCAAAGTGGCAGTCTTGGGTTGTTGATATTCTACAATTACTTAATATTTTTTTTTAGAATTTGATAGTTGGAACATATTTATCAACTTTTTTTGGTATTTAACAGTTTGAATTCTGTTGTTTACATCATTAGCATCACCGTCTCAGTTGAATCATAATGCCGAGCAACAGAGTGTATGTTGGTGGGTTGAGTTACAGAACCGGAGAGAGAGATGTTGAGAAATTCTTCAGAGGATACGGCAAAATCAGAGATGTTATCATGAAAAATGGCTTCGGTTTTGTGGTAAGAATTATAAAGATTTAATACGCAAGGATCATGTTTTTATGATTGCTAATATTAGTCTTCAATAAATGTTCATTATAATATGTAGTGTTGAATTTGCATGGTAAAATGAAAGTTAAATTCACCAAGATTTTGCATTTCAAAGACCATGTTAAATAAAATAGAATCTTTTTCTTGAAATGTATGGGGCAAACATGTTGCTTCTAATGCATCTAACATATGTAATTTCTTTATATTTGCAGGAATTTGAAGACAACAGAGATGCTGATGATGCTGTTTATGAACTGAATGGTAGAGACCTCATGGGAAATAGGTGAATAACTAACTTGATTGGTTTGTGTGGAATACAACTATGAAAATACTTGATTGGTTTGTGTGGAATACAACTATGAAAATACTTGATTGGTTTGTGTGGAATACAACTATGAAAATACTTGATTGGTTTGTGTGGAATACAACTATGAAAATACTTTATTGGTTTGAGTGGAATACAACTATGAAAATACTTTATTGGTTTGTGTTGAATACAACTATGAAAATACTTGATTGGTTTGTGTGGAATACAACTATGAAAATACTTGATTGGTTTGTGTTGAATACAACTATGAAAATACTTTATTGGTTTGTGTGGAATACAACTATGAAAATTTCACTGTTGGATCACAATTTACCTCCACACAAGTAGTGTTTTATATTTTCAAACTTCATTTTATTATATCAATGAAAGTTAAAACAAATCTGACCAATTTATTAAATTTATTTATTGTGGCTATCAACTGAATCTTTTCTAGCATTCCCAATTTTATTTTTACAATTTCAGTCAAAAGATTTTATGAAGAACTTTCTCCAACTAATTTTTACTTTATTTTGAAATAAAGCTCCACATAGCTAGTTTTGCGATTAGTTTATCACATTTTCTTATGCCGTTTCTTCCCCTCTCATTACTGTCACTAATTATGTTTCATTCAACTCATTTTCTCTTTATCTTGAAATATGTAGACATCACATAGCTAACTAGCAAGATTTTTCCTTGTTTTTTTCTTTTACTCTTTCTTCCCCTGTCATTACTGTCTCTAATTCTGTTTCTTCCTCCAGAGTGATAGTGGAGTTTGCTAGAGGATCCGCTGATGAAAGGAGAGGAGGGGGCTACAGAGGGGGGCGCTTTGATAGGGGGGGTCGGGACAGGCCCCAATGGATGGATAAGTGAGTCCTATTTAAAATGATATATGAAATAATCATTTGGGGTACTCTTCATGCTTTGAGAAAATTTATTGATGCTAGGTTTTAATGTGAAATTTTGAATTATAATATTTCTTCATGAAATTATTTCCTATTTTTTATTTGATATCATAATAGGTAGCTACCTATAATGATTATACTGTTGCATAATAATATCTTAAATTCAACCGACAGCTAACTAGCTAGTGCAATGTTCTTTGTATATGATTGGGATAGCTTACTTTGCTATAAATATATAAAAAATATATATTAGAATTGATAACTTACAAACTATTGGTCTTCACTGATCATGTAGTTACTTTACATTAGGTTTAGTCTCTAAGCTGCAATGTCGGTAGGGGTGTACCCTCCCATTGCCCCTTTTCTAATATTGTCCATTTGCTAACCTAATGGTAGCATGCACTCCAATAGGTATGGGGCCCCAACTAGGACAGACTACCGGTTGGTGGTGGAGAACCTGAGCTCCAAGGTGTCATGGCAGGTATGTACACTCCCTTCTTTGAGATTGTGATTTGTGCTTGAAATCTTAGGACAGCTAGAAATACCCTGGTAACAAGAATTTATTCCTGGGGTATTAGGGGAATATCCCTGGAATCAATCTTTCTATCCTGGGATATTTCCCTAATATCCCAGGATTAAATCCTTGTTACCATGGTATATCTATGCATATATATACTGATTAATGATTCCAGATTTGGTTACTTGTGTTCACTTCACTGATTCATGTTGTGTGCCCACTGCACATTGAGATACACCTCTTTAACTCTAGTCGCTACTCATTGGTTAGAAACAAGCGTTCCTTTTTGTTAAGGTAAATTGAATTGGTAAACGTCGTAGGTAGTCGCAAACACCACATTCTTCTGATCAATAATTGTAAGGTTGTCTCATATATTAAAATGACTAATTTAATGTTAATGAAGAGATTTTCACTGTAGAATTTGATATGAAAGATAGTTAGGTAAATCAGATTTTTTTAAATTTGATTAATAGGCAGCTAGATGAACAGATTAAATTTTAGAATCTGGTAGCTATATATTTGAAATTTAGGCCTAAATTATCTCTTTTCATTTGGAATCAGGTGTAAATTATTGAAAATTAGGAACTAATATAGCAATATGAGAAGTAATAGATTATCTTAATTAGCTACATGTTTCACATCCACTTATCACTGTCTGTTAGATTATAGTCTGATGTGGATTGTTTGGTGTTACTTTGCACAGTTTTTAATCTCAATCAGTTATAATTTCATGGAAATAATAATCTAAAGAAATATAGGGCGTGTTACTATTCAATTTTTACAACTTCAACACTATCTACCTTTAATGAATTAAATGATTTGAGGGCTCTAACTTCTATCTGATATAATACCGCTATTCAAATATTCAATCTAATAGTTAAATTAGCTATGTTAGCTCTCATTGCTTTTGATACATACATGTACATTACTATTCAGTATGAGTTTTATCACAGTGTTTGGTTTTGAGTTGCTTCATCTTGACTGCAGAGCTTCTAAAGGTTTGATGTTGGGTTGCAGTCACAGACAGAAGGAAAAATCTTCTAATAACTATCTCAGAGTTTGTATATTTCCATTGAGAAGTTTTTTGACACCAAGAATAACTGACCAGTTTAATGAGCTACCTTGTCACCGAGACGTAATGGAATTAAACGGTTAATACTTCATTTCAAGCACTTTTGTTCATTTTGTATTGATAATTTCAGTGTTCTTTTAGCTATCAATAATGCTTTGAATTGAGATATGAACTGTTCATTATTACAGTAGACTTGAAACTGAAAGAATTTTGACTGATCAGAAGCTGAAATTTTCTCATGTTCGTCATTTCATTTAATTTAGCCAGATTGGAGTTTATTTTCATTATAAGTACGATTTGTTTACCACATTCATATATATGTTTTATATAACTCACTACTTACAAATTCATAAAAATAAAGTTGTTCTCCCAACTGGCCATATTATTGAGATTGCCGACAATGAGACTATGACACGGCCTTCGTTGTAAAATCTGTAACTAGTATTTTAGAATGATTTTAGCTATCAATGTAGTCTAAATATGTTAAGTGAATAATTTGAATGATACCTCAGAAGATAGTTTGGAGAGATGCTTTTGCCTCAGACTGATCTAACTCTCACTGGCGGGGCATCATCAGATGATCTTTAGAATGTTTGAGGGTAGATGTGGCGTACAGTCGCCACTTAGCGCTCTCGTGGTCTCTCTCACTCTCACTCTCTGAGCCAATTCTTGATGAGGTGTATTAGGAATAAGATGACGTCGTGTTGATGGTCACACAATCGATCTCTCTCTCTATCTCTCTGAGAAAACCACCACTACTTTTAAACAATTTTGTAAGGTAAAATTATCATTACTCTAAAACTAAGATTATTTCGATGAAATTCTCAGCTTAAAATGTTGATCATAGCATGCTCTGTTCTCCGGAGTCTAGTTATTTTCCTTTTTTACTAATGTCTTTCTTTTTATCATTTCGATTTTCTTGGTCAAAATTCCCTTTGGTTTATATTTATTAACGTTTTTCTTGTAACATGTATTCCACCCTTATTCATGTTGAATGTCATGGTACTTTTTGCCCATAAACTTTCACATCACCTCGTGATGCCTTCATTCACAACATACAGTTATAAGCTAGCTAGTTCTGATATAAAAGTATATTATTGCAATCATATTGAGTTAGTATCTTCTTCAGTATTTGCCCTTTTCATTGTATATAATTGTCTTGTGTTTACTGTTCGAGTCACTGTGACGTTTGTGTGCTAAATGTCGCTCTTGTTTTAGGACCTCAAAGACTTCATGAGGCAAGTCGGAGAAGTAACTTTCGCTGATGCTCATAAGAAACGACGCAATGAGGGGTGAGTTGAGATCTTGATTAAATATATAATGAATTAGTTCTGCTAGATAACGGTCTAATAGTTCATCAACATACCTACAAAGCCTGATATGAACAATTGAACATGGTATCTCTATTCTTCTAATCAGTGTAACTCCAATAAACTCAAGTTAAGCTGCTCTTTATAAATAATTCTTCATCTCTATTATTTTCTTTAGCTAGGGTAAGTTCTTAATTATCGGTCAGTTCCACATCTTCAGTCATATGAAAAAAATTATATAATAACTATTGTTTTATTTTAATTTGTATCCATGATACCTGCAGTTATTCTGGATACCAATTAAAATAAAACAGTTTTTTCTTATATGACTGAAGATGTGAAACTGACCGATAATTCGTAATTTACCCTATATAATATTTGTTCTCTTCACCAGAATTGTTGAGTTCTCCTCATCCCGGGACATGAAAGCAGCTATGAGCAAACTTGACGGCAAGGATCTCCATGGCCGCAACATCAAACTTTATGAGGAGAAGAAGGGACGTAGGTCCTTCTCTCGGTCAAGGTAGTTAGTGAGCAGAATATTTAAAGAATGGTTGATTAGAATATTCAAAAACTGATTTTGATAAAAATGGCTAGTAGCTATTCTATTTTTTTGTTAATATTATATGCACTTTTTGTAACCAATTTCTTTCAATAAACTGTTAATATTATATTGTCAGCTATAACTGTGATTGCAAAATTTGCTATTCAGTTAAAAGTTTTCTTGCCGATGTCAAACTCTTTATAGCTAATTTCTCTTTTACAGATCTCGCTCAAAGTCTCGTTCACGCTCAAGAAGCCACTCAAGATCTCGCTCCAGGTAATTACAATTTGTCATCCATATCAGTGTTTCTTGTGTCTAATTTTGAATTTGTTTATTTGATGGAAATCCTTTAAATGTTATAACTGTAGTGATTGTTTTTCTAACTGTACTAATTAATGTGATGACTAACTGTGTGCATTTCTCCTCTAACCAAATATTAGGGGAAGTAGGTCTGTTAGCCGAGGAAGAGATCGATCACGCAGATCCAGATCTCATAGGTCCCGTTCCCGATCTGTGGATCGCAAGAGGTCCGTCTCTCCCTCTGCTAAGAAGGATAGATCACGATCAGCATCCAGGGGAAAGTCAAGATCTCGCTCTGTGGACGAGAAGAGGATGTCTCGATCCAGGTCTCGCTCTCGTGGAGAAAAGAGGTCCAGGTCTCCCGATGACAAGGGGTCTCGTTCCCCTGTGAATAAAAGGTCTCGTTCCCCTGTGAATAAAAGGTCTCGTTCCCCTGTGAATAAAAGGTCCCGTTCACGTGACATGAAGTCCCGGTCAAGGTCAAAATCGAGGTCAAGGTCAAAGTCTGTTGACAAGGGCAGGGGCTCTGTTGAGAGAAATGGCTCTAAATCTCGCTCTAACTCAAGGTAGGTCTGATTGGTGTTGATGTATTGAATGTTATGTGGATTAATAATTTGTAATATATTACATTGGCTAATTCTAAAGTTAACATTAACTTTTATGTCATTTATTGTACTTATGTTAGTATCAATTCCCTTTCAATAAATTTGATGTTCAAAATTCAATTACATTAAAATTATTTCAATATTATTAACTAGGTAATGACCTGAAGTGGATAATTGAGACTATGATTACATCTCAATGACTGAAACCTTCCATAGTGGTATTTACTTCCAAAATGTATAATCCTAGAGCTTTACAGAGTCATAGATTTGAAGTAATAGCTCCTGAAATTTTAGCTATTTTGTTATTAAATAGCTACTTCTGAATTTGTTTTCAATATTTAGGAATAATTCAGCATAAGTTTACAGTGAATATTTTTAAGTAGGTTAGCGCTTTGCTGTACAATATTTGATAAGTGACACTATTTTCCCTCGACAGAAACGGCAATAGAAAATCAGCGGATGGAGACGACTTCAGGAGAGAAGACTCTGACTAACTGTCTACATTTCGATCTTATTTCATGATGCAATTCTCTCATTTTCCTTCACTAAATTAACTAACTTTTTTTGTTGTTGTATCAAATTTTAAGAAGTCCAATATTGTATGATTGTTGTGCCATGTTTTGGTTCAGATATTCACAGGTTATCTGATAAGAAGAAGATAAGTGTGAACAGGTTACCTAGCTACAAGATAAGCTACTTTGTATCTTTTGGAAGCACATTCAGTTAACAGTTTTAGGATCTAAGTTCTTGTTAAGATTTTGTTGTATCTTTAAATTGTGCCTCAGTTTCGGTGGTTTAATTCTTTAATGTAAATACATACAGAAAGACAAATTAGGATATCCCAGTGCATATTTTTAATGTATTTCCATTGAGATTTAAAGTGGGTGTTTGCTAACTAAACTATCAGTGTTTCAAATGACTGTTCCGTGCATTCCTACGTTCTTTACCAGTAATATTTTACTAGTCATGAAGGTTTCAATATATGTTGCAACATGGCGACAGAGTATGATGGTTATTACACAGGCTATATTTTTCATATCAAATAGTTTTTCATTTTGTGTGTTAGTGTTACATTAGAATACTAGTTATTATTGCCTTGAAGTGCAACTATGTGAAATTTATAGTATAATCTGAAACTGAAACAAGAGCCGTTCTTTATTGCCCTAATGAATTATAGTACCTGTTTCATTCAATGAATGCCCTCAGGGAATTGTTGCAAAGCAACTGGGGGATTTAGCAATCCCCGGGGCTTCTTCCCTAGCTAATAATGTGAAAGTAAATATTATAAATTGCTTTTAAAAAACACTGGCAATTCTAATATTGATAATAAAGTGAGAGTAAATATTACTAATTGCTTAAAATAAATTTAGCTCTATTCTTCGGTTGCATTGTCTTAGTTAAGGGCCGTACACACGCAGGGTTTATTAAGTCTTTCCACCAGACTTTTTGCTAAGATTCTCCTTTTTCCACGAGAATACAAGAAAAAACTATATAATTATTATTAGGGTTGAGACAATATGCACTGCATATTATGAAGTGTATGCACATAAATATTTTGTGCATATTTCTCGGTTAGCATATATGCACACGTCCATATTATATGCTCTTGAAATATATGCAGAGAACTGCATATATGCACAATGTCACATCCCTACATAATATAATAATTAGAGCCCGGTCAAATGCCATAAACTTATAAAGTCCTAAAATGCCATAAAGTCAATAAATGCCATAGAGTCCTTAAATGCCATAAAGTCCTTTAAATTCTATAAAGTCCTAAAATATCATAAATTCCTAGAATGATGAAAAGTCTTATTTTTGGCCTTTTTTATTCTATTTAATAATTTGGTAAGTCGGTAAAGTTGATGGGATATATTGGCAAATTTTAGAATGTTATAATTCAATCAAAATCTATCTGAATTATTTCATAAATAAAGTACTCCTATCGGCTATCACTTCAAGAATTAGCATAGTCACCACTGTATCTAGTTTTCTGTAATTCTTCACATCATTTTTTTAGCATAAACTCTGCCATTAATAAAATAATAAAATTGCGAATAATCAATATAATAAACTATTCGAAGAGAGAGAGAGAAATATGTAGAACCTAGTAATATTTACAATATATAAACTGTCAGGTGACAAAAGCTGTGTTTTGTCTTGTAAGTTGGTTTACCTGTACAACAGTATCAAAATATCTTGATAGGTCTAATTATCTAATATATTGTTTGTTTAGTCTGAGGTTGTCTACTACGAGGGTTTGCTGTAAATACAAATTTCGAATTTGATATTGGAATTAGTTACATTTCATGAATTTTAATTTTCCTAACCTTTTTTATAATACTTTCAGGTTAAATTTGAATAAATATACTATAAACTAGATTCATTGAAATTTTAAGGAATGAATTGTTTTTGTTTTCACCATTTTTTTCATTTGAACGGACTAAAATCTGCTGATTTCATATTCCAAAATGCTAATTTATTCGTTGAAAATACCATTTAGTAATCCTTAAAGTTTATGTGTAAGTCCTAAAATCCATTCTTTAGGTCCTAAAATGTCCTAATATGTCTTAATAGGTCCTAAAATGCCATTTTTTAGGTCCTAAACTGCCTTTTTTGAGTTCCTTAAATGCCTTTTTTAGGTCCTAAAATGCCTTTTTTATAGGTCCTAAAAGTCCGGGCTCTAATAATAATACATTCGTATTATTTATTTATATCTATTTATAGATATAAATTCCTTAAAATGACATCCCGTTTGAATCCACGAGAGTCGGGAGTCTTCGTCACTGGTCGGGCAAAGCATGTGAAAGTTAATGATGGGTGCGTAACAAAACTTGCTGGACTTATCGCTGACGCAGCACAAGCTGGTAAACTCAGTGCTGAAGCTTTCAAGTTTGTAAGTATGACTGCATTTTTATTCTTAACTGGAAAATATAACTCTAATATGGAAATTATTAAGACTTTTCTTACTGCACTAGTGTAAGTTCCGAATTATCGGTCAGTTCCACATAAGTCGGAGCTTACGCTATCTTGTTTTTAGTTCGTTTTAGGTATTTTACGATATTTATCTCCTACTTATTCATTGCTAGATTACTTTGTTACGATTTAAAATAAAATATTGATTCGCTATAATAGTATTTTCAGGCGGATCAAAATATGACTTTTGAGAGTTCAATTAGTTTTCTTGAGAGGAACTTCAAACTAATGCTAGAGCTATAAATCTAGTAATCTACATACATGAAATGTACAGCTAAACAATAATTATTGACTATATCTTACATATTTTCATTTCAATTTATATCATGTTAAAATGAACCTGAAGTAATTTTCACAGATCATAAAGGATGGTAAAACCAATGAAAATTTTAAATAATTCCTAATTGCCTACCTATTGAAACATGTTTTTTTTTAATTTATACTTGAATACCTTTTAACAACTACATTTCTCTTTCTTTAGAATTCCATTTTCCCGCTATCTGCCAACCTCAGTCTGCAACAACTGATGAACTGGACTTTCATGGTGGATGCCATCAACTTCAATTTCTGGACTCTAGACCGTCAGCCGAAATATGTTGTATCGCATAAGAAAGAGGTGTGAAAATAGCAACTTTGGGAATTATCAAACAATTTTTCTCGATCTGATAAACTGTTAAAACCATTTTTGATAGAAATAGAAAATGTTATTTCATGAATAGTTTAAAATCATTCATAAACAATTATTATTGTTGGTACTTGGAACAGTAGACCTATGGTTGAATACAGAATATATGAAAAACTTTGCAAATTTAAGTCTATTTCCTTCATAGTTACCTTCGCAAATTTGCGGAAGATCATATTTAACCCGGCATTTATTTATTTATTGTTACATGTGATCACCTCAATTTCTTTCAACAGACTCGTGCAGGTTATTTGGGTATGGTGACAGCGGTTAACAGAGCTATTGATGAGGGAAAACCTATGTGTGACCCCTCATACTACGGAGCTTTGAGTCTTGAGGACCTGAAGCACATCTTCCGCTCAAAGACCTCTTCTTCCTTACCTCTTTTCGAAGAGAGGGTTAAAGTGATGCACAGTATCGCCACAACGCTGAAGGAGAAATACGAAGGCTGCTTCAGCAACGTAGTGAAAAAGGCTGAAGGCGATGCTCTCAAGCTGGTCGATATCATCACTGAGGACTTCGAACCTTTCAGAGACTACGCTCTGTACGATGGACAGAGTATCTCCTTGATGAAGAGAGCTCAAATTGTGGCAGCTGATCTGGATCTACTTTTATCCCTTAAAAATCAACCGACTCTGAAAAACATTGACCAGCTGACAATGTTTGCAGACTATAGAGTTCCACAAGTACTTCTTTACTACGGAGTCTTAGAATACTCAAAAGAGCTCACGGAAAAACTCCAATGTGAACATTTATTCGATAATGGAAGCGTGGAAGAGGTGAGTTCAATCTCATTTGTATCCCATTGCCACACTGCAATGATTTAATTGAAATTGTATAACTACATAAAATGAAAATACTTCTTCTTTTATTTAATTCTCAGTTCAGCACAAACTTTCTTTCGTGTATCCAACGATATTGTATTTACTTTTCATGTTTTACCTCCATTCTTATTGCTTATTTTAAGATCCTACTTACTATAAATAATATGTTCCTCTCATGCTGTTCCCAGGTGGAAATTCGAGCCTGTTCCATCGAGGCTGTCGAACGTCTCGTATCAGCATCTCGCAAAGAACTGGAGAGGAGAGACATGTCTCCTGAGACAGCCAAGAGTCTCGTGAACAGCATAAAAGTAGACTTCTTCCTTTGGGATTACCGTGTTCAGCACGCTAAGGAATTAGCATCCGTTCCTTACCATAGAACCAGGTGTATCTACTATTGATAAGCCGTATCAACTACTGATAAGCTGTATCTACTACTTATAAGCCTTATCTACTACTTATAAGCGGTTTCTACTACTTATAAGCTGTTTCTACTACTTATAAGCTGTTTCTACTACTTATAAGCGGTTTCTACTACTTATAAGCTGTTTCTACTATTGATAAGCCGTATCAACTACTGATAAGCTGTATCTACTACTTATAAGCCTTATCTATTACTTATAAGCGGTTTCTACTACTTATAAGCGGTTTCTACTACTTATAAGCTGTTTCTACTATTTATAAGCGGTTTCTACTACTTATAAGCTGTTTCTACTATTGATAAGCCGTATCAACTACTGATAAGCTGTATCTACTACTTATAAGCCTTATCTACTACTTATAAGCGGTTTCTACTACTTATAAGCTGTTTCTACTACTTATAAGCTGTTTCTACTACTTATAAGCTGTTTCTACTACTTATAAGCGGTTTCTACTACTTATAAGCCGTATCTGCTACTTATAAGCCGTATCTGCTACTTATAAGCCGTATCTGCTACTTATAAGCCGTATCTGCTACTTATAAGCCGTATCTACTACTTATAAACCGTTTCTACTACTTATAAGCCGTATCTACTATTTATAAGCCGTATCTACTACTTATAAGCCGTATCTACTACTTATAAGCCGTATCTACTAATTATAAACCGTTTCTACTAATTATAAACCGTTTCTACTATTTATAAGCCGTATCTACTACTTATAAGCCGTATCTACTACTTATAAGCCGTATCTACTACTTATAAGCCGTATCTACTACTTATAAGCCGTATCTACTACTTATAAGCCGTATATACTACTTATAAACCGTTTCTACTACTTATAAGCCGTTTCTACTACTTATAAGCCGTATCTGCTACTTATAAGCCATATCTATTACTTATAAGCCGTATCTACTACTTATAAGCCGTATCTACTACTTATAAGCCGTTTCTACTTCTTATTAGCCGTTTATACTACTTATAAGCCGTTTATACTACTTATAAGCCGTTTATACTACTTATAAGCCGTTTATACTACTTATAAGCCGTTTTTACTACTTATAAGCCGTTTTTACTACTTATAAGCCGTTTCTACTTCTTATTAGCCGTTTCTACTACGTATAAGCCGTTTATACTACTTATAAGCCGTTTATACTACTTATAAGCCGTTTATACTACTTATAAGCCGTTTTTACTACTTATAAGCCGTTTTTACTACTTATAAGCTGTTTCTACTACTTATAAGCAATATCATTATCTACTACTGATAACGGTAAGCAGTAACCGCTTAATAAAGTTTTTTAAATTTGTTTTTTCTTCTTTTCCTAACCTTAACCTCTTATGTAGAACTAAAAGAATTTACCTCAAGATCCCTCTCCAGGCTCTTGGGGGAGGGGAGGATATTTTATTGAAAAATATTATAAAAATAAGGACCAGGATCATTACTCAGCAAACAGCATAAAATTCGGTTCAGTGTTTATTTTTTTATATACTTTATAAATTTGTTCATACTCTGTGTGCAATAATTTTACGAAACACTAATCTGACGCTATTTTTTATATTTCTAATTATAATTTCATCAACAAAAAAATGAATATTCGGATTTCGTTTAAGATGTAAATTGTTTCCTGAACTATATAAAAGTTTCTTGATTTTTTTTCTAGAAACAGTAATATTTTATACCTTAACAGGTAAAGGACATACAGGTAATTTACCTTTACAGAGAACGTAAATGTAAGATTTATTACAATTTACATTTGATATTAATGTTTGTTTTTCAGACTATCAGTAATTTGATTTAGTTACCCTTTTCCTACACGTTTTCTTTGAGTAGAAAATTACTTAAAAAAATATAAAAGAGGTTTAATTTAAGATTATTATTTATGTTGTGTACATTAGTTTACATCTACATACAGTCGGGTCAGAAAGTATTCGTACCGTACGATAAATGTAACA
This sequence comes from Caprella mutica, assembly GCA_947561585.1. Taxonomy (NCBI): domain Eukaryota; kingdom Metazoa; phylum Arthropoda; class Malacostraca; order Amphipoda; family Caprellidae; genus Caprella; species Caprella mutica. The sequence goes on along the minus strand of CANNZV010000280.1, from coordinate 181,791 downwards.
TTTTCCTTTATAACTTCTAAAATATCAATTCCTGAATTCCAAATTTTTGTAAACTTTTAGATCTGACATCGATAATGATACACAACAAATTTCAAAGAACATTTTTTATCAATAACAAAAGTTACAGAGATTTAATTAGAAAATGGGGGGACAGAAAGTATTCATACGGCACGAAAAAATAACATATTTAATTGAAATTCAATATTTTTAAGACCCTACGGAGGCGATAGGGGTTATATTCATGAACTACAGTATAGTACCGAGCCTCTTTTTGTATACAGTCCACTGAGTATATATAGGTATGGAGGCAGCATGCTATGCAAGGAAAAGTGATGCCAAAAAGTGGCGCCATGGGCGTGTCTTCCCCCAATGCACCCCTGCCACTCGGTTCAATAGGGCTGTATGCCCCTCCTCCAATGCTCAGTGCTAATCGAGTAACAGTCGAGGGAGGTTATGCTGTTATGTATTGTTTGTAGCTATCACAATTTTGATAACAAATTATTTACCAATTGTGATTATATTTTATTTATGAAAACCTATTGTTTACTAATTGTCGCAATTGGTGAGATTTATGAAAACATTATATTTTATAGTTGGCTTCTCATTCAATTTTATTATATTTATATTAAAAGTTAAACTATCATAATTGTTTTAATCACAACTCATTTTTAACACTACTTTTTGGTTTAGAGGATAATGCTTATGTAGGCTTGCATGCTTCATTTATTTAGAACGATTCAATACTCTTTAATTCTCTGTGTCTATAATATTTTCAGCATCTATGATCTTAAATGCATATGTAACAACCCTATTTATCTCATACCTACAAACAAGATCACGACCATATCTTGCCTCTCGCTTCCCTTAATCTTCTTCTAGCCTCTTCCACCTCTCAGCCTCGCATTCCCTCTCCTACATCTCAGTCTCTTCACCACCGAAACACTTTCCACGTTCTCCTTTCTTTATCTCAACAACGGCATTAAAATCAACACTTATCACCAAATAACCACTCCGGCTCATGCTGATCTGACTTTTCAGATATATCCTGTATCTCTCCATTGCCCATATTTAAGTGCCCATTTCGGTTTGTATATCATTTACAACCTCATCTCTCCCACAGACATTGCTGTAACCCTCTTCTATAACCGTTTTTGTTTCCTTTCCTCTATCCAAAGATTCAGCAGCTCCCTCTCATCAGTATTTCCGATTTCATCTCAGGAATTAACGCCATCTTTTGTACCATCTCCTACAATCATAGACTCCCATCATCCATATTAATATCCGACACCAATACTATTTCTCTCCTATTTGATCTACATAACCTATAAATCTCTCACCTTTCCTATTTGTCTCCCTTATTAATAATATTCTTATCCGGTTTTTGTAATTATTTTCATTGATCATCTTTTCTCCCTGAACCCTAATCCTTCTTCCCTTTAGTCTCTGCAATCGTTTTTCTACCTCATTGTCTTCTTCCTTAATTTCCACCCTATTTTCGACGTCGGATTGTTCTTCACCGTTATTAAAGCGAAATCTATCTTCGCAGTCTATGCCATCAGAGTCAACTTCATCTGACCACCCACCGTTATTGTTGCTCTCAGCCCACTCTGTAGTCCACTGTAGCGTCCCTTTTGTCGAAGCCAGGAAATGTCTTAAGGAGTTAAGTTAAATTTGAATTATTTTTAATCTTCTTCTAGGTAGCATATCCAGCCTACTATGCAGTCATGTTTTTCTGGGATCCTTCCACCTTTTCACGATCAGAAGAGATGCCCTCCTATAACAGGGTATACAGGGGAATGTTTGAGGCATTATTGGTTTGACTGTACACTGATGTATGTAGTTAAAATGCTAGTAGATATGTGTTAATAAATAAGACAGATGTTGTTAGTTATTAGGTATAGTATGCAAAATATTTGACTGTATCTGTATACATTTAAATTGATTATCGGATAAATTCAATTATACTTTGAAGTTGATAAGAGATAAACATATTTGATAAGAGATGACTATAAAAGCATATGCAAGTTAGTTGTTGACTAAATGCACCAGATACATAAGGATGTGTTTATGTATCTATGCGCTTCTTGCTTAATTTTTTTAACATTTAATTCATATGTGCGACGTAAGTACAGTGCATTATTTTTGTAACATTCTCCAATAGCTACTTGTAATATAAATAGTTTATGACTATTATTTATTATGTTTATTATATTACTATAATGCGGCTGACATTTTGGTATTTGATTTTGGAAATGTAATGCGATGCAATAATTTTATCTATGCATTTTATTGATAATTTGTCTTAAGGGGACCGTACTTGGTTTTTTAATATATTTTTATTAATGAAGCCATGGTTCTGAAACTTAGTAGACTAATATTGAATTGAATTCTCTATCGTTTTTGTTTTTGGCTTCTAGGCATTTTTTCGATTAGATCCATAGAAAACGAGTTATTCGAATTTCGAACGTATTTCGAATTTTGTTTTCAAAAACTAACAACTTGTACAATTTTGAACTTACGGCATTGTGGTTTTTTGCATTCGAATTATAGTCTCCTTTGAATTTCGATTTTCGAATTGGTTTTCGAAAAAAGGGAAAACATAAATAAATAGATTTTTTTAAATTCAAATTTTTCAAAAAAATATCGAAAATCAAAATTCATAGGAAACTGTTTTGTAGAGAATTTCCTGGAAAATCGAATGCAAGAAAACTCAATACCCTAGCTTCAAAACTGTAAGAGTTGTATGTTTTATTAATTTATAGATCTTGTCTTTCTGAAAGATTTTAAACCTTTTTTCTTGTGTTCACTCTAAGGAAGCATTATATAGGTCCTCCATTATATTTTTATTATTTGTTGAAATTCGTTTTAGTTGATGATGAATCAATTTATTACTTTATAGGAAGAAAATTGTTGTTATTGGTATTGACCGTTGAAGTATAGTTTAGTTAGTCATTATCTTATCAGTTAGATAACTTAACTTTGTAAATATTCAGCTTTTATAAAATATAAATATACTATATCCTTAATGGTGAACATGTTTCTTTGCAGCTAAAGAGGATTTGAAATTGAATTTGGATATAATAATTCGATAGAGGCAGGATGAATGATCCAGCAGACTTCAGTGATGTACCAAGAAACTCTTCAGTGAATTATTCAATAACAAAAACCATGGATCGAAGAGGAAATATTGTACAAGACGATTATGTTGTTTCTCATGGTGAATATAATTGCTAATTTAAAGAATTTTCTCTCAAATTCATGGAACAGCCATAAAACTAGATTCTTTTTCAGTGAATGCTAAGCGAGATTATGGGTTCGACAAAAACTACCAACGAAAAACAAAGATGGGCCCCTCTTCTGTTATCATCAAGAAACCGAAAACTTATGCAGGAAGGCATTCAGAAATCATAGGTAAAATAAAAGGCTTTGAAAAATGTCTTAAAAACATGGTATATGTAGAAAGTAATAGAAAGATTTCTTTTTCAGGTAACGGTAGACAAGATAGCGGTTTGGACAAAAACATTCAAAGGATAATGTGGTGTCATCTTTCTTCGGCAAAAAACCGAAAATGAATGCTGCCGAACAATCAGCAACTGAATTCGAAGGTAAAATCTTTACCAGTAGAACATTTGGCTATTCAGTGAGAATATAATTTACTATTGAACTCTATATTTTTGAGATCGAAGATAAAAGAAAATGCATCTATATTAAACCTTTGGTTACTCATGGTGAAAATGATTTACTTTTTAATAAATTTGTTCTCAAATTCAATATACAGTCATAATACATTAGAATTTCTTTTTCAGCTAAAGATAAGCGTGATAGTGGCTTGGGTGATGACACTCAACAAAAACCTAAAAAGGATAACGTACCTCCCATCAACAAAACACAGGCGAAATATGATGCCGATTCATCAGTAGCTGGAACTAATTCGGGGTATAATACACAAGGAGAATATTTTCCCATTAATGAAAGATCAAATGGGTTAGTTGGAAATTGGTACAAAATGCTCGATGGTACTGGTTCTTCTCATGGTTACCCTGAACAAAACAGTGGTTGGAAGAAAGACTCTAAAGGAAGAGTCATACTAGATGACCCGACAGACTTCAGCAATGTGCCGAAAAACTCTACAGTCACAGTCTCTGTAATTAAAATAGGAGATGGAAGTACAAGGATAATATCTAGTAAAACATAATAGAATTCTCTACTTAAGCAAAGGTTTCTTCATATTTTTTGTAGACCTCATTGATTAAGAGACAAACATTTAATTTTTAAACTGGTAACCACAATTTTATTATCAAAAGATATCATTTATATATGTAGACGGAAATTTAACTGATTTTCATTTGTGTTTCAAATTTATTATGATTGTAAAGATCAAGTATTATCTAGTACTTGATCTAAATTTATGGGATATTTAGTTTAAATAAATATATAAATGTTTAATTTTATAAATAAATGTTTAATTTTAAAAATTAAAGCAGTGAAGTACATTTAGACTTGAATACATACTTATTCATTACTCATTAACTATCTTTAATAACGCTCGTCGTTTGTCATCTGTTAACTTTTTTACCTGTACGAATACTGCAAATCTAATTAATTTTTCACTACCTGTGGTGCCATAAACATCTCGCATACCTGTGTTCCACCATAACTTGTAAGTAATTTTGTGTGATCCTTTTGACCTTATTAGTGTTTAAATAACTTTATCTTCCATCTAGGATTTAGCCAATTGTTTAAATTACCATTATTTTAAATTATTAAGTTTGTCTTGAACTTATTTAATGGTGCATATCTCAAGCTATGAATGTTTAACTTTAGGATTTAGGAAACTACTTCAAATTTTGTATCGTGCATATTTCCTAATTAGGTTTATTTTGTCTTGTTTCAGGCACGTGTGTTTCTGACCAAATAGAAAATTCTTTGGACTACTCGACTTTAATAACCTACAACTCAGAAGTTGAATAATCAAAAGTAGTCCATGACAGATCCTATTTAAAAAAATTGGATTATCGAACCTAAATGACGCTTGAGAGTAGAGTAAAACTCCTGAGTACTTCATTATGAAGAACTCGAGTATTGAAATGCACCTGTGTTATTAAATAGTTTTCTATGTTCAACTTATAGGAAACGATATAAGTCATGAATTTCGTCCTAGTTATCCCTCAAAGACCATAGTTTTCTCCAAGATTTTAATCATAGAAAACTATCAATGTCCCTGAGATATGAAGTGGCTTTAAGTTATGAAGAACCAATACTTCATAACTCAGTTGTTTCACTGTATAGTCTTGGGCAGTTATATGTTTAAATTGTAGGCCAATTCGCATTATTCTGTCACTTACAGCTGTTCAAACCTTTGGAATTTATTGTCAGTACACCTCGTTAAAGTATAGGTACCAATTTGTTTGTATATGCACTTGAAGGGATTAGTTTGTTTATTATATTTCTGCTGCTCTTATTTAAGGTTTTCATGGTTTACTTGGTACTTTATAATTAAGTGTATAGTCTATGTAATATTTTTATTTCAAAAGTATTGGAATTTTTCGGTTCTATCTATTTTTTCTTCAGTCCCATCGTTTGCTTTCATTATTCGTGAATAATCGAATAATATTAGGTTTTCTTATTAAATATTCTATATAAGTGTGGTTGTGATTTTACATAATGTTAATGTTCATGGCAATTAATCATTTAAATACTAACTAATGATTCGCACTATTTTTCTATTTTTCACACGATTTTTCGTCTCAATTACAAACTTTGTGTGAATCGAAACCTCTAATTTGTAGTTGTGATAATTACATTTTTGGTAAGAAAATGTATCTCGCCACCAGAAATTTGCATCTTGAAATAAAACAAATATTTTCTATTTATTGAAAGCTTCTGTATTATATTATTTGTTAAATCAGAATCTTTATACATCCATTTACAATTTAGTTTGCTATCAGTATATAAATGCATATAACACATTAGGCAACACACTGACTGTTTGAAGAAATGATAAGTGAAATATGCTAACAGTGAATGAAAGCAAATAACGAACTTTAGGCGTGAAAATAAATGTCAGTGATTTAAATAGTGAATTAGAATATAATTATACTATTTAAAGAGAAAAAATGGTTAAAAGTAACTAGCAAAATTAAATTATCAATATGAATATATTTATTAATGAGATATACTCGTAACTCAAACTATTCTAACTTAATCACTAAATAATTTAATAAGAGTTATATGACACTAGCGTTACTACCCTCAGTATAGCCACATAACGAACATCGTTTTCGCTCCTTTATTTTATTTTGACAAGTTTTATAAAAAGACATAAAACTAAGATATTAAGGCTTAATTTCTAATATATTTGATACAAAAATTATCCATGAATATAAGTAGCAAGCGGTTACTTTAGAACATTAGCAAAGCGATTAAATAATCAATAATGACTATTAAATATCAAATTCCAAATGCCGATAAATATGATCGTGATTTTTCCCCATTCACTTTGGACAATGGGACGTTACTGGGACAAGATGTTCATTTCGCCACAGTCAACTGCAAGTAATTTCAGAAACAAGAATAGGACAGATTCCTCTTTACGTAGATTCAAATCTAAACTACCAATATCTCCTAAATTTCGTAACTGAAACAACTAACTCTATAATTTACTAATTTGAAACACATCATATTGGTATTTCATACTCTTTGTACAAAATCTAGACTTAAAAATCATTGTCATAGACCAAGTAGTTTTCATTGAAGATTTTTGCAGCTTCCATCATTTTCACAAGTTGAATCTGAAAGAAAAATACAAAAACTTAATTTTTATTGGATATGAACTTGGAATGATTCTTATAGAACTAAAATAATTAAAAATTGATATTCTCAAAATTATATTTCTTCAACAGTTAATACTGCTGAAGTTTGAATGATGCTTTTACAAATTATTATAATTAGGTTACCTGATCCACGATAGCACTAGGGTGACATCTTCTGAGCATGACTGCTGTCCTGTAAACATCAATGTCCTGAAACACTTTGAGTCTCTGGATAGTGTTGACGATGCCTATCATCAGACCACACGCTGTCAGACCATCACTTACAGGGTAAAGAATGGTAATTATATTATTATTATACCATTATTGCCTATCATCAGACCACACGCTGTCAGACCATCACTGTACAGGGTAAAGAATGGTAATTATATTATTATAATACCATTATTGCCTATCATCAGACCACACGCTGTCACACCATCACTGTACAGGGTAAAGAATGGTAATTATATTATTATTATACCATTATTGCCTATCATCAGACCACACGCTGTCAGACCATCACTGTACAGGGTAAAGAATGGTAATTATATTATTATTATACCATTATTGCCTATCATCAGACCACACGCTGTCAGACCATCACTGTACAGGGTAAAGAATGGTAATTATATTATTATTATTCCATTATTGCCTATCATCAGACCACACGCTGTCACACCATCACTGTACAGGGTAAAGAATGGTAATTATATTATTATTATTCCATTATTGCCTATCATCAGACCACACGCTGTCACACCATCACTGTACAGGGTAAAGAATGGTAATTATATTATTATTATACCATTATTGCCTATCATCAGACCACACGCTGTCAGACCATCACTGTACAGGGTAAAGAATGGTAATTATATTATTATTATTCCATTATTGCCTATCATCAGACCACACGCTGTCACACCATCACTGTACAGGGTAAGATAGAGTAAAGGACGGTAACATGACAGACTAAGTTTGCGTAAATGGTTTCAATAACGTTGTATCGGATACGACCACAAACTTATGATTTCTGTCAAAGGCATCCGTGGCAGAAAATCATCCATACAGTGAATTGTATGGTTTATTTGTTTATCGTTTTGACTAATATTTATAACATTTCCTGGTAATGAATGCATAGAGGATGCAATGAGAAGCTGTTTTGTAATGTGCATAGAGGAAGCAGTGAGAAGCTGTTTTGTAGTGACTCACCCACACACGAAGAGAGGAGGCGTGTCCTTGGTACGGGAGAGCAAAATGTCTGCAACTCTCACACATTCAGACAAGTCATGAGGACAAGGAAAATCACGCTTCCAGTTTTGAACTTCGTAAATTTTGATTCTTTGAACTTCCTAGGGTAGAATAAAAATGAGTTTATTCAAAGTCAGTTTCTCGTTAAATTCTTTCGAGAGTTAAATATAAAACACTTCAAAAGAATTTACCTTCTGTCTAGATTCAACAGTGATCTCGCTAACTATCAAGTTAGGAGAGATAGAATTTCTGCTGGTGCACTTGATAACATTGTTGTTAACTTCAAAACTGCTGTCAGCAACAGATGGGTAGAATTCTGGAAAATTCTGCAAAAAAGAATAATTTCAATTCAAATTTATTAGAGTTATTGCATTTGTTTTAAAATTTAAATATTATTGAATTTTTAACTAACCTCATCAAATTCTTTGTTCAGGACAACAATTTTGGAAGGTCTGTTCGTATGCACTAGAGTCCAGAATTTCCCCTGATCGTTCTTGAAAGGATGTTGAGTCGCAATGTATTCAACACCTATTTCGAAACCTTGGAGTTTTACAGCGTTGATGTACATGTCTTCACCGTTTGAGCCCTACAAGACAAGGAATATTGAAAGTAATAATTTCGTTATTTTTTTTCCATTTTTAAGTGAATGTGTAAGTTTTTTTTACTATATTTACTTGAATATTGACACGATGCAAATCCGGCGGCAAGAATTGATAATTTCGATTATGAATCAAGTTATTGGGGCGGCTTGCGTTGGAACAGGTCAGAGAGTTTGGAAGTTTTGCTAGTCGTTGATAGCTTTCGAAACATTCTTTCTGGGAAGACAGCAGTTTTAAACTGAGTTCAGATACTGGGAATGAATTCATGGTACCGAATAGCATTTCGTCCAAGAGGTTTAAACACAGTTTGAACTGCACTTTGTTTTCGATCAATCTGCCTCTATCTGACCTAAGTTGTCTGATGACATTAAATATGTCGAGTGGCATTTTATTGAGAAGATAGTCGTGACAAATTAGACAGAAGAGAACTGTTCCAGTGCGGCCAATTCCTTTCGAGCCATGGACCACGGCATGAACTGGGAAAGAAGACAAGATTTAAACTTCGTCTTCAACTGTTAGCTTAGTCATAATAGTAACTCTTAAAGTTTATAACCAAAATATATTAATGAATGATTTACTATTATCGTGTGTAGTCGCAATGTGCATTATCATTTGAGAGAGAGCTTTTGGGTCAGAGGGAACTCCATGGTCAGGCCAGTGACTGAAATGGTAGTGGGTAACTTCACGTTTGACATATTCTTCACCGACCAGAATTTTAACCTGTTGACGGAAATAGGTGAAATGGTCTATAAGTGTAAATGGTATCAATTCTCCTAAATATAAAGAATAGGTTTATATTGTTAGAATTAAAAAATAGCATATTTCGATATATTCTTTTTGAATCACAATTAAAGAACCAATTCAATTACAGCAACATGTTTTAAATTAATAAATTGTCATTGTTCTATTCAATATTGAATGTCTAATTTAGAATTAGCTTATTTAGGTTTCATAATCTAAAATATCATGTTTTATTCCATTTTAAGAGATCTTACTTGCATAGTTGAAATTTTAGCCAAAATTGTTGTATCTATAATTTGAAATCTTAGGTAATTGGACTTAGATAAGCTCATTATACATTTGATACTGTAGAGGCTAAAACGAGCTGTCAGAATGTGCTAGTACAGAGACTAGGTCTAGAAGGTCAGTTAAAATCAGTTTGTGTAGTGTTTTCAGGTCCAGAATCCAATAAAATCCTCGGTTAGTATGAGACTAGGATGTTCAAAGTTTTAACTTGTTGGCTCTTGTTACCCCTCCCTGTCCCGGTGAAATTTTAGCTTAGATAACCCTATCCAAAGATATGCTGGTTTTGGTGCAGATGGCATAGTTTTAGGCCCTGAAATACCAAGCGATGTCAATGAGTCACGCCAACTGCGGTCTGGCAATTGCTACTGCTTCGCTGAATTGAGAGTAACCAACCAATGGACAGGGAGGGGGCAAGCGGTTATGTGATATTGTTGAATTTTATCTGTGATATTAAACTTTAACCTTGTGTAATGTGTATGATCCTATATTTCATTGTTAATTTTTTAGTAGCAAATACCTTTTTAATAAATTTCAGAATCAGTTGTCCATCACTGCATATCGTTTTCCTTCACCGACTAGCTAGGGGCAAAACTGCCCGAACAGTCCTCTTTCAGACTAAATAAACATATAAATATGGATTTGATTGTTTAAATGATTTGGTCACCTGAATAGTGGATATTGTGTAGGAAGTTGTGATTTCATGTTTCACGACTGAAACGACGCCGTTGGGTGACTGAATTGGTAACGAGATTTCAGGACACATGTATTCACCAACTTTAACCTGGAATATTGATATTAATAAATCATCTTCAAACATGTTTTCTAAGACATAAAGCTATAGATCGATATTAGAAACTATTATATCCCTATTATCAAATGCATTTCTGATGAACCCTGAGCCCATACTCACAATTCCTTTTTCGATAAAGCTGGCAACCATAATTATCACGTTAACTTCCTGTTCAATTACCATCCTCCAAAAGTCATTGCAGTCTTTTGGACCTTCAGAAGCAATGTATCTCCTATTCTTGGACACGCTCTGCAATCAGAGAAAAATATAGATGATATCAAACATTAACTTCCATTTGAAATATTCAAAATACGTATTGTTAATAAAAATTAAATGTTAACACAAGATTTACAATCGAATAATTGTGTGTTTACCGTTATGTGGTTAGCATTTATGTAGTCAGATGAAGGATCTTCATCCCGAATTTTCAATTTAACCCGAGTGTCATTGTCTGGTCAGAAAAGAGGATACTGTTAACATAATTGATATTCACTAATAAATATTGAATTAAATTTACGTAATCGAATTTCAAGATTCAAAATTTATCACACTTTAAATGATACAAGGATACAAACTTTACTGAGAAAAATATACCGTTCCCAAACAAGCCCCTTTCTAAATTCCAATCATAGAGGTTGGATTTTTCGGGCAGATTAACAAAATAAAATAAAATCGACAAGAGATATAAAAAGATTAACATAAATAGATTGCCTGTAAATATAGTTAAACATCATGAATACTAAGAATTCTTGTATTATAGAACAGATGATGAGTATGAGCGAAATATACTGCAGTGATTATACGAATAACTTTCTTTCTAATTTCTAATGTATTGATAATTGGCGAATTTACAAAAAGAAGCTATAGGAAAATATATTGAATAAATATGTTTAATTTACTTCAGTATATAGGCTATTAGAAAATAGTTCATGAATGTATTCAAATCAAAGAAAAATTCGAACAATATAACTTGGAAAGGCTAATGACAATATGGTGGTGAAGTCATTTTTTTGTTACGATTGTTGATGCTGACATCTTTACAACATATTTATTGTATAATAATGCAAATTAGTGCATTAACACCATTAAGAACGAACATGGTAGATTGTTTATGTAGCGGTTTTTCCTTCTATTTTCATTGCTCTCTCCATCTGAGGTAGATTTTGGATAACATTTTGGAATCTCCTGCGAAAGGAATATAGTTTTATTTGAGTTTTGTATACATTCTATTATTCATCTCACGTCAGTGGAGTTGTACTATACCATGAACTGTTCGATTGCTCCATACGAATTAATTAGAGAATGGAGATAGCCTTCCAAGTTCATGAGAGACACTGCCTCATCTTCGACCTCTTCCATTGGCCTTTTTTCGATTGGAATTTCTGCAGAAGGGAAAATGTAAGAAAAATAATGGATTTTGACTCTTCATAAGCCTAGGTGCATAAGAGGTTAGTTGAAGAAATATATTGCGAATTGGCAAGGTTCCTGTGAATTACGTCACTAAACCAACACTGGCATCTTCGACGGGATTCGAAGAAGAAGTTTGTTGGTCTCTTGAAAAAGTTCAATCATACTCGATAATAGCTTATAGCGCATTGTGCGTGATTGCATTTTTAAACTCTATATTTTAGGGATTCTTGTACTTACTTCAATGTCGAAAATGGTTTTTTTATCGAAATAAAAAAAAAATCGGAGATTATTTCTTTAGCAGAATGGGTATCAGGAAGTACGGAAAGAGTTAGAGAAAGAATTCCATTTTCACCCAGAACGAGATTTCGAAATGTTAAAAAATGAATAAAAGAAAGCTAAACACTAACACCACGCATAGCAGCTCGAAGATTTAAAACTAAATTGCATAAAAACATACCAAGATTGCCAACGGTAATAATGAAACGATTGGGATCTATATTGAATGAAGAATTGTTCCATCATAGAGCAATTCGAAGAGGAAAACCATATTTAGGAGTTAATGAAACATTGTCACCTCGCTCCACCTTTCCAAAAATTGATAGTTTAATATATTTGATACATTTAATCAACTTAGTCAACCTCAGATCCAATTTTGCAGATTCTGGTTCGTTTGGTATTTCTTTCCTTGTCAAAACATATATGATGTCAATGATATAAGATAATAATTCCCTTTTTATTTCTAATTTGGACAGATTTACCATATATTGTTGATTCCAATTCATTATTTTCACTTTCTTTATCTTCTTCTGATTTTCTTTTCATTTCTCTCTTTCTTCGGTAAGCGAGTATTCTGTGAATGTATAAGGTATTATATTCACTAGGAAAATTATTCAATGAAAACCTTCTAATCAAAGTTACCAAGTTATTTAGCGATATAATTATATCTCTGCAGTTATTCAGACATCGGAAACCCACTTCCAAGTTTCAAAGCTCTTAAGATCTCTTATACAATTACCCAATGAGAAGTAACGCGATTAGTATAAGAATAACGAGCATGGACGCTATCCAAAAGTATTGATTAGACTGATGGAGTGATCCACCAGCTGTGAAAGTTATTTTAGGTTCTTCAACCAGCAACCTGTCATCTGAAAAGAATTAGATGATCATGAAGGAATAACCTATTACTAAAAGTTAATTAACTCTTGGTCCAAATTGTTACTCTTACTGTTTAGTTTGAGTTCGATGAGGGGGATAACAGAATACACCTCTCCGCGAACCAGAGGTGGATTGTTAGGTGAGTCTCCTGAACCAACCGTGAATTCTTTCTCGTTCTGAATAAATGAAGTTAATTGCGCACTGTCCTGCTAAGTGCTATTATATTATCTAATCAAATGTAATATAAATACGACAATTATCAACATTTAACTAACCTCAACAACCCCGGCTACATATAATTTAGATCCCGATTCTACTTCTCCTGAACGATTCTTTCTCATTCCAGCTCTGTTGTATTCGTCATATAGATCAGTAAAGTTCATTCTTTCCTCTCCATATCCTCTGACGACAACGATGACCACATTTCTATTGGATGAAATTTCATTCAGTTGACAACGAATTATTTGATTTTAACAATCATTACCTATACATATTATTTGTAAATTTGATACGATACACACATTATGGAATTTCCTGATTCGAGTATAGGTATTTTGATTACTATTGTAGTATTGGTGATGGTGTCAGATATGAATTTATCATTAAGCACTGGTTCAGTCAGTTTCGTGTTAGTAGCTGTTTCTGCCACAGTACTGCAAACCTTTACGTTACAGCATCCACTTTTAACCAGATATTTGGAACTTGGTCTTAACCCTGTAAACTGAAAATATTAGGACAATTCAGTTTGACAATTCTATCTCTAAATCATAGTAGATAGTTTAATTTATTTATTGTTTCAATTCCTACAGTGAATGTGTATTTCTTCTGCGGAATGACTGGGTGTTTGGAGCTATTTTGCAGAAGAAGACTCCTCTCATGCAAGCTAGTCCAGCAACTTGGTTGTTCACCTAAGTACTGAGCTGTAGTGACTACAACATCAATTTCATAAAGAGTGTTAATAGTCATCAGTGTTGGCATACCTGGATCTGAAATCATTAAAATAATAATTAGCTAATTTCAGATTTGTCATGTATATTTATTAATGTACAAATGTAGTATAGAATATTTAGTTATCAAATGTAAAACATTTCAAATTCAATATACATTTAGGTGTCGTCAATCCAATAACTGTTTCTGACTCATCTGAACATGCCCCTCCATTCCTACTTTTGCAGCTCTGGACCTTGAGAGTAAATTGACTATATTATGATAATTGTCAATATTAAATGTAATAAAAGTAGATAATAATAGATGAGAAACATTTAATACTACAAAATTAATTAAATTCTGAAACAAATTTAGTTTAGTCTGTAATAATATAAAGCTAAGTTACAAATATTGTAAAAAAAAATTTTTTTGTATATTTTTTTATTGTGAAAAAATAAAATACAATAAACACAAGCCTATAATATAGTAAGGATACTTTCAGGCAAAATAATAAAAAAATATATAAGAGTTAAAAATAAGTAAGTACATCTTATTCAAAATAATTATTACAAAGTTCCACAATGTATACAATTCACATGTTGAAAGAAAGGAAAAAAATATGAAGAAAGACAGAAAGAAAGAAAGAATGAAAAGCTACGCATTGGAGAGTACGCATTTCGTTAAAGTTACTTTATATTTTTTTTACTGCACCAAACCATGTTCTAATATTTCAGCGCCTCTTTCGCTGTTATAGTTTTTCATGTGATTTTCTGTTGAACTGGTACCTAGTACTCAATCGGCGCAACTGAAGACTCACGACTGTAAAGCTGCGCCATGAATTTTTCTTTTCTATCTTTACATTGTATTGGCATATAAATTTCTAGTGAATTACAGAAAATCAAATTTAAAGTCTTTATTGTATAGTAACAACAACCTTTAGTGAGAGTGAAAGCAGATGCTACTATTAGTCATTTGGAGGGAGGTTTTATGAAAGCCATGGAGATGTGAAATCTGAACATATTATCGAACTTTCATTTATTGGCAGTTGTAATGAAGAAAATATAGGGTCAAGTGAGTAAATTTTACATCATATTTATGATAAAACTCTACTCGTCAATTCTTTAGGTTTTTTAAAACAACTAAGTGAAAAATTGGAAGAATTTAAAATGAAGAAGAATAAAATGGGCTTAAAATTGAATATCGTGCCTATAACTAATTTCCTCACCTTCAAACTGTAGTTGATATTGAATTTGAGATCTTTTAGCTGGTAGCAGATATAACCCTCTGAGGATTCACAGAGGGATGTGGAATTTACCACTTTTATCTGCCTATTCATATTTATGTAGCTGAGTTTGTAGGATTGAATTGGGGCGAGGGATGGACAGGGTATCAACCATTCCAAGAAGAGGGAATTGTTTGTTGTTCCGGTAACTTTAAAATCTTGAACAACTGCCGGCCCTGCATTTTTATACTTACGATAATTAGATGTATCAAACGCGTCATTTTATGTTAAAATATTGAATCATCATACTTACCGCCTGCTTCCAAGGTAGAAAAGACACCCTCAGTAGATAAAGATTGGCCAATAGAGTTCTTCAAATAGACTGTGATGGAGTATTCAGTGTAGTGCTCCAAGTTTCTGAAATTCTCCATTAGAGATGTAGAGTACATGAATTTGTCCTCAATGATGTGTTCATATGGTGTGGTATTGGGACATTTTGATAATTTCTTTATTTTCCAGACCGATGTGATATTTGGACCATGAAACTTCTTGCATTCAGATGCTATTCCAATAGTACAATCTAGAGACTGATATTTCGATCTAGGGCTACAATTCAGTTCTTTCCATTCTATATCAGGAACTGAAAATGTAAAAAAGTCATGAACGGCATGGTATTTAATTTGTGTCATTACTCAAAGGGAAGGTGCAAGAAAATCAAATATTTGTTTATTTCGTTTTTAATGGAATAAACATAATTTATTTATGTAATTTGATTTAGTTTGTCTTTCTAAATAATAATTATTAAAGAAAATATAGTACAATTAAATTTTAGAAAGCACCATCTAGTGATGAATCGTATAACCGCAATCGTGAGAATTGGAGATTTGCAGGAGGACGAGCGAAGAAATCGATTGTGGTGACACCTGTTGGCGTCAGAGTGTGTCAGACCACTAATAACTATAAAGTTTTCAGGCAAAGAATAATCCAGTGTTAAATAAAAGGTGGATTACGTAAGAGTTTATTGCCTAAATCTATTACACGGACTGACATGTGGTAAGGATAGAGCTTCTGTTGGAGATGCTAACAGTATACGGTAAATCACAAAAATAACCCTGAATTCTACCTCGCCTAGTTATTTGTGCTTCTCTAATCGACAGGGTGAAATGTTTAGATCTTGATAAGTGCAACATAAGAGTATTATATTTAATACTACAATTATGAATACAAATTAATTCATAATTTAATTAATTAGAGTAATTTATAATTTGGGAAAAGTAAATTGATAAAATTTATTAAAATCAACTTAATTCTATTTTATTTTATTTATTTGTTATATAAAAGACTTTTTATTATTTCAATGAAATTATTTAATTTAATTATTGAAATGATCATCACAGCATTGTTTAATATAATATTCTTATGGTGAACTCCGAAGCCACCAGGTGTCACAACAATCGATTTGTATCACCATCACAATTCTGACATCTTCACGGTCCTAACGACTGCGTAATACACCGACTGTTATATTCTTATAAACTGTATTTATAAAAAAAAACATTTATATTCAAAATCGTTTTTCTAAAAATAGTTTATTAGTTGAATTGAATTAATATGCTTATTTACTCAGATAATCCAACATTCTGTGTACGTGAATGAAGAAGGTTCAGGTTCATCTATCAGGAAATAAAGTAAACAACTCCATCTATCGATTATTTGACTCTTTTTTTCATTTAAAATATAGTGATGGTAGACGAAACATTTATAAATATTGTTAATTTTTATTACTTCCAAAATAGTTCACGAACTTGTGTAAATTTAAAATACTTAGATCATTCTGAATTGAAATATGATATAAAAATAAATTTTCATAATATCATTACCTAATTATTGTTTGTCCATCAGATTTTGTTAAAATGTTTCGTCAGGCCCACCCATTAACTCTTTCGTTCTTAAGTGGTCACATTAGAGTTTAGACCCGTTATATTTTCAAACAATGTTGTCAATTTTCTTCAATCAAAATAATTTGGGATGAGAAAAATGATGTTTACAAAAAATGTTTCGATTGAGCACATCTTTTGTGCATTTAAATATTTGATTTATTTATTTATTTTGAATTTCCAAAAAGTAAAAATAAAAACTCTTACCATTGAGTCAGAAGTTCACGAATGTCATAGGAAGTATAAAATGTGAAAAAATATCAAATTTTGAATGTGCAAAAGTCAGAGCGAAAAGGTTAAATTTATTTTGATTTACATGGACGAATAATAGAGTATCACCTACCTTCATTTGGAGGTGTGGAGAAGGTGTGACAAGTAGGAGTGGATTTACCTCCTCTATTCACTCCAACAACACAAACTTTGTACCTTGCAGAGTACTGAAGGTGATTATTGTAGTCAAGTATCATCTCAGTGTCAGTCACTGCAACTGTTGTTACATTGGGACTGATGAAGTCCAGGCATCCAACGTAATGAACAAACTGAGAATGAAGATGTCTGTTATTATCTTCTCAATAATAAATGTAATGAACGGGTAAGTTTGTTATTTAGTCATGAGTCTTACCTCCATAGTTACTTCGTAGCTACTAGAATCTTTCCCTTCATTCCATACGATGAGAGTTCTATCAGAGGTGACATTTATTCGAATGTAGTCTGGAGACGCTGGGGCTGTTGAAGAGAATTAAAAAATTAAAAACATTATTCATATAATAATTAATTTTATTATCATGTTTTTTTTGCAGATATTTTCTCGCTGATTAGTTTTATTTTCTAATATCTGAGCTACAAGTTAAACTAGAATTTTCTCAGAATATCAATAATTCTCTCTCACTATAGTTGAAGTTTTACGAGTGTGAATCGCTAAGTAGTTCAAAATGAAAATAATAATAATAATAAAACAAAAAGTATTATAAATGTCTATGTGGAAAATATGAATGTTTATAAAAATATTCATATCATATATTATGTTTCTGTACTAAAGACTTTTTAATTTTCAAAGAAATATTTAACGAGATAATATTTTTATTTATCTATCAATTCATTTTCGAATCATACAACCAAAAATGCTACATAATACAAATTAACAAATATATATCCATGGAAGTAAGGCTTTGGTAGATAATACAATAATTTTTCGAATTGTGTTTCATTAACGCAACACTGGGATAGAATTCAAATTCAAATCTTTATTAGATAAAAAAATTCATGAATACATTTTTAACAAAGATCCGTCAGAATACGTTTAAGTAGCCCATTACACTAAAGATGAACATTTTGTAAAAACTATTTTTTTACAAAATGTAAAAAAATGTAAAATTCATCTGGTCATGAATTGATAACCTCATATAGACAAATTAGAATATTTATTAAAAATATTATAATATTTCTTCAATAATGATTCACTCTGGTAGTTTTTCTTACGATTTGGTTGCGTGGTAACCGTTTTCGTCTTGCCATCCAAAGTTATTTGATAGAGAGTATCAGCTGTCAGGGTATTGATTTCAAGTTCTGGTAAGTCACTGTATGTGTCCAGTATGGTATCTGCACCATCCATAACAATGACGGGATACCTCACTTTGGGACAGAGTGGTCCATTTCGGTGTACCTGGTGATAAGAGAATATCAGCAAAAAAACTCCTATCAAATCTAAGAGATTATAAACACACATATAAATATTACCCATTCAACAGAGACGGAAGTCTGGCCAATTTTAGTAACATTGTAGTCAGCATTGGAGTACGAGTCTGTTGGAGTAAAATACATTAATAATAATAACCTAATTCAATTGGATAGACTTGGAGTTAATGAGATGGAACATACACTTTGTTGTACTATAAAAACACAGCAAATTTACACCTGAGTCTATTTTATTTGAATATAACTGTACTGTAACAACACATCATTTGAAATACTAACCACTGTATAGTTCAAATAACTATTTATTTAAATCATAATTAATAAATTCAACTGAAGTATAGTTACCCAGACAAGGCAATGTTAAATGATGGCTGTGTACTCTCATGTTGTATTCCTCCGTTGCTTTTCTTCTGTTAGTCACAATATTTAGTTTGATGTTGTAATTATTACCTCTGAAGAAATTGTAACTGAATTCTGCAAGAAGAAATTAATTCCATATTAAAATATTGTTATATTGACTACCTCTTACATTATCACGCTAGTGTTTATTCATGTAATATGTTTACTAACCTCTTTTTCGTCCAGGGTAGGTAGGAATGTTTGCATTTTCACTGGGATTGTCTAGACTTTCTATCGATATTTCGTACCTGAATAGAATTATTTAATTGTTATACGCGTAGAAAGTAAATTATCATGTTACATGTCAAAGAACATTTAATGTTACCTTAATATTCTCATTTATTTCCATGATATTTTCTTGATATGAATTTTCTGTTCAAGGTGATCACAGATGAAAATGATCTCTTGCATTAATCTTTCAGTGCATTTTATAAGTTTTACTCACCTTAGTTCCCCGTCTGTGTCCGACAGCTCACCATCGTCATAATCTGAATCCCATTCGGAGAAAGTGACTGCACAGCCTCTGACGTCGCAGTCAGTGATGAGGGGAGGCTTTCTGAATCTCGGTAAATTGAGAGGAGCTTTGGCTGACATTATGGAGAGAGAAATTGTGATTTAGAATAAACTTATACGCCTTATATACGAAACAATCGCATTTTAGGCATATCGCACAAACATAATCTTCAATGTCAAAATATATCTCAACAAACCATTATATATTTAATTACCTTCATTACAGAGGTTTTCATTCGTGCATCCCTGATCACACCTGCCGTAACTGTCACAGGTGCCACCATTGCAGTAATTACATCTGCTGCGA
This sequence comes from Caprella mutica, assembly GCA_947561585.1. NCBI lineage: Eukaryota > Metazoa > Arthropoda > Malacostraca > Amphipoda > Caprellidae > Caprella > Caprella mutica. The sequence continues at coordinate 161,751 of CANNZV010000280.1, read as the reverse complement.
CAGTCAATTCCGTAACTACTAGCATCACATTCTATTAAAAAATGATATTGGATTAAATATAGTCATGATTTAAAGATTGATATGAGTAGTTTGTGACTACTCATACCTGCATATGCATCTGAAATAACTTTAAAATACTGTTATATAAACTTGAAGTAAATACAAGTAAGAAACATTGATTTGATTTAATTGATTTAATCGTTTTAAATGAAAAGCAATTTGTAAAAATTTAATTTGACTACAAACTAAAGAGGGTTGTGCAACTCACTTTACTAAACAATATTTCTAAATTATAAGAGTGGTACATCTCGAAGGCATTTATCATTTCTAAAAGACTATCAGATCATGTAAGTCACTCCTGAACATTCCATCAAAATCTATATATCTGTTGCAACCTTTACTACTTATAAAATGAAATTAAATAATAATAAAGTTATTATATCAAATGTAATCACCTTTATTGCATCTTGGCGGCTTGAATCCTGGTTGACATGAGCAACCTTTTGGATCTCGCAAACAGAACGTAAGGCCTGAACAGGTTCCATTGTTCTCTATTTGCCACAATGAATATATTTTGCTGCAGTCCAAGTGACATTCTGCCCCAAATTTATCGGTTGGGCAATCTTCGGGAGTTGAAAGAAAATATTGATTATCAGAGTAACATTCTTCATATTAACTATTTCCTTTCGAACCATCGTACACTAGATGGTAATTAGGCACCATTATTTGCCTATGTTCTTTTTAGTTTAATTTAGTTTATTTCGATAACAGTATAAAAGAAGCCAATTTATTGTTTTGAATTAGTCAAAACTTAGCTTTTTCATTTTCTTTGTCTATAAGGTCGGAGTGAAAAACCCACCCAAACAATTAAAAAAAAACATACTATTATAAAAATATAGAACTTTAAAATGGTTTGCACACTTTTAATTCTAACAGAAAATTAATCATCCTATTTTCCTCCTCTGTGATACATAACTTAGCCTGGTGATTTGAAAACATGTAAAATAAATAAATTTTATAAATAAAATGTGTATTTTCAGCACATTAATCAGATTCAATTTAAAATATCAGATTTTAGAAAAGAACTAAGGAAAAGACTCTTGACATGAAACACATTTTCAACTAATTAATTGTTCAGTCCCTAATAAAATTATTTCTTGGTTTCATCTTTTAGTATTTTCTAAGAAATATTTAGTTTTTATTTTATATCTTGATTTTTTACTGTAATATTTATATAATAATATATTTTATGCCTTTTTTAAAATCAATTTGTCTAAATTTAAAAATATTTTTGTTTTGTATACTAAGTAAAAATGAATGTTCCCTTATATCCTTTTAACTACGAGCGAACGTCGTTTTTCTAAAAATTAAAATGATATTACTGACTAAATTCATTAAATTCAATAAGTGACTGGCAGTTTTCCGCCAGGCAGTTTTCCGCTTCGGCAGTTTTCCGCCTGGCAGTTATCCGGACACCGATATAACATATGATTTAATATTTGAAACTTATGTTTTAGAAGATGAAAAAGAAATTGAAAAATGAATGGAACTGTAGCAGAGAATCTTCGAGTGATATTTTTTCAACAGAACTTAATATAAATATCCTAGTAAAATATTACATATTTTCATATCCGTGCTTTCTACGATGGTATTTTGTGTGGTTCTGGGGATTATTTTAAGATAAATCTAATTTCAAAGAGAGGTATTCTCTTTCTACTTCCACCACCATAAAGCATTATAGTTTGTTAAGAGTAACTGTGTTATATATTATTAATTGGTGAGGGACTAAGATATCAAACTTACATATTTGACAGTTTCTGCCCCTGGTGCCGGAAGAACAGACGCATTCTCCAGTGTCTGAATCGCACTCTCCGTTGTTGAGACAGTCTCTACACCAGCCAGAGCAATTGGACCCAGAACGATCCTTCTTGCACCCTGTGTGATTAGTTCGAGAGATTTATATAAAATGGTAAAATGGAGATATATTCGCTCAAGTTATTCTGACAACTGCATTTGAAACTTCAGATAACTAAAAGGAAAATGATTGAAAAAGGTATTACTGGGCATAAATTTATTCAAGAAATTCACTTTAAAAATGCAAAAGTTCTGGCTATTATTCGTTAAAAAAAAAATAATGGTTTTCAAATATATTTTGTTCTTAAAAAAAATGATTATTTCCATATTTAATGTAATTTTCAATCAGTGTATAATCAATTCCCACCTCTCACAATTAGTCTGGTATAGGCTTGGTAAGTCCTATCACTATTATACAGTCCCTGGTCAGAGAGAGAGACAGAAGTTATCTCTATAGTACTTCCTTGTACTGTGCCGGAGATGGGAGAGAGAGGCAATCTGATAGGATTGAATCTTCTGTTCCTAGAATCTGTCTCGATGTACTGCAGTGTTACTGTTTCTTCTAAACTGGCAGTGACAGTTGGATAGATAGCTTTATAATTATCTGAAATTTGAGAGAGTTGCTATACTTGATGAATGAGTTAATTAAACATAGATATTGAATCTACATATATGCATTTGCTAAGTTTTATTAGTTAGAATTATTCTTTACATTTCTTAAAAACAATTCCATAATGAATTCTTTGAACGATCTAAGGTATTAATAATTAAGTATTTTAAGTTCAGTCAATAACATTTTACGATTATGAACTCAGCCTCTACTATTAAAACAATAAAAACAAAGAAATTATTTTCAAACTTTTGAGAATTATTTCCAAATGTATAACAGTGTAAGATGAACAGTAATATTGAGGAGGTCAAACCACTTTTGAATTATTTTTTTATTTTTGGACCGATCTTTCTGAAATTTGTATGGTATATGTAACTTCGCAAAAAAAAACACATTTTATTCATGTAACTTTTTCGATTTTTTTTTTTTAAATTTCAAAAGGAGAGAAGTGTATGAGTGTATATGCTAGAATAAAAACTAAGAAAGTTTAGGAATCCTTGGAACATTTCGAACAAATCTGTAAAGGGATTTTCAATTTTCCTACCTGTTTATCATAAGCAATTTTTGATGACTAACTAAAATTTTAATAATACAAATAAATTTTCGATTTTGAACTGTGATAAAAAGAAAACGATGAAGAAATTGGAAAAGCGCTCTATGGATTTGTTATGAATCCATATATGTATATAAAATAATACAGTGAAATGTCAATTTTATCTCTATAGATGAAGTTTGAACGCTGTTTTCATTTTCAAACCAACCAAAACAATAATGATTTGTTTTGGATCTCCTTTGAACCCCTCCCACTCCTTGGGGGAGGGGTTCTAGTGCACGTACCCTCACAAAAATTTGGGACATGACCTAAAGACTCTTTTTCAGCAATAAAAAGAAAATTGATATTTTCAACAAAATCGATGAGTTGAAGATAGTAGACTAAATAGTTTTCAAAATAAAGTAAACTATTACAGAAATGATCATCGCTTTGAATTGTTATATGATACATAGTAGACTATTGGTTAAAATTAGTACTTAATAACTAAGTGACTAGTGTAGGAATCATTCTGTGACTTTGTTACCTAAGTAATTCAACTAAATTAATATTGTAAAAAGAAATAGCATTTTAGTGGGTGCAGACAACGAACCTTTGACTTCCGGTAATTTGACTGCCGGTATTTTGACACCCGGTAATTTGCCCTCTGTAATTTGACTCCCGGTATTATTTTTACTCCCAGTAATTTGACCCCTGGCAATTTGACTCCTGGTAATTTGACCTCCCGGTAATTTCAACCCCTGGTAATTTGACCCTCTGGTAGTTTCACCCCCGGTAATTTCAGCCCCCCCGGTAATTTGACCCCCTGGTATTTTCACCCCCTGGTAATTTCACCCCCTGGTAATTTCAACCCCTGGTAATTTCACCCCCTAGTCATTTCACGCCCCGGTAACTTCAGCCCCCGGTAATTTGACCCCCGGTAATTTGACCCCCTGGTAATTTCACCCCTGATAATTTCACCCCCTGGTAATTTCCCCCCTGGTAATTTCACGCCCCAGTAATTTCACCCATGGTATTTTCACCCCCTGATAATTCCCATCCCCCCGGTAATTTCACCTCTTGGTAATTTCATCCCCTGGTATTTTCACTCCCTGATAATTCCCCTCCCCCCAGTAATTTCACCCCCGGTAATTTGACCCTTGGTAATTTGACTCCCCGGTAATTTTAACTGCGGTAGTTTCACCCTCGGTAATTTTACCCCTCGGAATTTTGATCCCGGAACTGTGAATTCTGAGTATATCAAAATTAGATAATATATTAAAATAAAATTGTATTATAGAATATAATTTATATTGCAACATGCACGAAACCCAGTTCTAAATGGCACCCAATTAGCAATAAATTAATATACTAATATTTCTTATAAACTAATTAATGAATTTATCATACAATCTTTCAGCATGGTTATATAATATTGACATACTATTTAATTAAGTGCATTATCTAAGAAGAGTCAAATTACAGGGGTCAAATTACGGGGGACCAAATTACCGGGATTCAATTACCGGTCACGGCTGACAACATATCATCAAAATGGTTTGTTATTATTTTCATTGGTGAAGTCCATTTCAATGGAAAAACCTTAAAATCAGTAAATTAGTAAATAATGCAAAGTAAAATTGGAATAGCTTATGAAACATTTGACTAAATAACACTGTAAGTGTGACTTATAATAGATAACAATGATATGCTTCATGTTTACCATCACTAATCCCAAAGATAGCTGTGATATCCGTTCCAATGTTTGACCCAAGGCATTTAAGTACGCGAATTTCCCAAGCTACTCTCAGTCCGTAAATACTTGCAAATTCATTGTCTTCCATTTTTTCACCATATTCCTGTTTACCGTAATTCCATCTAGTAATACTTGGCTTTGCAGATGAGCTTCTCAAAGTTTCCTGGCTATTAGGTAAGCAAGAGACAAAAGCACCTGTGATCTCTGACTGCTGATTGTTGTTATGAACCATGACCAACTCATCTTGTTCTGCACCTGTGAATAGCTTCATTATTAAAGAGAATATATTTCAATTATTTTAACAATATAGAAATTTCTGAGTATCAACCTATATTTAAATAGAATAAAATAAATAAAATACATTAAATTTTGCACACTTTGTCAAAACATGTCAAAATTTTTAATTTTACGTATCATTTTACGACGGTTAATGATGTTATTCGCTTTTAGCAAATACACTACACATTTTAGTATTCATAATTTCAACTTTTTCTCTCATTGTTCTTCAACAAAATCACTATAAAACGAGACCGAATTTTCTGAGATCGAGTTCTCTTCGACTGAATTTTCCTAGAATTTTCCGATTATAGCATTATAAATAGCTAAAAATATTATAGAACTCATAGATCTGAAATAAGTAATAAAGTAATAAAATGTGTCTAGCTGTCTTTAGAGTCGAGGTATTTTTCCCACGGAGTAATAAAAGATTTAATGATGTATTAGGACAGCTTAGAAATACTTGTAATAATAAATGATCTATTTTCTATGTGAGTCAATAATTAGTTTACGACTTAGAGATTCATGTGGTTTGAGCCAACCAAGTTATGGACGAGGTCTTAGCTCATTAGTGGTTTCCGGTTAGGATGCTTAGAGGTATATAAAGGCATGACATTATGTAACTAGGGTCATTCGGGTTAGTGGATCATTTAAGTTCAGTCAGATTCAGTGGTCAGTTAGGTCCAGTCGTAGTCGGGTTCAGTACTTAGAGTAAGGACTTCAGACTGGCCGGGCTGGGTTGGTCTGGTCCACGCTTTCATCCCTACCATGTTATACTTTATTCTGTACTCAAAATTATAAATACAATTATAGAAATCCACCAGACTTCATTAACCCGACAATGTATAGTTTACAACAAAACCCTATTAAACATCATAATACCGATACTATTTTTCAGTGAAGTAAATATTTGTGTCATAGGATACTTCCCTTATGGAAAGTACACAATTGAATTAAAATCTAAACTAAAGATTTTTTTTACTACTGATAATAATTATTTTAATCCTTTCTACACTGTGAAGCATATCACTCAAGAAAATATTTGAATATGAATATTTTCGTCTGAAAATAAATTTTAATTATTGGTACTAATATACAAATAATTTGAATGATACAGCAATCATTTAATTTTAAAACTCACGATCAGTCTGAACGAGTCTTTCATTTAAGAAATGAAAGCCTAAATCTGCTTCTCTGAAATAAGATATTTTATCATTTTTAATTTGAATATATCGTATTTATGTCTCAAATTGGTATCATTTAATTAATTAACCCTTTAACGCCTAAAATATGTTGTAGAGCAAAATGATTTTTTTTTGCTATATTTTAAATAGTTAACTTTTTATATAGTAAACCTTTTTAAGAAGTAATATGTTAAAATAATTATTTAATTTTATTTTTTATTAAGTTTAATTTTCTTTGGGAAGAAATTCAAATGGTTTAAGATTTGAAATCATTATGTGGCACAGCCTTCATTTATTTGTACGCTTCTTATTGCTAGAATAGGATTATACGGAACAAATTTAGGCATTATTTGATGTTTTTCTAATGTCCTCCCCAGACTCTAAGACGTTGGCGTTAAAGGGCTAAAATTGTCAATGGTAATAATGTCACCATTATGAAATATATGACTGTAAAGATTATCATTCAGAGACGGATTTACTTGTTTCCGGAGATTACTCTGTTAGAAACTGTTCCAACAAACGTTTCTCGCGTTGCAGTCTGGGTGAATTTTAACGGAGTTGGAGCACCTATGCGTGCTACTCCAGCATGTAGAGCAGAGAGACAGATTAGGGAGTCCTGAAAGTAAATAGATAATAACTACACGAATTACTTCAGTATGATCCATTTTGATCTAAGGAAAGATATAATTTTAGTAATTATCATGTACGATAGTATGAAATCTTACCGGGTGATACACTGATGTGCCAAAAACAACATTCGAGTTATTGAATGGCCAATTTGTGCATTCTTCAGGACAACTGGAAATGAATGATGGAAAATTGTCATACATATATAATATTATTAATATGTGATACATAATGATATGGTCAATTCCTAGTTAGCGTTCCTATTTCATTCAGAGATACGAACTAGGTACCGATCCAAATACCCCCTTCCTAGTTCACGTCCTTAATTGGTTTAGGGGCGTGAATTAGGAACTAGGTATTTTTCTTATATTTAATTACCCTTTATCTAATTAAAATATATTGCACTAAAAATATTTATTGACAGAGAAACTAGTATCTTAACTACATATACAAATAATGCAAAAAAAGAATATATTTATGAAATTTAAGTTCAGCAAATTAAAGAATATCGTTTTGAAGAAAGGGTGTCAAAAGCCCACACCGACAGAATCCCCCACCGGCAAAAGTCCCCCCGACGAAAGCTTATCAAAGGTATCAAAATATTGCTTTGTCTAACAATTGCAACGTAACAAATTATTGAGACTAACATGGACAAGTAATTGTGTTTAATGTGTTCTGGTTACAGGTAGTACATAACCATCATATCATTTTTATATTTGTATGATAATGATATGATTAATGTCAGTATGAGGTTCCATTGAACATACAGCAATTACAGCCGAATTTTTTTTGAATGATAATGCCTGAATTATACTATTCATAAAGTTAATTAAAATATTTTTTTTGACCGTGATGTTGAGTTATAAACAGTACATTTCCAAATTTTGGATAGCAAAAGCAGAGTAGAGCATGAATCTGACTATAGAATCTAAGATTCTATAGCTGGCAAAGTTTACCTTTCGATCAGTAATCCTACATGACAAGTGAACAAGACGTCTGCTGGTTACCTGCCGTCTGACTAAATAATCCAATATATACTAAAATTTTAGTAAATAGATTAAAGTGTTATAAAACTAAATTCTGTGATAACAGTGTATCTAAATATGTTACATAATACAAATTTACAATGATTCGTTAGAATGCAGGAATGCCAATTTTGTTTTTGTTGGTGTGGGCTTTTGTCTGTGTGGGCTTTTGTCTGTGTGGGCTTTTGTATGTGTGGGCTTTAGTCTGTGCGGGCTTTTGTTTGTGTGGGGTTTTTGTCTGTGTTGGCTTTTGTCTCTGGGGGCTTTCGTCGGTGTGGGCTTTTGTCTCTGTGAGCTTTTGTTTGTGTGGGCTTTAGTCTGTGTGGGCTTTTGTCGCATGGGCTTTAGACGGTATAGGGATTTTGTCGTGTGGGCTTTTGTCCTGGTCTCCGTTTTGAATTCAAATTGATATATAAATATATATACTCTTGTTTTAGTTTTTAAATTGTTATCATAATAAGAAAAACATATATTTACGATTATGTCCTTCCTAGTTCGCGTCCCAATAAATGAAATAGGGACGAAAATTATTAATTTACCCATGATATATATTAATATAATGGAGAATTGCGCAGTTAAAGAAAAGAATATACGCTATTATTTTACCCAAATTTAATATTTTTGAATTTAAAAAATGAATTTTCACAACTAGTGAAACTGGAATTTATATTTTGAATATAGCCTGAGTACCTGAAAATTAATTAATTTTTTTCACAATATAAGATATTTGAAAAAAATAGGCATTGAATTTTGTTCAATTCATTGATACTATCATCTCGCTTCATAATTGAATTGGAAAAATTATTTACATATTTCTCAGTGTATTTTTATAATATTTTTTTTACATTAGGAACAAAAATCATTTACAATCGATGTTACAAGTCGATGATTATTTTTTTCGTATATTTACTTAAATATAAAATTAAATATCTCTAAAATTTTTACTAGAATTAGAAATATGTCATTTTCAACATTAAACTGTACCGTATACAGAGTAAGTATAGTAAGTATCGATGCGTAATTATTTAATTACTGTAATAACCCTAATTCATATGAAAAATTATTGTCTGCGTGAACGGGTAAATAATGTCATAAAACCTCAATTGATACTACCATAAAGTTATGTCTATTTCGTACACTGTGGAAAACTGTTTTTGAATTATATTATTTTCCAACTTAATACTGTACTTACATGATGTTGAAGGTAGTGCTCGATTGATTGAAAGTTCTTTCGCATAGATCGGTTCCTTGAACCAAGAGCAGTTGATTGAAACTCAAAAAGAGAATCCAAAGAATATCCGTGGTCCGTAAGAACCGCATTATATTTTATAGTTAGTTTATCTTAATAGAAGATAACTCATCAGGATTCACATTTACTGAGTCGTGGTATTTACTTTGAAATTCACCATATTAACCAAAATAAACTCTAAAAATAAAAAATTATAAGTAGGTACCTATTTACTTCGTATGAATGATGAACATTAAGCTCAGAAGCACACAATAAAAAAATGAGGATATTTTGAATAACCATTAACCATATTTAACCAATGGATATAAGAATTAAATAATTAATTGACAAATAACATGATTTATTAACGAGTTTTATGTTGATATTGAACTAGTTTTAGATTGACTAATTACGTTAGGTATATCTTTTCAATGACCACATCAAATACTTCTCCAAATCTTGATCTCAAATTTCATACCCATTATATTTTCCTTCCTTGTTATACTAAAAAACAAGTTCTAAAAAACTAACTAACTCTTCACAGCACTGTAACTCTTCCCACCCCTTCACTGTCACGGTCACAGTTAAAGAAAATATAGAAGCTAAAGCATCTATCAAATCTGTGGCGGAAAATAATTACGTATCCTTCCTGGCCCGAGTAACAGAATTAACTGTCCTATGTTGCCCCCTCAGTCACTTATAACTCTTCAAAGCACTTTATTATCTCTCTCTTGTACAGGATGGCTAATATTGATAAATAAAAGGATAAGATATTTAAAGCATGATGCAAATGTTATCTTAGTACACAAAATAGAAGCATTCAAAATTTAAAATATTGATTTTCTTGAACGACTTCACAATCAAAAGGTTTTCCCAATTTACAGATTAGAAAAATCTCCTTTGTTAGAAATATTTCAACTACAGGAAATATTTAACTATTAAGAGAAATGATTATTATGTATCCTTTGTTCAATTTAAATAGAGAAATTCTGATATGGTAGTAAACTAATTACGATGTAATTTATTAGACAAAAGATGATTATAAAACATATATCAATTTATTATTTTCTATTTTATTAAATATTAAGAAATCAGTTGGCATGATACTCCAATAAAATGGGTTTTGAAGGATTAGTTTGTTACAATCGAATGATGGCAACAAACTTTGCTGCGAAAACGATTTGAAAGTGACACTTGTCAAGGAGAAGTGAAACGTTGGTCCACCCTGCCAACCAGGTTTCCTGGGATATTTGGGGAACTATCCCAGGAATAAATCTTTTTTCCTAAGGATTTACCCTTAATATCCCAGGAATAAATCTTTCTTCCCAAGGATATACCCTTAATGTCCCAGGAATAAATACTGGTTGCCATTCAAAATCCAGTAGTCAATCATTATGTTTGTGTTTGAAAAATTGTTTTTTCTTTGATTTTATGTTCTCGTTTAAATTTAGGATATATTGGGGATATATATATTAGGATATATATTATATATATATATAGTCAACGGATATCCCTTAAAACTGATTGAAATATCTATGTTACAAATAACTTATCTTAATGGATATCGTGAAATGTTAACAGAAAAGTACTAGTCTCATCATTGGGTAAAACAATAATTTAAGAAGTTAATTGGTAACTATAGCTATAATGTAAATGGAGACGCTAATTAACACTTGCACTGTGATATTACGGAAATAAGAATTTTACTGCTAGATGAGACAATGTATAAATAAAACGTAAATATTCGGCTTAGGTACTAACTAAATTTTTAAAAACTTATTAAAAAGAATGGAGAAATTAAGAAGATTTTATTAAATAGCATTGGTAGCTTAAGTTTAAACGATAAGTTTTTATTGTTTCTAATCATTTAAAGCGAATGACAAATTTGACGGATGTCTAATATCAGCGATAAGAAGAGCTGTAGTGACTGTTGGTTTTACGTAATTAGAAAGTGTTTAACACTAGAAAGATCCCATAATTACATTAATTCATTTCAAAATGCACTCACATTACATATAAAATAAATTATATATTATAGATATTCATTACATTCGGACAAATGATGATATACTGAGTTTGAAATAACTCTAAGTGGTTCGTTCACTGAGAAAAGATTGTGAGTCAACCTGACTCATCGCTTGAGTCAAGGCTGAAAAACTCTAAATTTGAGTCTTTCTGGATTTTGAGTAAAATATTAGGATGAGTCAAATTGACTCACATTTTTGAGCCGGTTTTGGGACAAACTAAAAACTCAAATTTTGAGTCAATTTGACTCGTATTCATGTACCTGCAGAGGGATGGGAGTGAGGGGGGGGGGGGGTAAATTTACCCCATCCATTATTTTATTATACTATGAGGATGGTCTTATTTTTGTATGCAACCCTATTAAACAAGTAAAACTCACGATGTTAAGTCTCTATCACCAAATACCTAAACACTTCCCATCTTTCAAATCTTTATATAACTATATACTGTTATATATAATTGAGTTTATTAAGCATATCCTCGAGACAATACTTTAAATGCTCAGCAACTTACCAATACATATTCTTTTATTATAAATTCATAAAAGTAAATTCGATTGATAAGCCTGGATGATACTATCATGTTTCGGTGTAATGGAAATATTTTTTGAAGAGTTTAAATATGTCGTATTAACTTGAATCATATGTCATATGGATCCAATTTGTACAAAGTTCAGTCACAGTAATATTTAAAATAAAATGAGTAAATTGTAAAGGTTATTCGTTACATTGAACTAAGAAAAATTGAGCAGTTGTTGGGATAAAATGAGATTATTAGAATACATATGGTAATATTATTTTATAGAGCTCTAATAAAAATGAGCAAATAATATAATTGTCTTGGGCCCAATTGTCTTGAGCCCAATTATCGGTTTGCACATTGCAGGACTTAGTTGATGAAGGTCACACCCAAACCAAGCGATGGAGACGGGACACTGATTTAATCTTGCCACTCTTATGGTCAGCGGAAGTTCCCTGGCAACAGAGATCGTACTCTCTACCACGGAGTCAGAGCCATGGTAGAAGACAGACGCTTTCGAACCAGCAACTGAGGAAGATTGTAAAACAGCTTCAGATGCTGCTGATCAGTAATTCTAGCCAGTGAAAAGTGACAGTCATTAACGTCACTCTAGTTGAAGTGACAGTCAGTAACGTCACTCTAGTTGAAGTGACAGTCAGTAACGTCACTCTAGTTGAAGTGACAGTCAGTAACGTCACTCTAGTTGAAGTGACAGTCAGTAACGTCACTCTAGTTGAAGTGACAGTCAGTAACGTCACTCTAGTTGAAGTGACAGTCAGTAACGTCACTCTAGTTAAAGTGACAGTCAGTAACGTCACTCTAGTTAAAGTGACAGTCAGTAACGTCACTCTAGTTAAAGTGACAGTCAGTAATGTCACTCTAGTTAAAGTGACAGTCAGTAACGTCACTCTAGTTAAAGTGACAGTCAGTAATGTCACTCTAGTTAAAGTGACAGTCAGTAACGTCACTCTAGTTGAAGTGACAGTCAGTAACGTCACTCTAGTTGAAGTGACAGTCAGTAACGTCACTCTAGTTAAAGTGACAGTCAGTAATGTCACTCTAGTTGAAGTGACAGTCAGTAACGTCACTCTAGTTGAAGTGACAGTCAGTAACGTCACTCTAGTTAAAGTGACAGTCAGTAATGTCACTCTAGTTAAAGTGACAGTCAGTAACGTCACTCTAGTTGAAGTGACAGTCAGTAACGTCACTCTAGTTGAAGTGACAGTCAGTAACGTCACTCTAGTTGAAGTGACAGTCAGTAACGTCACTCTAGTTGAAGTGACAGTCAGTAACGTCACTCTAGTTGAAGTGACAGTCAGTAACGTCACTCTAGTTAAAGTGACAGTCAGTAATGTCACTCTAGTTAAAGTGACAGTCAGTAACGTCACTCTAGTTGAAGTGACAGTCAGTAACGTCACTCTAGTTGAAGTGACAGTCAGTAACGTCACTCTAGTTAAAGTGACAGTCAGTAATGTCACTCTAGTTGAAGTGACAGTCAGTAACGTCACTCTAGTTAAAGTGACAGTCAGTAACGTCACTCTAGTTGAAGTGACAGTCAGTAACGTCACTCTAGTTAAAGTGACTGTCAGTAACGTCACTCTAGTTGAAGTGACAGTCAGTAACTTTCCATTTTGGTTTATCATTAACTATTTTAACAATAATTATACAAACAATCTCTATTTATTTACAAATGTATAAAATAAGTAAATAATAAACATACTACTGTAATTTTAGCTCGATTTTAATACGAATTTGCTCACATTTTTAATTTATTAATCCGATAACAATCTCTTTTAATTTTCTGCTATTGCTTTAGAGAGCATCAAGACTGAGTCATGTTTCACATGCACAATTTTCTGTAAATGAAATTAATGAATAGGAACACGTTAATTGGAATTTAAAAGAATTATAGAACAATTTTGAGATCAATTAAATTTGTTGTGTCCTCAACCCTGATAATACTGGGATGGAAGAGAAATAAATCATCCTTCTTGCTTTTCATGAATAGCACCAATAAAAGAAATTCATTAGGCTCTGAGATAACTTAGATATTGAGATCTTTTTAAATTCTAGTCTTGCAAGTTTATTACCAGGTTGGACATAATTAGTAAATAAATTACGAGCATTCAAAGTTTATTAGTTAATAAGTTTTTCATGTCGCCTTAGATTCTATAATACCAAACAAATTTTATGTTTTACCACAACTTAATTCATAAGATTTTAATATTTGAAATGTCAGCTTGATAGTTTAAACACTCATTATATAAGAATATTGATACACCAATGTTTACATACTAGCAAGCTTCAATTAAATGGTTCTACTGCGGAAAATTCCACTGAAGAAAATTCCACAGTGGAATTTTCCTGAGTGGAATTTTCCGCGCATCCCTTAAATATTATTTGAGATTATAATATCTTGTATAATGTATATGGATAAAATATTATTTATGGCATTATTAATTCATCCCACACCATTTCACTTCAATTCTCCACTTTATATCTGAATAAGTAATATATGAATCATTAACATGTTGACGTCAATAGTTATTTCCTATATTAATTTACATTACTCTCAATTAGATTAATATTTAATTTTCAATTTGATTTGAACAAAGGATGTGCAATAACTCTTTATATTTATTAATATCATATAGTTGAGATATCAATAACAATTAAAATTTTCTAATCAGTTTCTTGGGAAATCCTATACAGGCAGACACCCCGCTTTAAGTCAAAAATCGTACCTCACATTGACTTGGAAATTTGTACTTAAAGCGGGGTAGACCCTGCTTTAATTTTAGCATTGTTACTCCAATATTTTCGTTTTCTATTAACAAAAAATCTATGTACCATATTTTCTATGGTTACTTCAATGTAAATAAAATTGTTTGAAAATAATTTTCCGGTACAACTGATGTAAATAAGGTCAGGGTTAACTCAGCCTCAAGTCGTCATGTTATAAAAGTGTGGTTAATTTAAAGCGGGGTCAGCCTGTAACTTATTCAGTCGGGGAAGATTATCAATATTTGAAATGTTCATTCATCTCTTCATTGGAATATTGATAAATATCCGAGGAAATAGTTTCGAGACTATGTTGATTTTAAGATAAATGTATAATATGTTACCGTAATAGCCTCACACAACATAAGGAAATGTGTTACTAGGTATAAGATGTTTCGACAGATTGGCTGGGTAAGCTGCTTTGCATAGGAAGTAGTGACTTGAGGTTAGGCTGATTTCAATGATATATGAGAGTATGTACCTAAGTGATGGTTTGAAATTTGGAAAGACTTTTAGGTATTTGCCTATTTGGTGATGGAGAGGTACATAAATTGCCAGGTACTAATAGGGTTAAATAAGCTGTTCATGAACCACTTAGAGTTATTTCAAATTCAGTATTTCATCATTTTTTCGAAAGTAATGAATATCAATAATATATAATTTATTTTATATATGTATTTTGAAATGAATTACTGTAATTGTGTTATGAGTTTTGTTAATCACTTACTTGTTAATCACTTACTTGTTAATCACTTACTTGTTAATCACTTTGTTGTTAATCACTTACTTGTTAATCACTTACTTGTTAATCACTTACTTGTTAATCACTTACTTGTTAATCACTTACTTGTTAATCACTTACTTGTTAATCACTTACTTGTTAATCACTTTGTTGTTAATCACTTACTTGTTAATCACTTTGTTGTAAATGATTAGAAACAATAAAATTTAACGTTTTTGAAAGATACAAAATCTATTCGATAAAATTCTCTTAGTTTACTTATTAATTTCAATAACTTTTAGAAATTTTAGTTTGTACCCTAGCCAAATATTGTTTTATTGCTATATTTGTACATTGCTTCAATATAAAGGATAAAATTCCAATTACAGTAATATTACAGTAAAAGTGTTTGTGTCTACATTTTAGTATCTACATTTTAGTGCCTACAATTTAGGTGTCTGCATTAGTGTCTCCATTTACATTATAGCCATAGTTACTACTTAATTTAACAGAACTTCATAAATTATTATTTTACCCAATGATGTATAAACTATTTTTCTGTTAACATTTCATGATATCCATTAAAGATAAGTTATTTATAACTTTGGATTTTCCAAATAAGTTACAAGGGCTAGTTCAATATATCATAAATTTCAACGAGAACAGGAATTTAGCCCATGAAATGACTATTCAAAATAAAAACATGAATTTCACAGAAAAATTTAATGATTGGAGTAACATTTTAACTGATTTCCCCATTTTTTTATAGACCTATCACCCGAAGAAATAATTTTTTTTGTAGAAATTTAAGAAAATAATATATTGATATATGTTTTATAATCATCTTTTGTCTAATAAATTACATGGTAATTAGTTTACTATCATATCAGAATTTCTCAATTTAAATTGAACAAAGGATACATAATAATCATTTCTCTTAATAGTTAAAAATTTCCTGTAGTTGAAATATTTCTAACGAAGGAGATTTTTCTAATCTGTAAATTGGGAAAACCTTTCGATTGTGAAGTCGTTCAAGAAAATCAATATTTTATATTTTGAATGCTTCTATTTTGTGTGTTTAGATAACATTTGCATCATGCTTTAAAATTTCGTATCTTTTTCTTTATCAATATTAGCCATCCTGTACAAGAGAGAGATAATAAAGTGGATTGCAGTGTTATTACTATTAGTGACTGAGGGGGCAATATAGGACAGTAAATTCTGTAACGCGGGCCAGGAAGGATACGTATTTATTTGCGCCACAGATTTGATAGATGTTTCAGCTTCTATATTTTCTTTAAATGTGACCGTGATAGTGAAGGGGTGGGAAGAATTACAGTGCTTTGAAGAGTTAGTTAGTTTTTTAGAACTTGTTTTTTAGTATAACAAGGAAGGAATATACAGTATAATGGGTGTGAAATTTGAGATCAAGATTCGGAATAATAGACCGAAAAAATATACCTACCGTAATTATTTATTATCTATTAACTGGTACAATATCAACATAAAACTCGTCATTACCTTCGCAAATTTACGGAAGGTTATATTTTACCCGGCATTTATTTATCTATCGTCTTGTTATTCAAATAACTGAAAAAGTGTTCAACATAATTGCCTGATATTTTTTGAAACGATTGGTCAATGCCCAGTGACCTTCTGGTAGAATTTTGGAAACGACTCGGTCAAAGTTCAAGGTCACGGTCATTTATAACTCAAAAAGTATTGAACCATATTGCATGATACTTGGTGGGACGATTGGTCAAAATACAGGAACCATTTTGTTACATTTTGGAAGCGATCGGGCCAAAGGACAAAAATCAAGGTCAAGGCCATTTATAACTCAATAACTCAAAAAAATTTTCATCCAAATTGTCTGAAATTTGATGGGACGATTGGTCATTATCCAGTTTCCAGTTAAGTAGATTTTGGGAGAGAAAGGGTCAAAGCGCCGGAGATGGTATGCGCTCTACCGAGTGCACAAAATCTAGTTATACTATATTTTCAGCTGAGATATTCCTATTGAAATATTTTCTTAAGTGAAACGCTTTACTGTGTATTTCCCGGGCTTCTTGCAATTGAGACATAAGTTTTGGCCACTTAAAAAGGGCGTGCCCGGCTGCGTCACTCTGAAGCGACGCCTCTGGGTGCAGTCTCTCACTCGGTGGGAACCCCGGCACAATGGGCAAACAAGCCCTTGCCGCCTAGAGCCAGTAGCCACTCTAGTGGCTCGGCCAGCCCCAAACCGGTCGGTGCGGACAACCTATCACGCACCTCTGACAATAAATGATCAAATTCAGAGGTGTTAACTTCTTTGAGCATCACTGCCCACTTATGGATGGAGAGAAGAACATAGACATCCACAGCCTCGCCAGGTAATAACGTGACGAGACGTGAATCATCCATATGCCTCAGTCCGCTGCCTACCGCACTGAGAGAGCAATACCGCTCTAACTACTTCCCACTGTGAGGCTGTGGGAAGGAATAATCGAGCAGCATAGTCCTCGAGAAAGAAGTCGGCGACTTCTTGAGGTTCGACCCACTTCCTCTTACAGCGACGCTCGAAATCGTCCAGCCACTCTGATACATCAACAGTGCCATCGCCACTGAACTTGAAGAGAATTCTCCCCAACCTATCATTAATTGGCTCCAAGGCCTGCATTTAAATGCTGGCCAATTGATCAATATCGATAATGCTGGATGTGTCAGACGACCTTGGTTCCTCTATGGGGAACCGACATCAGCCTTAATTGCCTTCAAATCATCAGGCATGGTGATGTAACCGATCAGACAAGGGAAGCTAACTAACTACTACTAAGATAGCTTGTAAGAGCAACACAGTCGCCAGCTCCCTGAGCTGATGCAGTGATGTCAATATGAAGTCACTGGTTAGTCAGTGACAGCTAAACAAATGTGCAACCTAGTTGCAAGTTCTCAGAACTGTGATACGGTATCCAGCCTGCCCCTTACAGCCGCAACTAAATGCCACCTTTTCTTTTTCGGTCAATTCGAGTGGTCGTTCAATTTATTTTTCGGTCAAATTTCTTTGGTCAATTTGAATGGACATAAATTGATGCATTTTATATTTTATCAGAAATTTTTATATTGTTAAGATAATTGAAATATATTCTCTTAAATAATGAAGATATTCACAGGTGCAGAAACAGATGAGTTGGTCATGGTTCATAACAACAATCAGCAGTCAGGGAGCACAGGGGCTTTTGTCTCTTGCTTACCTAATAGCCAGGAAACTTTGAGAAACTCATCTGCAAAGCCAAGTATTACTAGATGGAATTACGGTACACAGAAGTATGATGAGACATTCGAAGACATTGAATTTGCAAGTATTTATGGACTGAGAATAGATTCATCAAAAAATACTCAAGTGCTTACTTGCTTTGGGTCAAACATTGAAATGGACATAACTGCTATCTTTGGAAACAGTTATGGTAAATATGACTCTTATATATGGTATATATTTTAATCATACTTATTTAGTATGATTTGTTATTTAGTCAAACGTTTCAGAAGTTATTCCAATATTATATTGCATTATTAGGTTAATTGAGATTTTCCATTGAAATAAACTTCAACAATTAAAACAATAACAAACCATTTTGATGATATGTTGTCTGCGTGACCGGTAATTTGAGCCCCGGTAATTTGATCCTCAGTAATTTTATCCCCGATTTTAGGATAAACTCATTAATCTCTAAGAAATATAAGTATATTATTTTATTGCTAATTGGGTGCTATTTAGAAGTGGGTTTCGTGCATGTAGGGTGGTATTGCAATACGAATTTTATTTCATTATAATATTTTATTTTAAAATACTATTTAATTTTAACATCCTCGGAAATCACGAGGTCAAATTACCGGAGTCCAATTACGGGCTCAAATTACCAGAGAGTCAAATATTTTGTGAAGACTATTTAGTCTACTATCTTCAATGTTAAAATTACTGTTCATCTTACACTATTTTGAATTTGGAAATAATTCTCAAAAGTTTGAAAGTAATTTCTTTGTTTTTATAGTTTTAATAGTAGCGGCTGAGTTCATAATCGTAAAATGTCATTGACTGAACTTAAAATAGTTAATTATTAATACCTTAGATCGTTCCAAGAATTCATTATGGAATTGTTCCTAATTTTATTTTGTTAAGAAATGTACAGAAAAATTCTAACTAATTAAACTTAGCAAATTGATAGATTCAATATCTATGTTCAATTAACTCATTCATAAAGTATAGTAGGTAACTCTCTCAAATTTCAGATTATTTTGAAGCTATCTTTCCAACTGTCACTGCCAGTTTAGAAGAAACAGTAACATTGCGGTACAACTGGGAGGTTTATGGGAGCTATATCAATCCTATCAGATTGCCACCCTCTCCCATCTCCGGCACAGTCTGATGATAGGCAATAATGGTATAATAATAATATAATTACCATTCATTACCCTGTACAGTGATGGTGTGACAGCGTGTGGTCTGATGATAGGCAATAATGGTATAATAATAATATAATTACCTTTCTTTACCCTGTACAGTGATGGTCTGACAGCGTGTGGTCTGATGATAGGCAATAATGGTATAATAATAATATAATTACCTTTCTTTACCCTGTACAGTGATGGTGTGACAGCGTGTGGTCTGATGATAGGCAATAATGGTATAATAATAATATAATTACCTTTCTTTACCCTGTACAGTGATGGTGTGACAGCGTGTGGTCTGATGATAGGCAATAATGGTATAATAATAATATAATTACCTTTCTTCAGCAGTATTAACTGTTGAAGAAATATAATTTTGAGAATATCAATTTTTAATTATTTTAGTTCTATAAGAATCATTCCAAGTTCATATCCAATAAAAATTAAGTTTTTGGATATTTCTTTCAGATTCAACTTGTGAAAATGATGGAAGCTGCAAAAATCTTCAATGAAAACTACTTGGTCTATGACAATGATTTTTAAGTCTAGATTTTGTACAAAGAGTATGAAATACCAATATGATGTGTTTCAAATTAGTAAATTATAGAGTTAGTTGTTTCAGTTACTAGATTTAGGAGATATTGGTAGTGTGGATTTGAATCTACGTAGAGAGGAATCTGTTCTATTCTTGTTACTGAAATTACTTGCAGTTGACTGTGGCGAAATGAACATCTTGTCCCAGTAACGTCCCATTGTCCAAAGTGAATTGGGAAAAATCACGATCATATTTATCGGCATTTGGAACTTGATATTCAAAAGTCATTATTGTTTATGTAACCACTTTGCTAATGTTTTATTGTAACCGCTTGCTACATATATTTAAGGATAATTTTTGTATTAAATACATTGGAATTAGGCTTCCATATCTTGGTTTCATGTCTTTGTATCATCAAAATATAAAATTAAGGAACGAAAGCGATATTGTTTAATGTGACTGTACTGAGGGTAGTAACGCTAGTTCCATATAACTGTTATTTAATTGAATAGTGTACATAGTATGTTACAAAAATTTGAGTTACGAGTATATCTCATTAATATATATATATTAAACAATTTAATTTTAGAGTTTATTTGACTTGCTAGTTATTTTTAACAATTTTTTTGCTTAAAATAGAATAATTATATTCTAATTAGCTATTTGATTTAATGATATTTATTTTCACGCAAAAAGTTCGTTATTTGCTTTCATTCACTGTTAGCATATTTCACTTATCATTTCTTCAAACAGTCAAGGTGTTACCTAATGTGTTATATGCATTTATATACTGAATGCAAACTAAATTGTAAATGGATGTATAAAGATTCTGATTTAACAAATAATATAATATACAAGCTTTCAATAAATAGAAAATGTTGTTTTATTTCAAAATACGAATGTCTGGTGACGAGATACGACATTTTTCGGTAAATTCCTGGTTAAGATCAACCCTGACATTAACTAGGAACCTGATAAATTGCACTGTTCCTAGTTAACGTTAGCATATGGAAAGCTGATGCTAACTAGCTGTTGTTGGTAAATTGTTAATTTTACAAAGGGGCGATCTTCCCAGTAGCAGTTTTCTCGATGGCATTTTTCCCGGTGGCAATCTTCCCAGAGGCAGTTTTCTCAGTGGCATTTTTCCCGGTGGCAATCTTCCCAGAGGCAGTTTTCTCGGTGGCATTTTTCCCGGTGGCAATCTTCCCAGAGGCAGTTTTCTCGGTGGCATTTTTCCCGGTGGCAATCTTCCCAGAGGCAGTTTTCTCGGTGGCAGTTTTCCCAGAGGCAGTTTCCTCGGTAGCATTTTTCCCAGGGCGATCTTCTCAGTAGCAGTTTTCTCGCTGGCATTTTTCCCGGCGGCAATCTTCCGAGATGCAGTTTTCCCTTCACTATGTAAGGTTCAGTTATACTACGTAAAAAATTGACCAATTTTCGGAAATTTGTGATAGAATGAAATGATGACACGATTTAGAAGATTATATTTAGAAATGATACCGAACTGTGAGTTGATATTGATAGAATTTGTTAATGCATCACTTCAAGTTTCTAAACAGCATGTATAAGAAAGATTGCAATACTTTAGAAAAAACTCCTCTGATTTAACAAATATCTACTATTAAATAACAAATAAGTAGTTGACTAATTCACGTAAATTCATCTATTCATATTAATATTTTTCTAAGGCCTCTAACATGATAGACGGTTGTGAAGTTCAAAGACACTGATATATTTTAAGGCTTGGTTGACATGATAATATTTGGGCACTTGAGTTTCAGGGATAGTTATAGTGGGCCATAGAAGATTAAATGGGGACACCATTTTCATTTCAGCGGCAATAAATTTCTTTCTGAGAAAGATATTCATAGAGTTAGTAAGTCAATAGTACTATTATATAAAGTCAAAATGCTGTTTCTTTATCGATTAAAATTTATAAAAAGATATGCCCAAAACTCTTTGTATTTAATGTGTTTAATATAATCTAGACTAAAACGAGATAAACATATATTAATACAAAAACATTTTATATACATATCTTTAAATATCTCTGAATAACAGCCTACGCTATATTTAAAATAAACCTAAACATCCTCATGTTCGAATGCCAGATGATCAAATCCTCTGAGTTCCAAGGTAGTATCATCACTTCGGACAGAAGAAGGTACTTGGTTGCTCTGGTCCGATTCCCTTACCCTACTAACATCACCAGAATTCACTCTATCCTCACTAGAAGTAGATCTACCACTGCCACGTCTGATACCAGCCTTCTGTAGGACCTTTAAAACTCTCTTGCGTGATAGTGGATCTAGTGTGGAGTAGAGAGGAGGAGGGTAGTTGTTCGGAACTTCTCCAGACGCTTCCGCTTCACGCGTCTCGTTAGCGGAGTGATTAAGAGCGTCACTAGTTGCGTTAAGGTAGTCTGGGGTTGGAATGTAAGGCTGGAACTGCGTTGTCCAAATAGGAGATAGAGCTTCGTTTGTAGGTGCTAATGAGTTTTGGTCTCTACCCTGACATATTGATTCTTCGTTTGAACGAGGAGACAGGCTTGAACCGTTTCGAAAAGAGTCTCGTATGTGTCGCATACTCCTTCTGAGCGATTGGTTCAGAGCTTTCGCAATGCTGTCGAAAAAAAGCTGCGGTTAATTTCTATACTTTGTTGCAATGATGGTATTTAAAAAGTTTTACGTATGAAATATCTGGAATTAAATTCACTGTTGAATGTAGCAGTATGTTAAGTTTTAAATTTCAATCTATTCGTATATATAAAAATGTAGGTAGTAAATTTATGGTGCGATTTTTTGTATCTTCAAAAGGTTATCACAATATTCTTACCCATTTCCAGTGGCGGTGGAATAAGATGGTGGAGGTGTGTACTTGGGTGGAGGGTCAGAGAAAGGAAGTGTTGGAGAACCACTAGTCGGAATATATGCTGGATCGCCTTCAGAATCTTCACTGGAGTTTCGTCTGGACGAAGTTGTGGCTACAGATGTTCGGGCTCTACGGTAGCAATTCGAACGGGGAGAGTAATCCGGTCTGTAGAGTCTTTTTACTCTCTGAAAATGGAGATATATAATTTTCACTGTATGAAATATATACCTATTTATAATAAAGGATAGATAACATCAGAAAAACATACCTCGTATACGTCATAGTTAGTGTTCGCTAGATATCGACACGTTTGGGCCAGAGCCACAACCGGCACCAGTAAAATGGGAAGTAATTGAAGACCTGAAGCCAATTGGCTCACCCAGATTGGCCAGTAGCCATTTCTGGTCCAAGTAAATACCTGTGCAGAGAAATAAAACAACAGATGGTATATTTTACGTATTGCATTGAAAACAACTGTCAATCAGATGTGGACAAGTAATCAAACAAACCTCTTTATAGTGTCCGGATTGGAAGGTGGAGACAGAAAGAACGAGTAATCCCACAGGCACAAGTATACTGCAAGAAAAGGCTGTGATGTGGACGTAAACGTTTCTGGTATTGCTGACGTTATGCCTCCCTCCAAGAGATGTGGTTATGAGATCCAGCGCACTCATTGGCTTACCGCGAACAAACAAGATTGCAAAAACTTGAATCAACTGCAGAATCATGAGCCACCAACCACACCCTATGATATAATCAAGGAAGAAAAGTAAATCAGGACCCATTTCAGTAGCTAAGGGCAGAGCAGCACTCAAACCCATGAGACAACAGCACACCGTCACCAGGCCTCTCTTCTTTTGAAGCCCTGCTCCCGATATCACCACCTCAATTATGGTGCGCCAAACAGCCAGCTGAAAGATAGTGAAGTCAGTAGGAAATATTATAAAGTATGGGAAGAATGATTTCGGTTGATGAAATACATCTATATTTGATATTACATAAATTACCTGTTGACCAAGACCAAAAAGAAGAAGAGAGAAGTAGAACAATGATGACCAAAAGGGTGACATTCTTCGAACACCATGGATTCCTAAAAATGCTGGGAAAAGTTCTGTCGCTAACCTCAGGCTTTGATAACCTGATCTTGGTCTCATTTTCGGTACCTCTGAAGGATCTACGAATTCACTGTCGTCACGTTTTTCATTTTGGCATCTGGAAGGATTAGCTCCTTTGTGTGAGTCAAACCCGTACTGGAAATCACCATTGCAGTTGCATGAACCTTTTTATTTGATGAAAAATATAAGGACATCGTTATTATGAAAACTATTTTGAGGAAGAATCGCAAGGAAATACATTTTAAATATAAGTTTCTCACTGAGTTCAGGGCAAATCCGTATACCAGTGTAGAGAGAGTCGTATCTGTGCTGGTTAGATGACAAACACCCCTGGTGAATGTTCAGGTTACCAGTTTCAAAGCTATCCACGTAATAATGCGTTCTGGTGGGAGTTTCTTCATACATGTAAGGTTTCGTAGTTTCTGCTGGAGCCGGGGATAGAAACTGCGCATATTCTGGATTTTCTGTAAGATTTACAATGGATGTAAGTTTCAGTCCTTAGAAAAATATACTCAGAAAATGGGATTGAATTTAGAACTGTTTTGAAATCCATACTTGTTTATTTTGGTTTTAAAATTACTTACCAAATGAAGATGGAGTGTTGACCAGGCCTGCTCTCCTGAGTGCTGCGGCGCAACATGACCCCGTGACTGCAGCCATGATGAGCACCAACATGGTGGTGATGGTGAGCAACCAAATGTGACCTCTGACACCCTGACCACGCCTGTGTAAATATCATTCATTAGAATTTATGAGAAAGTACCCAATGTCAGACAGTAGCTTGTACTTAATTATGAAGTTTTTGTAAATATTAACTGAGTGAACTTTTAAATTTATTCTGCTATTGACCAATAAAAGATCATTAATATATTATAAAGTGCGAGCAGTTTCACCTGTTGAATGCAGTCATTTGCTGCAGAACAGGACCGTGTAAACCCCATACCAAGAAAACCTCTCGACTAGCTGCAACCCACGACTGTAAAAAAAATGAGTATTTAAAACAAGGGTCATTTATGTCAATGGGATGATTTATTCACAATTTCTTAACTTTACAATTTGAGAAATATACTTTGAAAAATAGAATGTGTACAATGTACATGAAATCAAAATTGAAAAATTTGAAATCTCAATCAAAATCACAGTGACTCTACACCCGATAGTACATCATCACAGTGACTCTTCACCCGATAGTACATCATCACAGTGACTCTTCACCCGATAGTACATCATCACAGTGACTCTACACCCGATAGTACATCATCACAGTGACTCTTCACCCGATAGTACATCATCACAGTGACTCTTCACCCGATAGTACATCATCACAGTGACTCTTCACTCGATAGTACATCATCACAGTGACTCTTCACCCGATAGTACATCATCACAGTGACTCTTCACCCGATAGTACATCATCACAGTGACTCTTCACCCGATAGTACATCATCACAGTGACTCTTCACCCGATAGTACATCATCACAGTGACTCTTTTCTCTGATAGTACATCATCACAGTGACTCTTCACCCGATAGTACATCATCACAGTGACTCTACACCCGATAGTACATCATCACAGTGACTCTACACCCGATAGTACATCATCACAGTGACTCTACACCCGATAGTACATCATCACAGTGACTCTACACCCGATAGTACTTACCTTCCTACATATAAATGATCTGAGTACATTAGGAACATAAGTGAGGTCGTCTTGTGTAAGAGAGGCAATGTAGAGACACACTATCAAGAAGCAGAGGAGAGGAAGGATGAAGATGATGTAGCTGATCTTACCGTATATCTTGTTACCTAGAAAACAAATTATAGTATTATTCCATTTACCTAATCATTTGTTACGTGTTGGAAGAGAATATCTTTGAAAGTGTTCATAATGTTCCAAAACTTACCACGGCACAATGCGAATATTGTGATGAGGAATATTAGAACTATGTTCAGAATGAGGTTAACTTTGAGGGAACCTAGATTCTCCTGCCAAGAGCCTTGCATGTTCTTCTGTTGCACGTCAGAGCTGTGGAGACAAATAATTGATGAGATGTTTAATTCATTTCTCCTAACAGAAACATTTATATTTTTTAAAAAGATTTGCTGAACAAAATTGATTTTCTCTTCGTCGTACGACCCTTGTTAAAATTTAAACTTGTGCCTTCCTTTTTATCCATATTTTATTAAAGGAATAGTTATATGAATACTCTTAAAACCTAGAAATAAATCTGTTTTATTAATGGAGTTGTTGTCTAATAAAGATATTTTTAGCGTTTGAATTTACTTGTCCGTTTTCTGACCGTTTGCGAAAGACCATTTTAACCACCAATTAATAAAACAGCGGATATATTCACAAAAATGAATAAAACTGTATGAAAATTTAACTTTTGATGGAAAAAGTTTAATTCACAAAATGATGATTGAAAGAAAACTGTACCTTTAATAGTTGTTGAAATATGCGATTTAAAGTTGGGTTAACTTTTTTTTGAGGCCACCCTGTATGTATTTCAGTGTTCACAGGTAAATTTGTGCATATTATCTCAAGTACGCATTTCTCACGAATCTCACCTCAAGTAGGCAGGTATGGACTGAGTTATCACTTGGCTGATGTTCTTTTCAGTGCAGTTTGCAATGGACCCTGACAAAAAAATATTTGAATGAATACTGATCATCCAATTATTACATACTAAGTGTAAATCCTATCGAAGAATTCTTGAATTATGCTTTGATATTTCTTAACAAATTGTCAACGTATTATTAGTATGACTATTTACCACGTAATACACGCCTTTCTATAAACTGAAATTGAACCATTTTTCTATATAAAAAGACGGAGTATTCATTCTAATTCACATTCATAATACTAATTTCCATTCAATATTTCTTCAGACACAAGAGTAGTAGATAACAAATTTGAATGAGGACATAAAAAAAATTAAGTTGGATCTCCCTCATAATTTTCTACAGCCCGCCAAAACATTTTCTCTGACATTAGATCAAACAAATATTACATTCATAAACAAGTGTTAAATCTCTCAGCATATTTTCAGTATTCTTAAGAGTCTCAGACCAAAGAATAGAAGCAACTCACTTCGACACCATGCCCAAATGTAGGCGTTATTTTGAGTTATGAAAGAATCCCTGAAGTACACAAATAACCAAGCAACTGGTATGCTGCAGTAGACACCCAGCACTAGCTGAGCTGCTATCAGACTGATGCCAACACCCTGCAACACAATTTGAAAAATAGAACAGCGTAAAGCAGGGAAAAACTATGTGGAGTAGATTTTTTGGGCCTGATATCAATTTATGGACAATGTAAAAAGGTCAAAAATCATTAGAGATCTATTTGTAATTAGAAAGTTTCATTTAAAATACAATTTATCAACATTTTTTTTTATATAAATGTCAGTAATGTTTTATGAACTTCATAAAAAATAGTTTGAAATTTATTTAAAAAAATTCGAATATTAAATAGAATAAATGAATTTTTTCAATGAATATAGGTATTCAGAATAGTATGTAAATTATATCTTTTGATATTGATTGCAGTGCTCTGTACCTGAAAGATAGGTGCTACTTTCCACATTTGGAGTGCCCCAAGTCCCGTGTGTTGCCCCAAAGAGGCGTGGAGGGTGAGGAGGGGGAGGCCAAGGACCAGGGATGCCACGCCCCATTGCACGAGAAATGGCCCTGATAATAGGAGATGAATATCAATATATAATTCACTTATGATTAGTCATATTTAGACTAAGTTACGAATTATCGGTCGGTTTAACATCTTCGGCAATACATATTAGAAAAAACAATATAATAATAACTATTATTTTTATTGGTATCCATGATATCTGCAAGTATCATGGATATAAAAAAAATATATTTATTATTCAATATTTTTTTCTTATATGACCGAAGATGTGAAACCGACCGATAATTCGTAACTTACCCTAATACTTTCTATAGAATATTTTTTTAAATATTTCTCTTAAGTTGAGAGACTAGTAAAATGCTTTAAATTTAATCAAGGAAAACTAATATATTTTCTTTGGGCTAGTGAATCATTAAATTAAATAGGAACAAATGGTGATTTGCATGAAATTATTTTGCAGGAATTACACTTTGGAGAAATAACAATAAGGTTTATTTTGACTGCTTATAGGCAAACTAAATAAGTTTATTATCTAACAATGGGAACTAACATCCGAATTCTGCCCCAAGAACGGCAAAGCGGGAGATGTTGAAGACCGTCACAGTGACGGACAGTGAAGCCATAAGACCAGAGTGATGGTGAGACCAACAGTCATTCAGCTCCTCCTTGTAACCTGATAAATAAATAGACATCATTGAGAAAATGGTGAGATTCTGGTAAAAAATATGTAGGTAAGTTCTTAATTATCGGTCAGTTCCCAATTTTCGTACACGTAAGACAAAACAATAAGAAAAAAACAATATAATAATAATTATTCATTTTAATAATTATTATATCGTTCTTTCTTACGTGTCTGAAAATGGGGAACTGACCCATAATTAAGAGATTACCCTAGCAGCTAAATTTTATAATTTGAAGAGATAAATTGAAATCTATGATTTTCTATAATTTTCAAATTTATTATTATTTTCAATTTTTTTTAAATTCATACTATTTTTTATATATTTTTTTTATTATTTTCAAAACAATCAACCTAAAAGTAATTGTAATTGTATTAAAAAAATAACAAATATAATAATGTTGAAATGAAATAATTTCATTAGTAACCTTCTTATGTTTAAAAAAATGTATAATTTCTATAAAATACTGATGTGCATGACTTACTAAATATATATGTAAATTAATGTGACATGACTTACTTAATGTGCATATGTATATTATTACATAGTCTAATATTAAATTAATTAATGAATGTATAGCGTTTGAAATTATACTCGACACCTCTAATTTTTATTATTCTATGCTATTCATTTTCAATTTTTGATCGATTTAGAGACCAAATATCCGAGGATATAAATATTACTATAGGTTAAAATGACCCTTTTATTAGATATGTTAATATTCAAAATAATATTCTTCTAACCATTTAAACATTAGCAACAATTAAGGTTTTTGTAATTGTTCACGATGTACACATATGCTCCAGAAAGTTAAATATCTAATTTTAAAACATGTAATTTTCGCAATAAAAGTGCACCACACGTACAAATAATAAGAGTTAGCAAAAACATTTTCATGAACTCAGATGATACGTTATGTGAATTATTTATAATAATATAGGAAAACCTATTCAAGTAATTGAAATTCTTAGTTTTTTTTATGAATAAGTAGAACAGGGTTTAAAACTGTATGTTATTCTTAGCAGAGCATGTGACGATATCTAAGTAGATGATAGTACACGTAGCGACTGATGAGTGCGAGTTAGGTTAAGAATGGTCCAGTGCCTGTGATAATGATTATAAAGCTATGTTCACCTGAAACTCTTCGTCTGACTTGCTGAGAAGCAGTACTAGATTGCTGTCCGTTAGTATTGTTTTCATTGCTCCGACTATTTTCCACATCCGTGATTATAGTCACGCTTGATTCTGTCGATCTCGAACAAGCTCTGGGTCTAGGATTAGGACCCGCTTCGACGGCTACTTCCGATGCAGTGGGAACAGAAGGTCTGGCGGTACCACCACTGGTGTTTGAATTAGTGGGGGAGATGGGAGTTTGACTGCCACGTCGACTTATTAGGTTCCTATTTTCATCGTCTTGCTGGTTTCTTCTATTAGATCGGCTAGCGTGATTTCTCGGTCGTCTTCTGTGGTTTCCGTGTCGGGAATTAGGACTAGAATTACGATTTAGAGCAGTAACACGCGGCAAACGTGCAGGAGAAATGAGAATTGAAGAGACATCCGTATGGAAAGCAGCTTCATGTCCACTGCTTACATTACTAGAAGATCCATTGATAGAAGATCCATTGGGTACACTGCTAGATCTAGAATGATGATTGGCAGATATTCGAACACCTAGCTCCGAAATGCCTTCAGGGTTTTGAGATACAGTTTCAGTAGTTGCAGACGTGTCCCTAGTGGATGATCTTCTAGCATTGTTTGGGAGTGTTCTAGAAGATCTGGAAGATACGGGAATATTTGGAGCAGATATGGAGGTGGGTTGTTCCGAGGTTACGTTAGAAAGAATGCGATAAGTTGGAGATAACGGCGGTAGGCAGGAAGATAACAATCCACCTCTCGACGAGTCTCGCCTGAAAGGAAAAAATATGACAATTAATTATACACCCTCACACAGAGATTTATGTAAAATCATTGATAATGTCTCGTCTCCTAAATAGGACAAGAAAGATGACACTGGATGACTAGGATGCTTTCTTGACGATGACGTTGCATATTTTTCTATTCGGTAGTTTCATTGCTCCGAATTTTGTGGTTATTTCTACATTCCTACAATAATTCTCAGTGCGGTTAGTTAGAAAATATCTCAAAAATAATCATCGTAATATAAAATAATTTTAGACTTAAATAATTAAGCATTTACTATTTTATTTTGATTTGATATATTGATGCTATATAATTTATATATAATAATATAGCAGATCCATATAATGATCACATAAAAAGAAACATAGTTGGATCATTAGAAGATTAAAGATATTGCAAGTAATTAATAGAACAAATGGAACATAGAGCACGAATAGGTGGTGCGTGCTAACTGTAGACAGATCACAAGTCTATCTCTACATTCTACTTTTATTCATTTTACTTATGTTCTTATTACTTGAGATTTACATAATCCTATTATATTTCATCTAAACAAAAAGAATTAAAATTTTAATATAATTTCGAAATTACTTAATTGTTAATCATTCGCATTTACCTCAAGTTATTCTGCAAGTTAATTTGAAGAAATTACGTGAATTAACGCTGAATAAATTCACAGAAGAATAAAGTAGTCACGATTTAAAATAAATAAACATATAATAAACAATTCAATGAGTAAAAAATATATAGCTCAATGTTCTTACTATTTACATATTTTCACGGAATGTCAGGTATAACCTTTACAATAACTAAAATCGATAAAGAAAAATGTGCAATAAACTGTATTTAATAATTCGCGCGGAAGTGTACACCTCAATAAGCTGCACGGTGTGACTTCGTGGGAAAAGAACAAATTATGAATTTGCTACAGGATATCGAATGACTGTATTATATTATGGTTAGATGGATATAACATAATTTACTTGATTAAACACAATATTGAAATGAGTGCTAAAAAATAAAAATATTATTGTATCGTTCAGAATTTCAATCAATGAGATTCAATCGAGAAATGATCACCAGCAAAATGTATAAGATGTGATAAATAAAAACATATTAATAACAGTTTAATGTTAATAAAATAGATGGTTAATAAATTATTGATTATTAAAAATGATTAAAATACTGATAATTAATTTTATATATAATTGATAATTAAATTAATATATAATTGATAATTAATTTTATATATAATTGATAATTAAATTAATATATAATTGATAATAAATTTTATATATAATTGATAATTAATTTTATATATAATTGATAATTAACTTTATATATAAATGATAATTAATTTTATATATAATTGATAATTAAATTAATATATAATTGATGATTAATTTAATATATAATTGATAATTAATTTAATATATAATTGATAATTAATTTAATATATAATTGATAATCACAATTTTTGTCAAATAAATTTGGTTAAAAAACAGTACGTAGTCTTCACAAATAAATAAACTTTTCATGAATATGAATTATTTGATCATTTTATAATAAATATTATGTAATAAATTAGTCAATAATAAAAATAAAGATTTATGAATATAGGTGTAATCTATAACGTAATTTATCAAAACACAAACAATGTAATTGTTTTTATACTAAATATATGGGTAGCCAAGCAAATTAAAGAGCTCATCTTTCAGTTTTAATAACTAACCATATTAAGTTACATGAGTATTATATGTCATATCTGCACAGTACATCAACATATTATCATATTCAGGGGAGTGTACTATGTAAGGTACTATCACAGAGAGAAAGTTATGGTGGGGCCATAGAAGATCAAGAGGGGATACGCAGAGAAAAAGTTATAGTGGGGCAATAGAAGATTGAGAGGGGATACGCAGAGAGAAAGTTATGGTGGGGTCATAGAAGATTGAGAGGGGATACGCAAAGAGAAAATTATGGTGGGATCATAGAAGATTAAGAGGGGATACGCAAAGAGAAAGTTATGGTGGGGTCATAGAAGATTGAGAGGGGATACCCAGAATGAAAGTTATGGTGGGGCCATAGAAGATTGAGAGGGGATACCCAGAACGAAAGTTATGGTGGGGTCATAGAAGATTAAGAGGGGATACCCAAAGAGAAAGTTATGGTGGGGTCATAGAAGATTGAGAGGGGAAACCCAGAGAGAAAGTTATGGTGGGGTCATAGAAGATTAGGAGGGGCCACCTCATAATCCTATCGGTCCTGTTGGTTAATCCAGATTCCAAATTTAATTTTGTCTATTATAATCTACTCATTGTAATAAAATCATCAATATTAACGTTTTCCAATTTTGTACTTATGGACCGAAGGACCATCTTAATGAATCTCCTATAACCAACCATAAATTTCTCACTGGGATATATTTCTTTATTATAGTCAAATTATAAAATAGTTATAATAATTGAAATTATTTAAGAGTTTCTTAGATATGAAAATATTAATGTAAATCTATATCTATAGAATAAAATGATTTTATAAGGAAAATAATACATTATTAATAAACATTTAAGCAATATTAACTTTAAAAGTTGAAAAACTCAATCCTTATTTCTTCAAATCCTATAGTTTTGTAACAGTATTTTAGCTATCTTCCCTAAGGCTTTTCACCTTGTTATGTCTATTCCAAAGTCCTTTGTAAGGATTTACCTTGTTCCTATTTGTGACAATGACTTGCACAAATAATTTCAATGGAGTTTGGAAAATTTAAGAAAAAAGATTTCAAGGAAAGCCTATTGTTAAATCAAAAGCTACGGGAAGTTACTTTTTATAACACATTTATATGCTCTAAATAAAAACCACACTTTTGATCTTTCCGTAATGTCGTTAAACTTTCCCAGGCAAGAAGGATTTATTCCTGGGATATTAAATGAAATCCCTGGCAAGAAAAATTTGTTCCTGGGATACCAAGGGAATATCCCAGGCAAGAAGGATTTATTCATGGAATATTAAGGGAAAACCCCAGGCAAAAATTCTTCTTGCCTGTCTTTTTGATGTAATGCTTGTAATTAAAAGTAGTGTCCGTTTTACAGAGAAAAAATGCAAAGAGAATTCCACCTAATGCTTTGATTGAGATTATGTAATTGTATGTATATAATTAGAAAACTTTCATAGAATCATAATGACAACATTCAAATAATTTCATACTTATATAATATCAGTAAACGGATTCTAAATATTCAAATTAGACTGAAAAATAACAATATAATAATTTAAAACTAAATAAATAACATTGAAATCAGAAATTAGTTAATATTATTTCGTTGATCATAATGACTTTTCATCATGATATAGTGTGAATCACAGTGACTTTTCATC
>CANNZV010000280.1:0-127613 GCA_947561585.1 Caprella mutica | reverse complement strand
CATGATATGATGTGGATCACAATGACTTTTCATCATGATATGATGTGGATCACAGTGACTTTTCACCATGCTATAGTGTGAATCACAGTGACTTTTCATCATGATATGATGTGGATCACAATGACTTTTCATCATGATATGATGTGGATCACAGTGACTTTTCACCATGCTATAGTGTGGATCACAGTGACTTTTCATCATGATATAGTGTGAATCACAGTGACTTTTCATCATGATATAGTGTGAATCACAGTGACTTTTCATCATGATATGATGTGGATCACAGTGACTTTTCATCATGATATAGTGTGAATCACAGTGACTTTTCATCATGATATGATGTGGATCACAATGACTTTTCATCATGATATGATGTGGATCACAGTGACTTTTCATCATGATATGATGTGGATCACAGTGACTTTTCATCATGATATAGTGTGAATCACAGTGACTTTTCATCATGATATGATGTGGATCACAATGACTTTTCATCATGATATGATGTGGATCACAGTGACTTTTCACCATGCTATAGTGTGAATCACAGTGACTTTTCATCATGATATGATGTGGATCACAATGACTTTTCATCATGATATGATGTGGATCACAGTGACTTTTCACCATGCTATAGTGTGGATCACAGTGACTTTTCATCATGATATGATGTGGATCACAATGACTTTTCATCATGATATGATGTGGATCACAGTGACTTTTCACCATGCTATAGTGTGGATCACAGTGACTTTTCATCATGATATGATGTGGATCACAATGACTTTTCATCATGATATGATGTGGATCACAGTGACTTTTCACCATGCTATAGTGTGGATCACAGTGACTTTTCATCATGCTATAGTGCTCTGAATTATGTAATATGAGGTAAAACTACATGCTTCAGTTACCTTTATGTATAGAATGACCTTAATGTACTTTGTCAACATATTTAATGTACTTTGTCAACATATTTAATGTACTTTGTCAACATATTTAATGTACTTTGTCAACATATTTAATGTACTTTGTCAACATATTTAATGTACTTTGTGAATATTTGTTTAATTCAAAATCCACAATGCCAAAGAAATTTAAATAACCAAATGAACTCTTTAAAACATCTGTCATTAAATACATATACTCTATGCTGTGATATTATCGTCATTATCCAATAAACAACTTTAGTTAAATCTGAGGACACGAACCAGAAGTGTAGATAGTTAAATTACACAAATATTGATACTATTGAGAACACGTTATTCTTAACGGGCAAGTACTATAGTACCAAAGCTATAATTGTGTCAATATTGAATTTTACTCGATATGGTTATTCAAGGAGGTTTGACTCTGTTACTTATTTAGTAAACAATGGAATTATCATACCATTTCATCAAGGCTAAGTGTCTGTTATTTGCAATTGATTTTTCATGTTTCATAGCAAAAAAATAGACGATGATGTCGTATGCAATTCCTGAATTAATTTGATATTGAATGTATATTAATTTTAATACCATTTTCGTCTACTATCTCTCCTATTTAATAATAAAAAACAACTTTAATAATATAATTCAACTTTATTATTAAAGAGATATTCTAACCATTCTATTCGAATTAATTTACATAGCATAGTAAATTATAAAGATTAAGTACTAAATACAGGTGTAAGGCATTAGCCGCTCGTAGAGTTTACCTGTACCTAAATATTGACAAATGACTGCGTAAATATTTGGAACTATTAATGGCTTAGATTGTAGGAAGAAAAGTAACGAGGTAAAAATTTAGCAAGACTTTTTTTGTTGCTAATAAGTACAGTTACAGTTGAAAGTATTAGGTATAGTGTATTTTGGAAGTATTAGGTATAGTGTATTTTGAAAGTATTAGGTATATTGTATTTTGAAAGTATTAGGTATAGTGTATTTTTAAAGTATTAGGTAATGTGTATTTTTAAAGTATTAGGTATAGTGTATTTTTAAAGTATTAGGTATAGTGTATTTTGAAAGTATTAGGTATAGTGTATTTTGAAAGTATTAGGTATATTGTATTTTGAAAGTATTAGGTATATTGTATTTTGAAAGTATTAGGTATAGTGTATTTTGAAAGTATTAGGTAATGTGTATTTTTAAAGTATTATGTATAGTGTATTTTAAAAGTATTAGGTATAGTATATTTTGAAAGTATTAGGTATAGTGTATTTTGAAAGTATTAGGTATAGTGTATTTTGAAAGTATTAGGTATATTGTATTTTGAAAGTATTAGGTATAGTGTATTTTGAAAGTATTAGGTAATGTGTATTTTTAAAGTATTAGGTATAGTGTATTTTAAAAGTATTAGGTATAGTATATTTTGAAAGTATTAGGTATAGTGTATTTTGAAAGTATTAGGTATAGTGTATTTTGAAAGTATTAGGTATAGTGTATTTTGGAAGTATTAGGTATAGTGTATTTTGAAAGTATTAGGTAATGTGTATTTTTAAAGTATTAGGTATAGTGTATTTTTAAAGTATTAAGTATAGTGTATTTTGAAAGTATTAGGTAATGTGTATTTTTAAAGTATTAGGTATAGTGTATTTTGAAAGTATTAGGTATAGTGTATTTTGAAAGTATTAGGTATAGTGTATTTTTAAAGTATTAGGTAATGTGTATTTTTAAAGTATTAGGTATAGTGTATTTTTAAAGTATTAAGTATAGTGTATTTTTAAAGTATTAGGTAATGTGTATTTTTAAAGTATTAGGTATAGTGTATTTTGAAAGTATTAGGTATAGTGTATTTTGAAAGTATTAGGTAATGTGTATTTTTAAAGTATTAGGTATAGTGTATTTTTAAAGTATTAAGTATAGTGTATTTTGAAAGTATTAGGTAATGTGTATTTTTAAAGTATTAGGTATAGTGTATTTTGAAAGTATTAGGTATAGTGTATTTTGAAAGTATTAGGTATAGTGTATTTTTAAAGTATTAGGTAATGTGTATTTTTAAAGTATTAGGTATAGTGTATTTTTAAAGTATTAGGTATAGTGTATTTTTAAAGTATTAGGTAATGTGTATTTTGAAAGTATTAGGTATAGTGTATTTTTAAAGTATTAGGTATAGTGTATTTTTAAAGTATTAGGTATAGTGTATTTTTAAAGTATTAGGTAATGTGTATTTTTAAAGTATTAGGTATAGTGTATTTTTAAAGTATTAGGTATAGTGTATTTTTAAAGTATTAGGTATAGTGTATTTTGGAAGTATTAGGTATAGTGTATTTTTAAAGTATTAGGTATAGTGTATTTTGGAAGTATTAGGTATAGTGTATTTTTAATAGTGCTTCTAATTTTTCCTTTAATAAATATGCTGAATTTATATGTACTTGAACATAATTATAATTTTTACTTTGAAAGAACTTTAAATTCTTACTTTTAAAATAATTAATTTCTACTTAAAAAATACTGAATATTTACTTTAAATTACTTCTAATTATTAGTTTAAAAATATTCATTATTTACTTTGTAGTAATAAATATATACTGATAGTTAGCGAATGTATTTTACAGGATACATATTTGTACTACCTAAAATATTTTTGTTTAGGTATACTATACATACGATATTTTAAAATTAAATATCTTATTCTCTCAATACTTTAGTGATTAGACAAACACTTTATGGCTGAATAACAAAATTACTACGATAAGAAGACGATAAGTTATTTTGTTATTCACCTCAATAACGCAATATTTGAATGCTACATAATTCAGTAAAGTTTAATGCAATTCCCATTGCCCTTTAAAAGGATTTACTCTTACTGGAATAATTGCAATTGTGATGAAACTAGCATTGACATTTTACTATATGGAATAATATAATTTATATCAAATTATTGTGTTGAATACAGCAGTATGGGAGAAAGTGAAGGAATTAGTATATATAAATGTTATTATAGGTACGCCATCAGTAAATTAATAGCAAACTTTAATTGTTATCATTTTGTTATCAAATTACAGTTGTATAAACAGTTACACGAGTGTATATATTATTTTTGTTCAATTTTATCATTTATAATAATTGATGGTGAATAGATTTGATGCGCAAAATTATATATGAATAATGAGTGAATATATTTATGTGTATATAGAAAAATATTTTTTTTTACAATTAATTTAGTGAAAATTTAAGTTAAAAATATATTTATTTTCATTCAGCGTTCGAAAAAGAAAACTAAAAAAAAAACATCTTTTAAGAAAGAAATTGTCTGTTTAAAATATCAAAATATAGACGGAAGATATAGATTTTTAAATTCATGAAATACAACCCATAGTATTATTTCTTCGAGAACTGTACAAAGGACTTCAGAGAAGCAGATCACAGTAAGGTGTTCAATGGGTCGGAATGAGGACAAACTGAAGATCATTAGGAAAAAGAAAGCCATAGCCATATTGCCTCAGCCACAACTGTCATCTCAAGCCACTTTATTTCGAACACTTTAATTTAGTGTACCATTGAGTTTGTAATGGGAAATTGTGAAAGTCACTGTGATCATTTTTCACAGTTAAATAATTTCACAGTTCAAATAAGAAACATTTTAATATTATTGAAATTGATATTCTATAAACACAATTCTAAAATATTTTATTGAGGTAAGATTTAAAAGTGGAAAGGAAATTTGAGAATTGTTTTCAGTTAAATTAGCATCATTTATAGGAAATTTGAGAGTTAAAAAAAATTAGTATCATTTATAGGAAATTTGAGAAATGTCTTCAGTTAAATTAGCATCATTTATAGGAAATTTAGGAGTTAAAAAAAATTAGTATCATTAATAGGAAATTTGAGAAATGTCTTCAGTTAAATTAGCATCATTTATAGGAAATTTGAGAGTTAAAAAAAATTAGTATCATTAATAGGAAATTTGAGAAATGTCTTCAGTTAAATTAGCATCATTTATAGGAAATTTGAGAGTTACAAAAAATTAGTATCATTAATAGGAAATTTGAGAAATGTCTTCAGTTAAATTAGCATCATTTATAGGAAATTTGAGAAATGTCTTCAGTTAAATTAGCATCATTTATAGGAAATTTGAGAGTTGTCTTCAATGAAATTAGCATCATTGCAGTGACTCTTTCATCAGATGGCCTTTACTTATCAAAATAATAAACATTTGAATTAAATTAAACGACATTATTGCTTTGTAAATAAAAACAAGATCATTTGAAATAAAAGAAAAAGAAAAATGACATTCACGAATTAATCGTTCAGTATATAGTACACTATTAACCAGTCTTACAAGTAAACTATACAAAAACTGAACAGTAAAGATATTACTATTTTCAAATTTCCAACATTTAGAATATTCAGACCCGTTATCAATATGAATAATAATGTATAATCATGGCTTGGCCTCTGACTTCTGTATTAGAGACATTGAACTCTATTGCTATAGTGTATATCACTTGCATGGCAACGAAATTAAACAAAAAGCGTTTTCCTTCTTGTTTTACATATAAAATGTTGACTGCGATTGGTAAAATGTTGACTGCGATTGGTAAAATGTTGACTACAATTGGTACTGAAAGTTGGTGATAGTATCTAAGGCCAGAGGGAAAATTATGGTGGGATCATAGAAGATTTTTTTTCTATTTATTTACCTAACTACTTCTACTCTTGACTCTGACGTCAAAACGAAACGTTTAACCCTTTTGAGTCAGTAGGTTCATTTTAGTCACATAAAGGTTTCAAACAATAAAGTCAATTTTATACAGTTAGAATGGCCTGGGATGGGACAAATCAGGTAGTTAGTAAAAAATCGTTTGCTGCAAATAAAATAACCAAAAGAGAATAAGATAGAAATTTTAAGATATTAAATTTTAATTATATAAAAATCGAATCGAAATGATTAAAGAATGTCATTTTACGTCATTAGGTTTCATTTAAAAGTATAGTCAAATTAGAGTACAAGGGTATGTATGTGCATGCATATAAATACCTATAAAGGTATAGTCAATTTAAGGTATATATGTACATGCATATAAATACCTATAAAGGTATAGTCAATTTAGGGTATATATGTGAATGCATATAAATACCTATAAAGGTATAGTCAATTTAAGGTATATATGTGAATGCATATAAATACCTATAGGGGTATAGGAAATGTACGAATATAGTTTCACTGATCACGAGGTATTTATACCGTTTTAGGGCCTTCCCTTGTAGGTACTCCAGGATTCAGGGCCCAAAGGGAGCATGGTTTCCTTGCTTAAAGGACTACAATGGAAAGTCTTGTGATGCTCCCTGACCTTTGACCTTATTTGTGATATAGTATGCATATAACTTTTATGACCTTTTTGATAATATAGTACCATATATCTCATATATAAAGGTGATTCGTGTACCAGCAGTGAAAGGGTCTGTAAAATTCTAAATAAAGAGTTTTGTTGGTTAAAAATATTTAAATTTATTCATCGAATGGTAAATTGATATACATTTTTTAGTATATTTTTAAAGCGAAATATTTCACAGTTTGTATGCAATTAAATTTAAGTTAAAAACTTCATGATATTATAATACCAGTTAAAAATATATTCATATAAATGTATCTAGCGCAAACTAAATACCAGTACAATAGATAACAGTTTCTAGAAGATCGTTAACAATTACCGAACATGTTGAGAGCGTTTTTACACACATGACCTACTCACCCCTGAAATGTAACTGAACTTTAGAAAAAAGAGCCACTGAGTACTATCAAGAGAAGCCAAAGATTATAAAAAAAGAGATTGATTGTATCCGAGATAAAAGAGGTTATGAATTAGCAATGGATTTTAGTTTATTTGATTGAAAAATATTGGTAGTTAATGTTATTTGAAAGAGATGTATCAGTTTAATGAAGATGTGAGAAATAAATTAGGTAAGAAATGAAGATGTTGTAGGAATGTATCTACATATACTATAAAATATAGCTGATTCATTGAGGTTTTATTTAAATGAAAAAGAATGGAAAAAATAATTTAAAAGAAAAAATTAATTAAGAAATGAACTAAAATATCAATGATGAACTTGGAAAATTATTTCATTATATCATCTTTTTTGAAACCAACAGTAATAAACGAAAACTGAATTATTAATCCCCTCTTAATCTTCTATGAACCCACCATAACTTTCCATTTTCATCTTCTATGGCCCCACCATAACTTTCCCTTTTAATCTTCTATGGCTCCACTATAACTTCCCCTCTTAATATTCTATGGCCCCACCATTACTGTATATCTGGGAGCATAATAAAAAAGCTATAACAATTATATCAATAATTGTCTGATTGTTTTCTCTTTGTTGAAGAACATATACAAAGAAATGTTTTTATGCTAAATATTTAGTTTAAAAAAAGATAATTACATTTAATTTACTGGAGGTATAACATTGTTTAATATATTAAATAATTTAAAGTCTACTTATATGTTCAATTAATCATAAACTATAGATTAATTTATAATATTCATTATGCGTACATAATCAAAACCTATACATGAAATAAATTTACAATATTATTGAAATAAAAAAATCAGGGTAAAAATGTTGGTACGTATATAAATGTTTTTTATTAAATTATAACAATTGTACCAGTGATATTGTACTCGTAAGCACATTGAACCCTCTGGTTAGAACCATTGTGTGATGGTCCACTGTAAGTATGTTCTACTATAGGAAACAATAAACTGTACAGTAATTAGAGGGAGGAGACATCTTTGTTATAAAGTAATTAGGGTCTAGTGGGCCTATGTACTTCAATCATTAGATTGATTTTTGTCATGGTGATGAATGTGTATGAAATAGATCAAAAACATATTGATTATTTACACTACAATAAAATATAAAAACATATTTAAAGTGTATATATGGAAGTAATTCATCTCTCACATTAAATACGGTATAGGATGTAAGTATGGAATCAAAACCTCAAAATTATACCAAATGTTATGTTGAAAACATTTTGAAGACGATGTTAGCTAGGACACTTAATGGACATTCACCCCGTCACACAGCGAATGTTACTCATAATTGCATTGGAGAGCATATTACCAGGTTTTCGTCCAAAGAAATGTGACTTCCTGCTCCTTGGATCTGAATCCCATAAAATTTTCATTTAGGTTCAACCTCTAAACTTCTAAGTCTAACAGACTTGCTGTGGAAAAATTCATCGCAGTGTGGACGAAATTCCTTGCGAGCATGGCAAGGAATTCTACAAAAGCAGCTGCGTGCCGTGGCAGGAGGTGCTCGCAGGAGACTGGAGGAGGTAATTAAAAAGCAATACCGATGCGAGACATTTTGATATCTATAAATGGTTAATTATACTTTTTATTATATTATAATATCTATTTCTATATGCTTGTACCCTGTAGATTACCATCTTACTCCAGAGAGACATAAATGGTCACATAATCTACAGACAGTTACGCAATATAATTTGCGTAATGGGCGTGAATGAAATGGCAGCGCGATGCGTAGCAACACTATAATGAAATATTACGTGGGTATATATAGTTACATATGTCTCCTACACGCGTTCACGTCACAAGTGTTGCGCAATGTTTCTCTTGGTTAATTGTCAGAGTATTTCAAGTTTCGTGCAGTTGATTAAAAAGGAAAGGAGTTATTATTTAACGTGAGTTATTATTTAACGTGAGTTATAATTTAACGTGAGTTATAATATAACGTGGGTTATTATTTAACGTGAGTTATAATTTAACGTGAGTTATAATATAACGTGGGTTATTATTTGACGT
Source organism: Caprella mutica (assembly GCA_947561585.1). Taxonomy (NCBI): domain Eukaryota; kingdom Metazoa; phylum Arthropoda; class Malacostraca; order Amphipoda; family Caprellidae; genus Caprella; species Caprella mutica. Next base: position 118,855 of record CANNZV010000280.1, on the reverse strand, counting down.
GGGTTATTATTTAGTAACGTGGGTTATTATTTAATGTGAGTTATTATTTAACGTGAGTTATTATTTAACGTGGCTTATTATTTAACGTGAGTTATAATTTAACGTGAGTTATAATATAACGTGGGTTATTATTTGACGTGGGTTATTATTTAACGTGAGTTATTATTTAACGTGAGTTATAATATAACGTGGGTTATTATTTAACGTGGGTTATTATTTAACGTGGGTTATTATTTAACGTGAGTTATTATTTAACGTGAGTTATTATTTGACGTGGGTTATTATTTAACGTGGGTTATTATTTAGTAACGTGGGTTATTATTTAATGTGAGTTATTATTTAACGTGAGTTATTATTTAACGTGGGTTATTATATAACGTGAGTTATTATTTAACGTGGGTTATTATTTAACGTGGTTTATTATAAAACGTGAGTTATTATTTACTTTGGGATATTATTAAACGTGGTTTATTATTTAGCGTGAGTTATTATCTAACGTGGGTTATTATTTAACGTGAGTTATTAGATAACGTGGGTTATTTTTTAACGTGGGTTATTATTTAACGTAAGTTATAATATAACGTGGGTTATTATTTAACGTGGGTTATTATTTAACGTAAGTTATAATATAACGTGGGTTATTATTTAACGTGGGTTATTATTTAACGTAAGTTATAATATAACGTGGGTTATTATTTAATATGAGTTATAATATAACGTGGGTTATTATTTAACGTGGGTTATTATTTAACGTGGGTTATTATACAACGTGGGTTATTATTTAACGTGGGTTATTATACAACGTGGGTTATTATATAACGTGGGTTATTATACAACGTGGGTTATTATATAACGTGGGTTATTATACAACGTGGGTTATTATTTAACGTGAGTTATTAGATAACGTGGGTTATTATTTAACATACTTTATTATATAAATTGGGTTATTATTTAACGTGGGTTATTATATTATTATTTAATGTGGGTTTTTATATTATTATTTAACGTGGGTTATTATATTATTATTTAACGTGGGTTTTTATATTATTATTTAACGTGGGTTATTATATTATTATTTAACGTGGGTTTTTATATTATTATTTAACGTGGGTTATTATATTACTATTTAACGTGGGTTTTTATATAAACATTTCCTTATTGCAGTTAGTATGCTATAATAATAAATACAGAATATTTAATATATTTAAATCAACCAGAATTTAAGTCAATTAAAATTACTGAAAAAAATTGTTTGAGAATTATAATTTGATATTTAGTAAAAATAGTATTTAATGGAAACTAGGACAAACTTATGATCCTTTATAATTCTTTTATTTATGTATTTAAAAAAATGATGAATCTATATTTAAATTAACCAAAGAAATAATTAATTTTAGTATTGTATAATCAATGCAGGAACTAAATGTAGATCGTAAGGGATATTAACCCCTTCCAGCCCCCGTGTAATTCCCACCGTATAAACGTACAAACACGTTATTAGAACTGTAGATGGGATAACCCTTCAATGTCTGGTGTGCCGTATGTGGTACAATAGTATAGAAGTATAATTAGGCATGAGAAAACATTATTTCAAAGACAACTGAGAGTTTTTAGCAATTTATTTTCATTTCGCAGTGAAATTACAATGAAAAATAGTGAATCTGAATGATATAATCAATAGTAAAATAATGTACCTGAGATTTCAATTCTCATTCAAAAAATATTTTTAATTCTTCTTTTAAAACAACCACCAATCAGTGCAAAAAAAAGCCCAATGAAGGGGTAAAGGTCACCACTGCAGCGGGTTACTGGGGCTCACATGACCCCCACAGGGTTAAAAGGGACTGACCACACCCTCTGTACAGTCACCCTCTTGATGTACAGGAGTGAGGGTGACTGTATGGGAGAGAAGAGAGGGTGATAACCAATAAATACAACTGAAATGTTAAACAATGAATATGAACTTTTAAAGTTAACTCTTTTTAAATAAAAAAGGAGTGTTTTACACTTTTTGAGTTCGGTGATGTGAGTTTTGATATATAAAATACTATAAAAAGACCGTACTTATTAAATATATTGAAAATTAAAGTGAAACAATAATTAGAGGAACTATAAAAGGATAAAAAAAAATTAACAGTGAAAAACATATTCGAGAGAATTTTTTTAATCATTCAATATTTTTTTGGAAGGAATGGAAACATAAAATTTTTTTAATGTAAAATTTGTAGGAAGAATAAATTTGTCATCTTTTTAATTAAGTGACATACCAACAAATCACCTGTAATGGACGTACTTTAATACATACATAGCATAACGAATAACCAACAGACGTAACGCTGTAAAGTGCACCGCTATATTGAGTCGATAACCAATCATAGTCATTGGTTATATTGAAGGGCAAGTTACGAGTTATCGAACAATTACACATTACCGATCATGTAAGATAAAAAAATTAATCCAAACTTTAGTTTTTTGTACGGTACATAATGTGAAACCGTTCGATAACTTGGAAACTACCCTAAATATTGCTAGCTGCAAGTGCATTTACAATGCAGTATCATGCACTAAAGATGTATTGAAAATGCACTTCATATGCATTCCCTGGGAACATTCTAAGAGGGTTTGTATCGACACATAAATAAATAGAAAAGGTAAACAGGATTTAATGTAATAATACAAGAGCTAAAACCAGTCTATTTGACTGCCTTTATTTTTCAAACATTTGTTTCTAATGAACTATTATTGGTAGATACTTGATAATTAAATTATTGTTATAAAATGTAATAATTTAATTTCTATTTTAATTGGTATCTATATCTCTTAACTGCAGGTATCATGGATACCTATTAAAATGAAAATAAAATTGTTTCATCATATTACCTAAAAAAAATTAAAATATCTACCAATAATAAAACTCCGTCGAATTGACTACTCGGTAGTTTTATTATTAAAGGTATATAAAATACAGAATTATCATGAGACACTAAAATATATATGCGTACATACAACATTGTGTAACCATATACAAATTTATTGCTCGGTGTAATGCGATCGTAATTCCACAGCGCAATGAACAATAACGGAAAAATACGTATGACAAGATTAAACTAGAAGAAAACAGTATGAAGGAAGAGGCAAAGAATGTATAGAATATTAAACGAGTTTGTCCACTAAGTTACCGTTATGATACGCAAGCATGGAAGGTAGTAATTAAAGAGAAACAGATTATTATTCCACTTGAGAAGAGAATCTCTAAGTTGTATTACGTACATCAGTCACGATGTAAAGCGATTATTTATCAACGCTAAAGGGGTTATCGTTAATGAGCTCAGGTAAAAGTCTACTCGAAATAGGTAAGTTTTTGCTTATAGGATACACCGTTAGCGACACACCAGTCCATATGACGCTATGTATAGTCTGCGTATAGTGCATGAGCTTGCGTGAGCTAATATAGGTATAGTCAGAATATGATTACAGCTATAAAAGTAAATCTTCACTGTGCAGTGTCTCATATGTAAGTAGGGTTGTGATAATATGCTTTATGAGCCATAGATCTTAAGAATATCACAGACGAAATGAAATGGTATCGAATACTCTATACCGCTGGTGTAGAGCCATTCAATACTCTTCAATTCTCTCCGTCTATAGTATTTTCAGGATCTATGATTTTAAAAGCATATTATCACAACCCTAGTGATCTGTGATGTAATTACATATATTGAGACAGAAAAGGTGATTTAACCTGAATATGTCATATAATTTAGATAAACTTTCCTTAACGTTTGCACTTACATTTATTTAGATGTTATATTAATAGTTATTAATTTTCTAGTCAATTGCGTTATTTATCATTTTCTTGCTAGGAATATATCCATGTGGAGCAATCATCATTTGTTATTAATAATGTGTATATGCAGTGAAAATGAGAACATATGTAAAGTGCATATGGAAAAACTTCAATGGTGAAAGTTGATATATAAGTCATTAATAATTATCAACATTACATTGATATAATGTAAAGTCATACAAGATATTAATAACTACAAAAAAAAAATTGTTATAAAAATATAATTTTATAAAAAAAAAATTTTACTCTGAAATAATTGCAAGTTAAAATTATCGTAATTAATTCCAACCAAACTAATTATCCAATTACTCATAAATAGAGTAGATTAAACAACAACGTATGTGTAGTTTATAAAATGCATAGTTACAATTTTGTACATACAATACCGGTTTTCTTTTAGATGCAGGCAGACATGTTTTTTTTTGTGTACAGATTCAGCTTGAGGGGATCTGTCTAGAAAGCTGCATAGTGATTCACCAGGTAAAAATGTATCGAAAATAGGAAATGCCGTCCATTATAAACACGCAGAATTACAGATAATATGTTATTAATTAATGATTTATATAGTGAGGTTTCTAATTCGATTGATTCGATGTTTATAATTCGATTGATTGTTTCTAATTCGATCATTGAAAAAAATCGTTCTCAAATCGTTGGTTACTAAGCCTCCAATATTAAAAGTATCCTTTTTTAATATTCGTACCTTTCTTTTTAAATATATTTAGCTTGATTACTGAGTTCACATCCATAAAGGTATCCCATTTTAAGTATTTGTAACTTGGTTACTAAATTTTGCATCTAAGCTACGTAACTTGTACCAACAAGTTGGGCTACAGAACGATGAACTATATGTATCTGCATCGATCGATACACTCACACTTGTTATGCCACTGTATCAGCTGTATCTACCTTGCAACACATTAGGCTGAAAATAGGAATTAAAAAATTTAATTTAATTATTTTTTCACTTATTCTATTTTTGAACCTTCTAATTTAACCTTAAAAGCTATCTAAAATTCTAAATGATTTAGATAGCACACAAAGTTGTTTGTCTCTATACACATGTGCGGTAAACAAACATAATGTACACAGTTTGTAGCTAATTAAACCAAAATTAATTAGACTAAACCATTAATGTATTTTATGTTAAATAATTATGTATGCAATTGCAAAAAATGATGTACTATCAGGGAAAAGAGTCACTGTGATGATGTACTATCAGAGAAAAGAGTCACTGTGATGATGTACTATCAGAGAAAAGAGTCACTGTGATGATGTACTATCAGAGAAAAGAGTCACTGTGATGATGTACTATCAGAGAAAAGAGTCACTGTGATGATGTACTATCAGAGAAAAGAGTCACTGTGATGATGTACTATCAGAGAAAAGAGTCACTGTGATGATGTACTATCAGAGAAAAGAGTCAGTGTAATGATGTACTATCAGAGAAAAGAGTCACTGTGATGATGTACTATCAGAGAAAAGAGTCACTGTGATGATGTACTATCAGAGAAAAGAGTCACTGTGATGATGTACTATCAGAGAAAAGAGTCACTGTGATGATGTACTATCAGAGAAAAGAGTCACTGTGATGATGTACTATCAGAGAAAAGAGTCACTGTGATGATGTACTATCAGAGAAAAGAGTCACTGTGGTGATGTACTATCAGAGAAAAGAGTCACTGTGATGATGTACTATCAGAAAAAAGAGTCACTGTTATGATGTACTATCAGAGAAAAGAGTCACTGCGATGATGTACTATCAGAGGAAAGCGTCACTGTGATGATGTACTATCAGAGAAAAGAGTCACTGTGATGATGTACTATCAGAGAAAAGAGTCACTGTGATGATGTACTATCAGAGAAAAGAGTCACTGTGATGATGTACTATCAGAGAAAAGAGTCAGTGTAATGATGTACTATCAGAGAAAAGAGTCACTGTGATGATGTACTATCAGAGAAAAGAGTCACTGTGATGATGTACTATCAGAGAAAAGAGTCACTGTGATGATGTACTATCAGAGAAAAGAGTCACTGTGATGATGTACTATCAGAGAAAAGAGTCACTGTGATGATGTACTATCAGAGAAAAGAGTCACTGTGATGATGTACTATCAGAGAAAAGAGTCACTGTGGTGATGTACTATCAGAGAAAAGAGTCACTGTGATGATGTACTATCAGAAAAAAGAGTCACTGTTATGATGTACTATCAGAGAAAAGAGTCACTGCGATGATGTACTATCAGAGGAAAGAGTCACTGTGATGATGTACTATCAGAGAAAAGAGTCACTGTTATGATGTACTATCAGAGAAAAGAGTCACTGTGATGATGTACTATCAGAGAAAAGAGTCACTGTGATGATGTACTATCAGAGAAAAGTGTCACTGTGATGATGTACTATCAGAGAAAAGAGTCACTGTGATGATGTACTATCAGAGAAAAGAGTCACTGTGATGATGTACTATCAGAGAAAAGAGTCACTGTGATGATGTACTATCAGAGAAAAGAGTCACTGTGATGATGTACTATCAGAGAAAAGAGTCACTGTGATGATGTACTATCAGAGAAAAGAGTCACTGTGATGATGTACTATCAGAGAAAAGAGTCACTGTGATGATGTACTATCAGAGAAAAGAGTCACTGTGATGATGTACTATCAGAGAAAAGTGTCACTTCATGATGCCAATTTCACAAATCAGTTTTCTAATTTCGTCTTATATTAAAAACAATAATGTTAATTTTTTTGCTAATGTGAAACTAATAAATTGTGATAAAATCATTACAGGTACACTTTCTTTGACTGTGAATTATATTAAACACCAATAATTACAAGAACATTTATTTCAGTACAATAATTCATCAAAAAGTACAACATCTTTTTCTCACCACTCTCTGACATCACAGATGTGTTACTTTTAAATAGGATGTTATGCAGGAAATTAAGAAAAAGAGACTTTTCACACTGTCAGCTGATTGGTATGCTCTAGACGGCAGGAAAGCTACTATGTTCACACACAATGACGGACAAAAGGGATTTGTATTTCATTCAAATTCACTGATTGATTATAAATAATATAAAGAAAAGAAATTAATATTTTTTTTTAGATTTAATTGTAAATAATATTATTATATAAATTGCACTGTGAAATAAATTTCTGATTATTTTTCAATATTTAAAAGTTTCCTCCTAAGATGATTATCAATTATGTTTCGATACCTTTACTTTATTAAATTTCGGCGATTTTTTAACATTAATTTATATAAAAAAAGATATTTAGAAGTATTATATAAAAAGAAAGCTGAAATACAAATTTAAGACTCTACCGCCCGAAACCCAGACCCATTCGATGACAGGCTGAAAATAGTGTAAGCACCAAAATGGTCTGCTACTAAAGCAATAATTTCACAGATTCAAAATCATAAAACGCTTTTGTTGTTTTCTCTAATTATCGGGGAGGGGATGAATTATCAGGCTATAATAAGCCGCTATACAATTAGTGTAACATTTATGAAAAAAATGTCTATTTCAGGTCGGTTTTTCGCGCGGGAGTATCTTAAATGAAATCATATCAAATTTTCCATGATAATACAACATGTTTACAATACATAATAACAGAACAACAGTAAATAACAGGAGAATCTATTCCAGGAATGTTCCAGTTCCATTAGAATATCTCAAAAAAGTTACTGACTATATTGATTCATAGCAAATAGCCAAAGATTGCTTTAATGACTGTAAAAATACCTACTCCCCCCCTCTCCCCCACCTTCAAAATAGAAGGTCACGTGATTAATCAAATATAACGAATAGGGAGTTAATTTAAAGTGTATTATTAAACCTCTGAATCATTGTAATTAGCAGGTATTATATAATAATTATAACAATAGGTATGAACATTAAAGAATGGGGAACATTGGAAGAAATCAATGGATGTGAATTTGTGATTAAATTTCAAGGTTTTACTGTAGTCAAGCGACTGATTTTTAGAGTCTCAAACTGCTTGGTATTTTACTGACATCATATACATAGATATATTGGATATTAGATATCTTGGATATATCTTAGAATATTAGATATATTTTAGATTATTAGATATATCTTAGATTATTAGATATATCTCAGATTATTAGATATATCTTAGATTATTAGATATATCTTAGATTATTAGATATATCTTAGATTATTAGATATATCTTAGATTATTAGATATATCTTAGATTATTAGATATATCTTAGATTATTAGATATATCTTAGATTATTAGATATATCTTAGATTATTAGATATATTTAACATTAGACATATGTTTTAGAATATTAGATATATCCTAGAATATTAGATATATCCTAAAATGTTAGATTTTTCTTAGAATAATAAATATATGTTTGAATATTAGATATATCTTTGAATATTATATAATTTCGATAATATTCATGACTAAATACAATTATTTTCTTCTTTCAGGAATTTTTAAACCATGTTTCTGATGAAAAGTTTGAATACATAAGTTTTCGTTTACAATTAAAAGATTCTACGTAATTATTTGTAGTTAATTTGCTGAATGTACTTTTTATTTATTTATTTAACCCTATGTCGTTGGATACGAAAAAAGTAAATGAACTGACGTAGCTATTCACTGTATATTTAATTTGTAACATTATGTTGTTTGGATAACCATTAATTGTTTACAGTTGATAGATAATGTTGATACAAAATAAAATAACAACTAACTTAATTATATTACTTTGTTTTGTTAGAGTAGTCATATTCAAGGTTTTTCACTTTTTATCGACTATAAAACAGTGTTCTATTTGGCAGCACTATTTTCTAATTTGGTATGGTAGAATAATATAAAAAAACATAAAAAATAAATCTTAATATTCTTCTTTCGAATGTTAAATTGGTAGCCAATATAATAGCATGTAACATTAATTCCACATTAACTAATTGAGATAATTTTATTTTTTGTGTTCCAGCGAACCTCAAAGCCATAAGCTACTGTCCATATATGAAGAACATAAGTCACTGAAGAACATAAGCCACTGTCAACTGAAGGACACAAGCAACTTCTTCTTCAAGTGAAGATCACTGCCCACACAAGTAATGCTAACGGTAAAGCATATCCCTTAGCTGCATTTTATACAATTAAAAGCAAAACGAATAGAATATTTGCCACATGAACGCGAGTTTCTTTTGTATATTAAATTTCAGGCATGGGAAGAATATATGGGTTAAAAGTAGTAATGAACCGTTCCTACATGTTTAATGGAATATTATTCATATTTCAAAAATAAGGATAATTCGGGAAAAATTGAAGTGTTAAAATGATCACTGCGACACGTTATATCAAACTCAAGGTAATGTTCTATTTTAAGATAATAAATAAAGATGTACAAAATTGCATAACGTTAACGTGACTTACCCGAATTAATATATGTTGGTAAAGGATGATAGTGGAAAAATTAAGGAAATGATATAATTTAGACAGAGAAGCTAGAACAAAAAGTTTATCAAGGACTGGGTATTTTGTTTGGTGTCTGACATTTGAAAAACTGAAACCAGTCCAAATAACTTTGTTAAGGTAATAATTATTGACAGATGAAAAATAAGGAGATATTATACATAGCACACGGAAAATTATCCGGCGAAAAATTGCCAGTCAGTATTTGAAACATTATTTGATTATAAACACGTTCTAGAAATATTTGAATTTGAACTATACCAATTCCGAAAATACAAAATCAAATTAGTAATATAAGCAAAAAAAAAAATCTTTAAATGATATAGCTACAGTGCAGGTGCAACCCGATTTGGTAAATTAAGAGTTTATTTCAAACAGCACCTAAATGTATATAAATGTATATAATACCCTGCCAGGTCAATAAACAATCATGAAGTGTGCTGTACAACATACTAGCGGTTACAAAGAACTACATTACGGCTAACTTAGCAAATAATGTCCCCGCAGCTTTTTGACGAACGTCAAAGGTATTTTCTATTTAATGCAAAGGTTGTTAGAATGTGTTTACATAACCAAATGATGTTGTAAAGAGTTAAACGTAAATGAAGTAAGTGACTGGCAATGGCAGTTTTCCAGACTCCGTTATACATCTACACCGATATATCAAGTAAAATAGTGCGGATGCACAGAAAGATGTACCAGAGGACAGCTGATTCATTTCGTTAATTGCCATCAACATCTGGTGGCAACGTCCTGTGACGGACATGTTGCAGTGCAACACGCTAGAAAATGAAATAGTTGAATTCAATTCAACTATAGTATAGTTAGATACTGATTTTCAATATTAGATAAATTATGAAAAAGAAGATGGTTCTATTCCAGAATGAGCATTACAATATACTATATTTTTTAATAAATGATATATAAAGGATACATAGATTGAATATTACCATTACGCTAACTAGTGAAAATAATATTTGTTATATTGCACTAAAACATACGAAATTAATATTTTGTTAATGTATTGGCCATTGATAGTTCATCATTTCCCAGTACATTAGTGACTAACACTAGTAACTAGCAGTACATTAGTGACTATCACTAGTAACTAGCAGTACATTAGTGACTAAAACTAGTAACTAGCAGTACATTAGTGACTAAAACTAGTAACTAGCAGTACAATAGTGACTAGCACTAGTAACTAGCAGTACATCAGTGACTAGCACTAGTAACTAGCAGTAAATTAGTGACTAGAAGTACATTAGTGACTAACACTAGTAACTAGTGAATAATTAACTTTTTCCTCACCATTCCGATGTGTCACACTCACAGCTCTAGCGTAGTCATGGTAACCGACTGTTGCTACTGCATGAAACTATTTACTGACGACTTTTTCCGAGCAATAGTAATGACGTGATTTGAAATGTGATATAGTATTTAAAAATGTTAATAGTTGAATTAAATTAAAAAAATTAATTTAATTTAAATTAAATAATATATAATTTAATATTTATAATTTATTTATTTATAATAGAATAAAGTTGTTTCAGTAATTTACTTATTTTAGAGTAACCTTTTATGAATTAAAAAGTCAATTTTTTTAAATTAAGTAATATTTCCAAGAAACAGCTATTTTGAATAATTTGGTAAATATCAAATATCATCAATAAAGTGTACGGCGATTTTTCTTCTTATACACGACCAGCCATTTAATACAACCATATAATAGAGAGTAAGCAATGTATTATCAAAGTCGAAACAATTAATAATAAGAATATTATTGTGATATTGCAAACCAAAGAAAATATTTGTACTCTCCCATCCATTAATATCAATAAAATACAGATCATATTATTAGGCAATAAAGTGACATCGAATGTCTAAGCAATAACAGGTTAATGGTACAAAATTATGTACTTAATTACTATTCAGTGCGAATTAATTGAACAGTTCTATCGTCATGAGTTACAATATTTAGACTTCAACATTAAGAGTTTGTAAACTGAGTTTAATTAAATAGGACTTAGACTATCGTATATCGTATATATTGAAATATATTTCTTGGAATTAATTCCTCATAAGATATATTTATATCGATCATGCTGTTCGAAGAACTGCACGCTAGACGAAGTCGATTCGAATAATTTATTCAATCATGTCTATGATATATGGAGCTCTGTGAAATGTAAATAAAAACTATGTGAAAGATAAATAACAAAGTCTGAGAGAAATAAGTGAAAACAAACCTTTGATTTGGAGTAGAAGGAGGAGGAGTGAGTGTTTCTCTTGGAGTTTCAAAATGGAGGGCACTAGAGTCTCTATTGGGATTCTCCGGAGAAGCCAAAGACGCCACAATGGATGGGATTAAAAGGGCGGATGTAGAAGGAGATCTAACTCCAGCTAAACCCATGAGGGGTTTTTTAGGTACCACCATTCTCTCTCCTGATTCCTCGCTGTTTTCTATTTGCTTCCTGTCGGAGTCCTTCGCATTGCGCCCACCTTTTCGGCCCCGTCCGAATGAATTCCTTAGACGCTTGACTTTACGAAGGCTCCTCCTTACAACATTCGTCATAGATGACACCAATCCAGCAGATTCTGAGTCTGTAAGTTCGTCCAGAGACCTCGATGTGCTGGGAGGATCTTCATAATCACCAGATTTCATGTCATCTTCAGTGGAAAGAGAACCATGACTTGTGTCGTAAAGTGATTCATCATCTAGTGACAGACTTCTCTTAAATGACCTTCTATTCTCATCAGAACTTTTTAACGGAAAGCTGCAGTTTTCATTTACCGCTTCATTAATTAACGACAAATTATTGACAAGTTGATTGTTTGTGTCTTTTGTTGGAATATAAATTGGCTTTGTGCTCATTTCTTCTACTTCAACCGAGCTTACTTTTTTCTCAGAAGCTTTTGTTTCTTCGATTCCCTCGTCATTGGCGTAGTTACCAGAATCACTGTACCATGGCGCTACTGAACTAGATGTTGTTGCTTGACACAATTCATCAGTGATTGGAAAATATTCATCCGGTTGCCCACTTCCGACTCCATCTGCTTCTTCATTTGGTGAAGACAGGGTTCTGGATTTGAAACCGGAATTCTTTAATTCATCGACAGTGGATGCCTCACAGAGATGATCCACCGCTTGGTCTAATTTCTCAACTGCTGCGAGCAGTTCTTCCACGCTCTGACCTCTTTTGGATAACTTCCTTCCAGGTTTCATTGCGGTAACTGTTTGGTGGTTTACGGTGTGGCGGTTGAACAACAAATCAGCGGTTGTGAATGGAGACGAATTACCACCATTCGAGTGTCTTCTATCATTGTTTAGATTGTTTTCTTTATCCCCATCATCAGCATATGATTTCATGATTGATGCTGGAAGAATCATTTTTTCGTATACTTCACCCATCTTCTCATCATTAGAAGTTGTTTCCACTTCCTCCCCCGGCTGTTTATTAAGTTGATGTAAAATTGGCTCATTTTCATTGATTGAGGAAACCGTTGTGCCATTGGATTCACTTTCACCAAACGAGAACTTCTTTTGTAGTTGATTTTCTACCTCAATAGGAACATTTTCTAATGAAGAAGCTACCAGTTGGCCCAATTTACCATCTTCACTTTTTTCAACAAATATCTCTCTATCAGTCTGATTCTTATTTGATACAAACTTATCCCTATTTTCCACTTCTTTATTTCTATCGGAGTTGATATGATTGAAAGGTACTTCAGGCATTGATTTTCTATCACATAAATCAGTTAAGGCACTGTATCCGCGAGTTTGCTTCTCCTGCAGCGTTGACCCGGTTTCTAGTCGACAATGAGGGTCACAACTCTGCAGTTCTTTACTCTCAACATGTTCTGCTCCATTGTACTGCAGCGTTTTAGCCAAACTTTCCTTTGCATCAGATGTTAAGTCAACATTTGGTTCATTTGTTTCTATTTGCTTTGGCTCGGAGAGATTTTTACGCTCATTGTTTGCATCGTTCCACCCTTGAATTTGAAATTTGATATCAGAAGAATGCTTCCTTGGACTATTTTGATATCTTTCAAGATTTTCATATATGTTTTCCTTTTCCCAATCAACATCCTTGGAGTCGTTACTCGGGGAAGAATAACAACTTATGTTAATAACGTTGGTACCGTTGTTCGGAGACGAAACATAAACAGTTGAAACACATTCGTCCTGTTTCGGATCATCATTAACAGCAATAGAAAATGTGGCTTCTGTTGGTAAAGTAGCGACGCAAGTCACGTCGTTAAGGGACTTATTACCACAATCAGGTAAAGACTCCTCCTCGTTTCTCTTTCCTGAATTGGGTCTTCTTTCTTGACCCTTCATTACGTCACTCCTCACAGCTCCATTTTGGAGTATTGAAACTCCATCATCTACTATTTCTCCATCAATCAATATAGAGGCAATGTTGCTGTCAGCCATAACACACTCATGAACTCAATTGGGTTACACGCTGGATAGGCAGTTCCAGCAGAGTTCACACACACACATCACTTCCTACCTCACTCAAAGCTAACACGTAACTGAAATGAACTCTCGGGCTATACCTGATCATATCGTACACAATATGCATGTAAAACTTACATGTATAAACATATTGGACTGATGAATAGTATCATTACTCATTTCTTAAGGCACTTTGTTCTGGATAAGAATTTATCATCTATTTCTTTGTTCTTTGAAAAATCAATGGCCATGTTTAATGATCGAGAAACTGAACATAGAAAGGTCACGTTTGTTGTTGTGGAAAGATTTCCACCATTGCAGGCAGCTGCCTTTTCAACAGCTCATCGTCCCACTTTTTCTGCATTAGAGTCCTTTTTCACCCACGGCAAAGCTCTCAGTTGGCGCAATAATCTTTACCCTACGGACAAGAACGGTTCTTAGCATTATTTACTTGGAACTCATAATTACTACATTCGTGAAGATAAAATCTTCGCTTCATTTTTCTACCTCGCACTGGGGTATGAACTAATGAATCAGCAATTATAAAGTATCACCGTGCATCATTTCTCTCATTTAGCTAACGGTCTTTTGTACAGTTTTAATAATGAAATGAGCCAAGGAAAACCTACCGAGGAACATTACGCTATTGTGGAAATTACCTTTGATGTGTCTCTAACGGGGGGGAATACATTGCTCTTTCTAATATCTAGAAAGGTCTTTTATTTATTGTATAAGTTCCATCTATCAGTTCACTAAATAACTTTTCAAATTAACATTCTCCCCCATCTATTTACGATTAGTTATCTACAGTTTAGTTTCTTTAAGCTTTCCTAAACCCTATCGAGGTCAACTTCTCCAAAACATTTGGTGACCTCTTTCTATATCACGGATGTCTTTATTTTACATTAAAGATGTCAGTTCTACTTAAACATCGATTGGTTTGCTAGTAAGTCTCTACGGTATTAATCAATGTGTACCTTTTTCATCGATTACAAATTCAATTATTAGCCTTATATGGTGATGTTTTCGATATTTATTATTGATTGAGTAGATATTCTAAAATAATCTTGAAAGAATTCGAAATAATGTTGAAAATGATTTACTGAAAAGGGAGATTTTGAACAATTATATAATTTGAATTAACAAACGAAATACTAACGATTAATTGCAACAAACAATATATATAAAGTGTTTACTTTTCTTAGCATCAACTGTAGCCACAAACACCGTGGCTACGTCATTAGTGACATTTGTGTCATTTTCTCTGTTTACCTAATCAACTAGATATATCTTGGTGACTGATGACGTCATCGATTGACTGTAAGATCCGTGAGTAATGAACAACGTGGGAATTAGTTAGAAAAAACAGTACCACATAACAATAGCACACACAACGCAATAGGAAATTAATTTTATTGGATTAAAATATTTTATTGAATAAAATTATTTTAATAAATATGATTATTTTTATTAGATAAAATAATTTTTATTAAATAAAATAATTTTTATTAAATAAAATTATTTTTATTAAATAAAATTATTTTTATTAAATAAAATTATTTTTATTAAATAAATTATTTTTATTAAATAAAATTAATTTTATTAAATAAAATTAATTTTATTAAATAAAATTAATTTTATTAAATAAAATTATTTTTATTACCTAAATAAAATTATTTTTATTAAATGAATTATTTTCATTAAATAAAATTCTATTTATTAAATAAAATTATATTTATTATATAAAAAAAATTCTATTAAATTTATTTTTTTATTAAATTAAAATATTCTCATGTTTCACAGTATTTGCATTCACTTTAAATTAACTTTTTTTCAATAGTCAATATTTTCTATGTTCCTCATAAGACAGGTGATATTTACTAACATTTGTCTGCCACATCTGCTTGTGCAGCTGCTATGTGCCGAAAAATGCATAGGAATTAAGTGATCTGCATTGCCTGTATACTGTATAGTGATCTAGCAGGGGGGTTCAGGGGTGGCACGCCCCCTTTAAGCATATATCAGTATTTTATTTCATAATAAATAATATGAAGGTAATTAACGTATTGGTCGGTTAAAGAGGTTTAAAAACTCACAGCGCATTCTCGAGATTGAGCAAATCAGAAAATTGCGCGGAACATATACACGACTCAATGGATATAAAAAATATTTTCTTTATCGGAATATGAGGGACTATAGATATTTATTATCGGTATAAGAGATATCGGTAGAAAGAATGGCTTTCTACCGATAAATAATAACTCATTGGAAGATAGCATCGGTATCGTTACATTTTCTACCGATAACCAATCGTTCTATCGTCGCTGTAGAATGTATTAGTGTCCGATAATGGATAATTAGGGCAGGTGACACTGTGCGATAACACCACGGTTTGAAATGTCTGCCAGACGAACGAAGCGTCGAGACGGTCAGTGACACTTTAGAATACATTGTATGATGATATGTATAGACGGAACTAACTGGAAGAGAAGTATTAAAGTACAGGGTTAAAGTACAGGATTAAAGTAGAGGGTTAAAGTACAGGATTAAATTAAGTGCAGGATTGAAGTAGAGGGATAAAGTACAAGATTAAATGACAGGGTTAAAGTACAGGGTTAAAGTACAGTATTAAAGTACTGGTATAGTACATGGTTAAAGTACAGTGTTAAAGTACAGGATTTAAATTACAGGATTAAAGTGAAGTAATAAAGTACAGGGTTGAAGTACAGGGATAAAGTACAAGATTAAATGACAGGGTTAAAGTACAGGGTTAAAGTAGAGGGTTTAAGTACAGTATTGAAGTGCAGGAATAAAGTACAGGAAGGTGTTAAAGTAAAGAACTATATCAAAGTACACAATGGTAATTTAAAACAGTGTAAAAAATCATGAATTACAATATATTAGAGTTCTGCTATTACAGGTTTATGTTAAAATGTTTTTCCAGAAAATTACCATTCTAGCGATGTTTTTTCGTCTGTTTCCATCACACCTGATTGGAGTCATGTTCCATTAACATTTATTAGATGATAATTCATTGTAAATTAGTGAGATCTAAACAAAGGTGACTCTCCAGTGTACAGTCAGTTGCTATAGTTTGTAATATAAACAAGTGACAATGACTGTATTTCAGACAGGAGTAATTGGAATCATTTTTTATATAATTTTCTAAAAATAGGTGTGTGAAACCTTGAAAATAACATCTAACGAAAAAAAGTGATATGATTAAGTTAGTTGTTATTTTATTTTGTATCAACATTATATATCAACTGTAAACAATTAATGGTTATCCAAACAATATAATGTTACAAATTAAATAAGGTAAGTTCTGAATTATCGGTCAGTTCTACATCTTCGGACATATAAGAAAAAACGATTTAAAAATTGTTATTATTACACAGTGTTATCTAATACTTCTGCAAACCCGGGTTTGCAGAAGTATTAGATAGCACTGTGTAATAATAACAATTTTTATATTGTTTTTTTTTATATGACCGAAGATGTAGAACTGACCGATAATTCGTAACTTACCCTACCTAAGTATTTTAATTATAATTATTAAATAGTTTCATTTTAATATGATTGAGAATGAAACAGCTGACCCTGGACGCAATGAGATTATGTATTACAATCATTTTTCTAGTAACTCATCATATAATAATTCTCTGTGTTCCTTCCTTAGTTAGTTAGTTAGTCTGTCCGTTACGCTTTCAGTAATTACATATAAACAAACATGGTAACTGTAATATCCATTAATTTTAATATCAATTCTACTGTATTCATGAATTATTTATTTCAGGTCAATGAAAGGATGTATTTGACTTCGAACTCTTATATAACTCTTATATAACTCTTGTATAACTATTATATAACTCTTGTATAACTATTTTATAAACTATAGCGTACTTTCAAAAGGTATTTTACCTTTGGTTTATATGATTTGCACTATGACCGGATTTTTTTTACCGAAATTACTTTAAAACTATGTTACTGAAAACTGTTTTTAATATCGTACACTCTATCCAATCATTGTTAATTATAAAATCACTGGTGACGGATTAAACGTATCTTTTTAAAAAATGTATTTCCCAAAATTCAAAAAATATCTTTATGTGCCTTTCCCAGGTAGAAATTTTTCGTATGCAAATATTGGGACAAAATTGGCAATATTGGGACAACATTGGCAATATTGGGACAACATTGGCAATATTGGGACAACATTGGCAATATTGGGACAACATTGGCAATATTGGGACAACATTGGCAATATTGGGACAACATTGGCAATATTGGGACAACATTGGCAATATTGGGACAACATGGGCAATATTGGGACAATATTGGCATTATAGGGACAACATTGGCCCGAGAATCATAGCTACCTGTGTTATCTGTTGGTTGCAAAAGAGATGTCACGCTTTAGAATTGAAAAATACGAGTTAATTTTATAATCAAAATATTTAGAATTCGTATAACAAAAATTTCGGATTAAAGAAATCCAGGAAACAGAAAAATAAAAATCTGAATAACAAAAAAAAAAAAAAATATATAAAAAATAGTGAATCGGTATTTTTCAGTTATCCGGCTTTTTTTCTGGTATTTTCCACTCCTTTTCAATCGGATTCATTTTTCACGTTTTTTTCTTACCAGGATTATAATTTTTCTGTTTTCGACACTGCATGATTCTTTGCGTTATCCATTTTTTGTTGATTAAATTATAAATATAATATATTTCTAATTAAATTATTTAAATATAATATAAATCCCCTGATCCTGCTAGTACTAAATATAATGGTAATAAATTTAATAATAATAAAAATTATAATAATATAGCTTAGTTATCTTTCTTTTTGATGAATAATAAATCTATTGTTTATCATTTTTTATTTATCTTATATAGTTAGTGCTGAAAATAATCTCATAGAAAACTATGCTATCAAAGAAAATAATACATTGATGGGGGAACTGAAATAAATGTAAAATAATTAATAATTTGCTGAAAATAACATCATCTTCTGTTCAAGAATAAGAAAATATAATTTAAATTTGATCACATAGCTCACTATTTAAAATGAAAATGTGTTAGTTCTAGTTTATTGTTAATACAGTGGTCAAATTCAACCAATGTCTTTTTGTTTTTTACTTAAGAAAAATGAGATTTCAAATACTGTTTAGGTAGTAAACAAAATAAATGTAGAATACAAAATATTTGGAAAATATTGCCGGTAGGTATAGATTGTTTTTTTATTCATTTTTTCTAATATTTAAGAAAGCATATCAAGCAACATTACATATGTTCCATTTTAGTAGGAATAAATTTAATAAATGCAATTTAAAAAAAATCCTATAAAAATACAAAGTTTAATATTTCCTTCTTTCCAGTCTATCCATTTCTTTCTCTCCACTCAGTTACTCAGGATGTTGTTCTTACCATTACCGGTTTTCTGGGGAAGTTCCGCAAATTGTCGTGACCCGGACCAAATATCTGACTTAGCGAAAACCTGAAAAACGGGTGGGTGTCAGGTTACTAAGAGAATGATATATTCACTAAAAAAATATCATTTAAAATTTAATTGGTATCCATGATACCTGCAAGTATCATGGATACCAATTAAAATAAACGTTTGGTAACGATTATTTTATACTCTTTTCATATGTAATCGAAGATGTGGAACCGTTCAATAACTCTTAATATACCCTAATCATTATGACCAGGGTTGTGACTATATGCTCCTAAATCATAGATCCTGAGAATATCATAGACGGAATGAAATGGTATCGAATACTATATACCGCTGGTGTAGAGCCATTCAATACTGTTTAATTCTCTCCGTCTATAACATTTTCGGGATCTATAATTTTAAGTTCATATTGTCACAACCCTAATTGTTACTATCTGATTATTAATTTTAAAAAGTTTTCATTGTTATTTTTTCAAAGATCAATGCAATAATAAGAGCGGTTTTTGTCGGTCTGTCCGTCACATTAAACCTGGTTAGCAGCTGCTATAGCATAGATAATTGGACATGGCATTTTTCTGATATCAATTTAATAAATAAATAAAAATAAATAAATTAAATTTTATTTTACTCAGTTGAAAATACTGGAGTAAAAAGGATTTTATTATTTTATTCTTATACTATATATATTTTATATACATAAAATTGATATTAAAAATTGTTTTATCTAAAACATACTACTATAATTATCTAAAAAGGATAATTATAATAGTTTTAATACACATTTATTCAGTGAAAATGATGCATCATTATAGCATTTCTGTATTGATGTTTATTTTATTAACTTTCAGTATCAAAATGTTTTCAATTTTTTAAACTAATTTTTCTTGACAATAAACTTTATGAGTTCATTTATCGATACCGTTTAAAAGTCTTTAAAAATTAATACCAATATTTTACTATACAGTGAATCAAGAAATCTTCATATAGACTCAATTCTTTAAAAAGGTATATGGTGTTAATTTCTAGCTGTGACGTCATTTTCGAGTGGTTCTTCATCAATCTTACCCATAGAGATGACTCAGCACTTTATAGAATAAAGTACCTGCATTTAAATGGTAATTTGGAATGCTATTATTAGATAGGGGAGAATAAACGATGTGTTTAAGCTTTGTAGGTACATACAAGTTCTCTTCAGCATGATATGTAGGTATTGGTTCCTTCAGAAGAACCAATATTAGGTAGTCTCTTCATCCATGATTAGATGAAGTAGTAATTAGATTAGGTAGTTAATAGGTTAGGTAGTTATTAGATTAGGTAGTTATTGGAATAGGTAGTTATTAGATTAGGTAGTTATTGGATTAGGTAGTTGTTAGATTAGGTAGTTATTAGATTAGATAGTTATTAGGTTAGGTAGTTGTTAGATTAGGTAGTTATTGGATTAGGTAGTTGTTAGATTAGGTAGTTGTTAGATTAGGTAGTTATTAGATTAGGTATTTATTGGATTAGGTAATTATTGGATTAGGTAGTTATTGGATTAGGTAGTTGTTAGATTAGGTAGTTATTGGATTAGGTAGTTGTTAGATTAGGTAGTTATTAGATTAGATAGTTATTAGGTTAGGTAGTTATTAGGTTAGGTAGTAATTAGATTAGTTAGTTATTAGATTAGGTAATTATTAGATTAGGTAGTTGTTAGATTAGGCAGTTATTAGATTAGTAGTTATTGGATTAGGCAGTTATTAGATTAGATAGTTATTAGGTTAGGAAGTTAATAGGTTAGGTAGTTTAACTGTAGTTAATAGGTTAGGAAGTTATTAGATTAGGTAGTTATTGGATTAGGTAGTTGTTAGATTAGGTAGTTGTTAGATTAGGTAGTTATTGGATTAGGTAGTTATTGGATTAGATAGTTATTAGGTTAGGTAGTAATTAGATTAGGTAGTTATTGGATTAGGTAGTTGTTAGATTAGGTAGGTGTTAGATTAGGTAGTTATTAGATTAGGTATTTATTGGATTAGGTAATTATTGGATTAGGTAGTTATTGGATTAGGTAGTTGTTAGATTAGGTAGTTATTGGATTAGGTAGTTGTTAGATTAGGTAGTTATTAGATTAGATAGTTATTAGGTTAGGTAGTTATTAGGTTAGGTAGTAATTAGATTAGGTAGTTATTAGATTAGGTAATTATTAGATTAGGTAGTTGTTAGATTAGGCAGTTATTAGATTAGATAGCTATTAGGTTAGGTAGTTAATAGGTTAGGTAGTTTAACTGTAGTTAATAGGTTAGGTAGTTATTAGATTAGGTAGTTATTGGATTAGGTAGTTGTTAGATTAGGTAGTTGTTAGATTAGGTAGTTATTGGATTAGGTAGTTATTGGATTAGGTAGTTATTAGATTAGATAGTTATTAGGTTAGGTAGTTAATAGGTTAGGTAGTTTAACTGTAGTTAATAGGTTAGGTAGTTATTAGATTAGGTAGTTATTGGATTAGGTAATTATTAGATTAGGTAGTTGTTAGATTAGGTAGTTATTGGATTAGGTAGTTATTAGATTAGATAGTTATTAGGTTAGGTAGTTAATAGGTTAGGTAGTTTAACTGTAGTTAATAGGTTAGGTAGTTATTAGATTAGGTAGTTATTGGATTAGGTAGTTGTTAGATTAGGTAGTTGTTAGATTAGGTAGTTATTGGATTAGGTAGTTATTGGATTAGATAGTTATTAGGTTAGGTAGTAATTAGATTAGTTAGTTATTGGATTAGGTAGTTATTAGATTAGGTAGTTGTTAGATTAGGTAGTTATTAGATTAGATAGTTATTAGGTTAGGTAGTTAATAGGTTAGGTAGTTAATAGGTTAGGTAGTTATTGGATTAGGTAGTTGTTAGATTAGGTAGTTATTAGATTAGGTACTTATTAGATTAGGTAGTTATTAGATTAGGTAGTTATTAGATTAGGTAGTTATTAGATTAGGTAGTTATTAGATTAGGTAGTTATTAGATTAGATAGTTATTAGGTTAGGTAGTTAATAGATTCAGTAGTTATTAGATTCAGTAGATATTAGATTAGGTAGTTATTAGATTCAGTAGATATTAGATTAGGTAGTTATTAGATTAGGTAGATATTAGATTCAGTAGATATTAGATTAGATAGTTATTAGATTAGATAGTTATTAGGTTAGGTAGTTGATAGATTCAGTAGTTATTAGATTCAGTAGATATTAGATTCAGTAGTTATTAGATTCAGTAGTTATTAGATTAGGTAGTTATTAGATTAGGTAGTTATTAGATTAAGTAGTTATTAGATTAGGTAGTTATTAGATTAGGTAGTTATTAGATTTGGTAGTTATTAGATTAGGTAGTTATTAGATAATGTAGTTATTAGATTCTGTAGTCATCAGATTCGGTAGTTATTAGATTAGGTAGTTATGAGATTAGTTAGTTTTTAGATTAGGTGGTTTTTAGATTAAAGGTAGTCATTAGATTAGGTAGTTATTAGATTAGGTAGTTTTTAGATTAGGTAGTTTTTAGATTAGGTAGTTTTTAGAGTGGGTAGTTAGGACGTTCTACTTCATCTAGGATATGTAGATATAACTCTTTCGTTTTATCGATTTCATAAAGAATTTTGATGTATAGTTCTGATGAGTAATAATACTAAAAGAAATAAGTCTTAATTGATTTTAAACTGAACTAGAAATTAAAAGTGCATTAATACTTTCAACATTAATATTATTTTCCCAAATTAATTTATAGAAGTCTATACATTCTGTTTATAGATCTAACAAATGTGTCTTTAAGTTTTGGTCAATGGAATACTGTCTGTTAAATGGACAAGAAATAAATATTTCAAATTGGAACTACTTAATGAAAACTGCACAGGAATTGATTGAATTAAAAAAATGAACAATAGCTACTCAGTTGAAATTTCATCAAAGTTTCAAAATAAATTGTATCCCAGAGAAAAAATAATTTAAATTAAAAAAAAAAAATATTGAGATAAGTGTTATAATCATTAAAATCCTATTTTAGTTTTATGCTTTTTGCTTAGAGATGCCCATTGCATCAATATGATTTATGGCAAAAGTTCCTTTTTTTAACATTTAAATAATCCTGGAGTCAAGATTATCCATAGGTGTTCTGTATAATTAAAACTATTGAAAGAATTTGTATTATTAATTCTTTCTTATGCCAATTATTAACAGTGCAGAAGTGAAGATAGGTACTCCCTAATTAGGAAATTTCAAGAGTTAACAGACATAGAGGTTTAGCTATATTATATTTATTATACCGAACATATACCTAACTACTTTTTTCACTAAATGCATTTTAAATTAATAGAGAAAATACTTAAATAGGTCAAAGATAATATAATAATAGAATAGATGTATTGCTTTGACACTTTTTAGAGTTTTTATTTGAAAAATTAATGTAGATTGTATCCGCTAGTTTGTAGTACTGCAGACTTCATGAGTTTTTAATGACCTGAGGGGGGGGGGGCTGTTTGTGTTATGGGGTACGGTCAAGAGCCCCCCCGGTCAAGAGCCCCCCCGGTCATGAGATCCCCCGGTCATGAGCCCCCCCCCCCTCCATGTTTTTTTAAATCCTTATTTACCTAGTTAAACAAATGAAGAACTACTTTGATAGAAATAACTGAGAGTTGGTAATGTAGTTTGTTGTATCCGCTAGTTTGTTGTACTGCACACTTCATGATTGTTTAAAGACCTGGCAGGGGGGTTCGGGAGGCGGCACGCCCCCCGATATACATATATTTTATGCCTAATCAGTAATGAACCACAAAAGTGTCAATAAGGATTAAATAATATATGTAAATAAGGATTTAAAAACAGGGGGACTCGTGACCGGGGGGGCTCATGACCGGGGGGGGGTGGGGCTCTTGACCGGGGGGGGGGGCTCTTGACCGGGGGGGGGGGGGGCTCATGACCGTGGGGGCTCTTGACCGGGGGGGCTTATGACCTACACCCGTGTGGTATACATTTATTTGATGCTAGATCAAAAGTTAACGGCAAAAGTGTCGGACTAATAGAGTGTAAGACTAATGATGTACCGGTCTAATGAATAGTAACCGTTTATAATGGGATATCGGACCAATGGGGTCCCCTATCTTAGGTAGCCCCACCCACCAATGTCGAGGTGACTATGGAGTGTGGATTGCCCCATGACTTTTCTAGGGTGCGCTCTGAGTTATCGGACAGTTAAATAATATATCTTTTTCCTACATGATCTAAAATATGTAACAGTCCGAGAAACCATAGCTTACCAACTGTAGTAGGGTATGTCCTTCTCCATGACATCCCCCAACTCTCAGGTCAGTGGGTTAGTACGAGTGTGTCCTTCGGTTGAGGAACACACCTTGTGCAGTGATGCGAAACCAGTGCCTAGTATCTACCTAGTGCTACTTATTACATTACCTAACTAATGTATAGCTACTAGTGTGACAGAGATGCTACCTAATTCTACCTATTACCTACCTAATGTATTATTGTGTGCTACCTGTTGTACCTATTATATTACATACCTAATATATTAGTGTTACAGATATGTTATCTATTACCCACATACCTAATGCTCTGGTATGACTTTCATTATAATTAATAATTTACCTATTAGTTATATATTTAATTCATTTAGTCACTTATTGTGAGTTGTAAGTTAGGTACCTCTTACTAGGTACACACTATCCTATTGTATTTTTGTGACAGAGATGTTACATATTATGTATTAGAATACCTACAAACTTTCCTATTTATTATTTAGTGTAATGGTACCCAATTCAAGGTGGTTCACTGCTGAGGACCCGCAGATTCTGAGAAAAAAGACCTATTTTTTTTATTTATTTCATAGTTTTACTATATCAAGTGTGGTTAATTTTCTCTCATTTTAAGTAAGAACTGTTCTAAACTTATATTCGAAAATTCTCGAGACATGCCTACATTTCTCTGTACCAATATTGAATTAAATTTTGATAAAACTTGTTGGTCAGGGTCGATTTCTGACATAGGATGGTGTCAAGATAGAATTAACATGACAACATAGGGATTATTAAAATTAAGATCACACGTGATAAAGTTCGTATTCCTTTCTTGTTCTTCTATTGAATATAATAGAAATATCGGACAGTGAGATTTAAGTGTGAAGGTTTTTTTAAATAATTTATTACATAGCGAATTCTTGATGAATTTCTTTTCAGTCAACTTGGATATGTTTGGTATATAACCTTAGTTCTACGAATTTTAAGCATTTCTAGAGAAATTTTAGTTCAGAGTTGACTTAAACTCAATCTAAGACATTAATGAACATTAAAAATTCATAGAATTTCTCATATCTATATCCCAACTTCCTATTCTCATTTTTCTCATTTCCCAATAGTTATTTGACTTTCCCTAGTATTTGTTCAATTTTTTTGTTATAGTTTGGGCATATCCTACTCTGTTAGTTTTTTTTTATTTTGCAAGAAATCTTTTAATTCGTACAGTAGCGTGGATAGTATATCGAAATCTGCCAAAAAAAAAACACAGTATTCAATTTAATTATGTATGTTATCACATGTATCAAAATTAACTAAATCCTTCTAATTCTCTAAAGTAAATACCAATATTGTAAAAGTTCCAGATATTTGATCTTTAGGTTTTGTATATATATGGACATGTATATATATTAGTATATATTAGCATATCATTATATTTATTTACAATTGAAAGCTAAACCTTACCTTATCACACGAAGTAATCAATTTCTATTTGGAAATTTTTATCATGTTTACCAAATGGTTGCTTAATAAATAACTAATTAAATGACGATATATCGGGTTATTGAAACCACCTGAATATCTTCCATTGAACAACTATGTAATTACATTGATAACCAGGAGATGGTGAAGCTACATACTTATGTTGTACGTCACAGCTCTGTTTTACCGGTATAGAGCACCTTTGTCTGTTGGGTCACTTAAGACTGTGCCTTGATAAGGCAATTATCCTACTCAAACCTGGTGGCTAGGTTTGGTACTAGTGGTCACTCTTAACTAGTGACAATATGCTTTTAAAATTATAGGAGAATATTATAGATGGAGAGAATTAAAGAGTATTGAATGGTTCTAAACCAGTGGTATATAGTATTCGATACCATTTCATTTCGTCTGTGATATTCTTAAGATCTATGATTTATAAAGCATATTGTCACAACCCACAATCCAGCTCTTAACCCTGTAATAGGAATAAAATTACCCCAAATGGATCAGTGTGATTTATAATTTCTTATATAGAAGGTTATAATTTCAGTACTTTTAGAAATTGTAGACCGTGGTTGTAGACCGTGGTTATAGACCGTGGTTATATACCGTGGTTGTAGACCGTGTTTAATTTGATATGTTGCAATATATTGTTCTTATCTAGAGTTAGATATTAGTTAAGTGCTCTATATAAAGTGTCTAATTTATTATTTTAGTCATGAATACCAAACAGTACTTATATGTTAATAAAGTGCACTTCTCATGTGGCACATCACTTACAGTTTAGTTACTTAATTTCTAAATTATATTCTTCAAAACATTCCTAATATCTTTAATAATTCGAAGTCTAAAATTAATTTATCAAATAAATAATAAATTTTCCTTCACTACATAATTAGCATCAAATGAAATGTCGTACCAAAAGAACAAGGTTAATAAAAACACAAAACGTAGTTTTAATTATATATATTCTAATTAAATAATAAATCAGATATAAGCTCAGTGAATATATCCTACATTAAAAGTGTTTATATTATTCAATTAATCGAAGAGATCAACATATGGAGGAGTTTAACCTACAGCATAAGGTTAACCTTTCGCTACTAAGGTGGTTTGTGCAAGCATTGAGGGATATGGATGGGGGAAGTACTTGGTTTCTGCTAAAATAGAAGCGGCTGGAAATTCTTCTAAACCACAGTTACTTCAGGTGAGAACTCTGACTCTAGACTTCTCCTGATTCGTAAAACTTCTGTTCTGCAACTTCAAAGCCTTTCTGCAACTTGCTTCCATTTCTGGTTCGACATTGTCTTATCTTCTACAATTTCTGATATAAACTCCTAACATGTTTCTAACCAAAAAAATTCAGAATACTCTTCAGAAATCGGATACTTTCTTCGACTACAAAACTAGTTATATCTGCATCTGAGTCCAAAAAACACTTCATGAGTTTAATTACTCCCCGTAAATATATCCTGCTTGAAATAATCTAAATGTTAAACATTCTCCTCAGGTCACCAAATAAGTTACCAAAGGAAAATATCAAATTTCATTTAGGGCTACAAAAAAAATTAACTTCAAATAACAGTCCGGTTTGAAGATTTTATACCTACATATATACAGGGTCACATAATTATAAATAGAAAACTAAGACTCAGGATAGGGTAAGTTACGAATTATCGGTCAGTACTACATCTTCGATCATATAAGAAAAAAATATAAAAATTATTAGATAACACTGTGTAATATGTAATAATAATGATAATTTTTATATTGTTTTTTCTTATATGACCGAAGATGTATTACTGACCGATAATTCGAAACTTAACCTAGACTTTAATAATTTAATTTAATAACCAGAAATTAAATATTTTTAGAAACTGCAAGCATACTAACTTAGTTACTCTTGATAAATTCTATTAGATTTATATTACTGTTCAAAATATATAAGTGAATAAATGCCTAGAAACAATAGTAAATAATGTTTGGCAGGAATAATAGGTATTAGCTTGACAACATTTGCTTCTCATTCTACTTCTTTTACAGAAATGTAGAATAGAAGACAAATCATATTAATCCAAAATTAGAAAATTTGACGTAACGGCATATAAAAATTATCAAAAACGATACCTTAGAAGTGGAGTTTTACTGAAACTCATAAAACGGAAAAAAAGTATTTTCTCATCCCTAAGTAGTTTTTTATGATATAGAAAACTATGGTCTTTGAGGATAACTATTATTCATATTTTGCCGTATATCATTTTCTATGACTTAAACATAGAAAACGACTTCATAACTCAAGCGCACTTCATACTTCAGGTCCCCATTTCTCGATTGCTTCACAACTCAGCAGTTTTACTATACCATTATATTGTTCTATCAAAGTGTTTTGTCACTTTGTATCTCCTAATTATAGGTAATTGATGTTAATCCTGTTAACTTCTAAGCTATTTTTTGGCGGTTAACAAAACTAGTTTGGAATTAGACATTACCTACCTTTAGTTAGTCTTAATGTGATGATGAGATTGATACTCTGTTTGTGTACTTTAAATCGTCTATTATTTTGCAGTTTTGCAGCATGAAATTGGTTATTTGTTCTCTTCAATAACTAACAATTTTATAATTTTGCTTCTTCTTTTATAAGTGGAATACATAGGCGTAGCTTTTCTGCATGCATGAGCATTCTCTGGTATAGAATGTTAGGTGACTCCGTTGATTAAATAACATCTACCCGTACTAATTTAGTGATAACTAAGGTTGTGACGATATGCTTTATAAGTCATAGATCTTAAGAATATCACAGACGAAATGAAGCGGTATCGAATACTCTATACCGCTGGTGTAGAACCATTCAATCCTCTTTAATTCTCTTCGTCTATAATATTCTCTATGATTTATAAAGCTTATTGTCACTAGGGTTGTGACCATATGCTTTATAAACCATAGATCAAAGGAATATCACAGACGAAATGAAATGGTATCGAATACTCTATACCGCAGATGTAGAGCCATTCAATACTCTTTGATTCAGGATCTTTGCTTTTAAAGCCTTGCTGTCATTTCATAAGCATTTAATTCATTGTTTATCTCCACTAGCCAATGATAACAGTTAGTCATCATTATCATCTCAGTGCATTTGGTTAGTAGCTCCCATCCTTCATTTCACAGGTAATAGGACTGACAGGTACGCTGATTGATAAGCAGGTGAGTCATTGCCAAAATACCTGCACTGAGTGCTATGATATTAGACCTACCTCAGGAAAGAGGGTATGGTGGGGCCATAGAAGATTAAGCGGGGCAGTTATGGTGGGGCATTAGATGATTTTATTATCTTCCCCACCATAACTATTTCCTTTTTCTGTTAAAACTTTCATATAATCAGTAATATCTTTTAGATTTAGAAACCTTTAGAAAAGAGTCACTGTGATGATGTACTATGAGAGAAAAGAGTCACTGTGATGATGTACTATCAGAGAAAAGAGTCACTGTGATGATGTACTATCAGAGAAAAGAGTCACTGTGATGATGTACTATCAGAGAAAAGAGTCACTGTGATGATGTACTATCAGAGAAAAGAGTCACTGTGATGATGTACTATCAGAGAAAAGAGTCACTGTGATGATGTACTATCAGAGAAAAGAGTCACTGTGATGATGTACTATCAGAGAAAAGAGTCACTGTGATGATGTACTATCAGAGAAAAGAGTCACTGTGATGATGTACTATCAGAGAAAAGAGTCACTGTGATGATGTACTATCAGAGAAAAGAGTCACTGTGATGATGTACTATCAGAGAAAAGAGTCACTGTGATGATGTACTATCAGAGAAAAGAGTTACTGTGATGATGTACTATCAGAGAAAAGAGTCACTGTGATGATGTACTATCAGAGAAAAGAGTCACTGTGATGATGTACTATCAGAGAAAAGAGTCACTGTGATGATGTACTATCAGAGAAAAGAGTTACTGTGATGATGTACTATCAGAGAAAAGAGTCACTGTGATGATGTACTATCAGAGAAAAGAGTCACTGTGATGATGCTAATTTCACAATAATTATAATTAATTTCATTTATTACAATTTTAAAATGTTATACATTCATCATATCTACAAACATTACAATTAAAGAAGTTTCTTTTTGCAAATGTGAAATTAGTAAACTTTGTTTAGAATCTTCACCTCGCGTTCATCTAAATTCTAAATAAATCACACCTTTCCTTTCAATAGGTATAAGTGTGTGTTAAATACTGGAATGTTTTGGTCTAGAATTTCGTTATTAATTTTTCCTTCTGTGTCTTTTTCTTCTCTATTTTTCTCCTTGTATTTTTTCTCTTTTTACCATATCCATTTGTCTGTTCTACACATACTGCTACCATATGCCAACTGCACGGTTTCGTTAGATTCTATACATTTTATCTCGCTATTTTAATTGCATGAACCATTTTAATACTGAATTATATAGTAAAAATAGTAGATTAGGTTTCCCTTAAAGATTTTTCTTAGCCGGGTTTCAATTTTTCTGTTTTTAGTATTCATTTATTTTATTTTTTGTACTACATACAGATTATGAATAGAGATAATTCTATTTCCTATAGTGTACATGACTAATGCCTTAAATGTGTGGATGGTTATGATGGAGGAGCTTTCCTTGTACGAACAAACAAAAGATTGATTGATTTTTTGTTAGTTTATTTGGTTAACACCTTTGCAACAAGGGACCTGTTGTTCACAGGTACTGTTACCTTGGTGTAACCTGTTACCTTGGTGTAACCTGTTACCTTGGTGTAACCTGTTACCTTGGTGTAACCTGTTACCTTGGTGTAACCTGTTACCTTGGTGTAACCTGTTACCTTGGTGTAACCTGTTACCTTGGTGTAACCTGTTACCTTGGTGTAACCTGTTACCTTCGTGTCACACTGAGAAAAAAATACGAGTCAAATTGACTCAAAATTTGAGTTTTCAATTTGTCCGAAAACTGGCTCAAAAATGTGAGTGAATTTGACTCATCCTAATATTTTACTCAAAAAAGAGTCATATTGACTCCTAATTCATAGTCATATTGACTCAGGTAGAGTCAATCAAGAAAAAAGACTCCAATATTGGAGTTTTGCAGCCTTGACTCAAGCGATGAGTCAGATTGACTCACAATCTTTTTTCAGTGCTGTAACTTTTGTACCTGTTTTTTGCTAATCTTTTTTTTACAAAATTATTTTCCTTTTCATTTAATCACCACATTAAAGTTTCAAAATAATCTTCATATATTTTTAAATAAATAACTGAAACTTGCCACATAAATAGCCGTTAGGTAGTTTGTTGCATCCGCAAGTTTGTTGTACTGTAAACTTCATGATGGTTTGATGACCTGGCAGGAGCTTATGTACGCATATATTAGTATCTTATTTCGTAATAAACAATATGAAGGGGGATAAATGGGGTTAAAAACGCGCAACGCATTCTCGAGACTGTCAGATCGGTAAATTGCTCGGAACACATACAGTGTATCTAATACATACAGTACGTTAGTACCTATACTTTAATGTACTGAATAAGTGAATACTCTACTAACTATAATCACAAATTTATTACCCACCTATTCATGATTTTAATCTATATGGTAATTTCAGTACCTATAAATCATCTAATAATCATGTTACTATATGTATATATACCATATACATACCATATACATTTCTTTACATTAATATTCATATTATGGATTATTGTAACAGTGAAGTAACTGAGGGTTAGGTTGTTATTCCTTATTTTAATTGATGTGATGTGAATGGTGAAATGTTGGGTGGTTTTAATCAAAGTGCATTAATTAATTAAAACACTTCACTCCTCTTTATCTATCACATGGCATCACTAGGCTTGTGACAATATGCGTTTTAAATAATTGATCCTGAAAATATTATAGTCGGTGATAAATAAAGAGTATTGAATGGTTCTAAACCAGCGGTATATAGTATTCGATACCATTGTATTTCGTTTCGTCTATGATGTACCTAAGATCTATGATTTTAAACGCATATTGTCACAACCCTAGTCATAACTCTTATCTATCACGTCTCCCAATCAATCTTTAAATGGTGAATCATATAATTTCTTTATATCTATTTTAATCCTCTCCATCTAATGTTAAAGAAATGATTTATCCTGCTGTTTAATATAGTTGTTAATAATATACATGTATGATATTCTCATTATCAGTAAGGTTATCAGTAGGGTTGTGACAATATGCTTTTAAAATCACAGATCTCGAAAATATTATAGACGATGAGAATTAAAGAGAACCGCGGTATATAGTATTAAACACCATTTCAGGTCATTTCGTCTATAATATTTTCAGGATTTATAATTTTAAACGCATATTGTCACAACCTTAGTTATCACTGTCTCAAATCTCAATATTCTATTTTTGTTCTATTTACCACTGATAAATAACATTTAATAAAACTGCTACCTATTATAGTAGAGCTCCTCTATAGTGAAGAAGTTAGAACTTACACCGTATAGTGAACAAATTTTCTTTAGTCTGCCATAAAAAAGCCATCAGTTTTCTAAATCTGATGGCTTTAGACAGTTTTTCATCGCAGACTAAATAAAATTTGTTCACTATATGAAGTACATCCTAACTCATTCACTATAGAGGAGTTCTATGCTGTATAAAAGAATGTTAACCATGACGAATAACTTACTATATTATGGTGCAGGATATTTAGAGAAATGGGGTAAGTTACGAATTATCGGTCGATTTCACATCTTCGGTCATATAAGAAAAACTATGTAATAATTATTATTTAATTTTTATTGCATTTTTCTTTCTCATATGACCGAAGATGTGGAACTGACCAATAATTCGTAACTTACCCTTTACTCTATTATAGTAAATTAAAACACATCACGATTTGTTATTCTCATGTTCCACTGTATAAACATTATGAGTATATTGAATTAGTAGCCTTTATTTTGCTATTTATATTATGGTAAGTTACGAATTATCGGTCAGTACTACATCTTCGGTCATATAAGAAAAAATAATATAAAAATTATTATTAGATAGCACTGTGTAATAATAATAATTTTTATATCGTTTTTTCTTATATGACCGAAGATGTAGTACTGACCGATAATTCGTAACTTTCCCTAACTGATATTATTGATATGCTCTATTTTTTAGTGATTTTTTTAATGCAACAAAATGAATTTAATTTTAATTTTATTCTGCAACTGAGAACCCTCTTTCCTTCAATTTTTTCACATTATCAAGAATTTATTCCCGGTTTTATCCATTATTGTATACCTTCGCAGAATGCGGAAAGTATTGTCTTAACCGGCATTTATATATTAATTAATTTATTTTCTGTTTATTTTGATTGCCTTCTAGTGCCTCTT
Organism: Caprella mutica; assembly: GCA_947561585.1. Taxonomy (NCBI): domain Eukaryota; kingdom Metazoa; phylum Arthropoda; class Malacostraca; order Amphipoda; family Caprellidae; genus Caprella; species Caprella mutica. Next base: position 85,504 of record CANNZV010000280.1, on the reverse strand, counting down.
TCTGTGTGCTTGTTTTAGCGGAAGTTTTAACATTTCACAGTAAGTTCTTGCGTCACGTCAAGTCGTAACTTACTTACCTCTGCCCAGATTAGACTCCCTGCTAATAAATTGAACATTAAGACTGTAGCTTAGTATGTAAAAGCATTGCACACAAATCACTTTGTTTTGAGGGCTAAAATTAAACTTAAAATGTGTAGTTATATATTTTAGTAGTGAAAGTTAGCTCTTAGTACAACCCATAGCTGTTATTGATTTTATTTTGTTATTCCATTGAGGAGTGAAAAGGCTCTGTGATTTTACATATTAGTTTGATTTCAAATTGTCAGTTGTATCCTGTGTATGAAAATCGTTACGAAAATTCGAATGAAAATCCATGGGAAAATTCATATGAAAATCCAAGTGAAAATTTGTATGAAAATCCATGTGAAAATCCATATGAAAATTCATGTGAAAATGGTAGTATTTTCATGTCTATGTTTTCTGTTGTATTCATTCGTTAAAAATAGTGTTTATTAAATAGTTTGAGTATATATAATAAACTGTAAAGATCTTTCATTTTTTAGTAAAAAAAATACTACGTAATTTTAGTTTATTTTTGATATCTCATTCTCATTACTATCTTTTCACCTCATTTCTTTTAAGGAAACTATGTCAATTCAATAACTGCTCTCTTCACGCTATAATTCAGAGCACCATTGACCGATATTGGTAGACTAGTTGGACGGCAGTGAGGGATAAATCTGGCGCTGCACGTCGACCAATCACGGCGCAGATCGTATCGTGACTCACGCCTAAAAAAAGACTCTGGCGACATCTTACTAATGACAAAATCACCTGCTGTAAATCGAGCAGAGTCAATGCGTCATTTAAATTCGACACTTAATTAATGTGTCGTAAGAAGTGTTCCTTGAACCGAAACTGTTGGTGTTTAATGACGTCCTTTGGTTTGACGTCTAAAACTTATACCAACAGCCAGTGTTGTGAAATATTCCACCTAGTTGATAAGATTTTAGTTTGTTACTTCTATGAAAATTTATTTTTCTAAATTCAGGAAACGAAAGCGAGTAGTAACTATTTTATGAAAAAATGAGTCAAAAATTTCACTATTGAATGGAGTTACTCTCCATTGAATAGAGTTACTCTCCATTGAATAGAGTTACTCTCCATTGAATAGAGTTACTCTCCATTGAATGGAGTTACTCTCCATTGAATATAGTTACTCTCCATTGAATAGAGTTACTCTCCATTGAATGGAGTTACTCTCCATTGAATGGAGTTACTCTCCATTGAATAGAGTTTCTCTCCATTGAATAGAGTTACTCTCCATTGAATGGAGTTACTCTCCATTGAATAGTTTCTCCATTGAATGGAGTTACTCTCCATTGAATAGAGTTACTCTCCATTGAATAGAGTTACTCTCCATTGAATGGAGTTACTCTCCATTGAATATAGTTACTCTCCATTGAATAGAGTTACTCTCCATTGAATGGAGTTACTCTCCATTGAATAGAGAGTTACTCTCCATTGAATAGAGAGTTACTCTCCATTGAATAGAGAGTTACTCTCCATTTAATAGAGTTACTTTACATTCAATAGAGTTACTCACCATTAAATTAAATAACTCATCAATTTACTTTACTTAATTAGGTGTCACTCGCTAAGTAGGTAGGTAGGTTATTTGTCACTTCTTTAAGTTTTTTAATCACTTTGTTGTCATCAAAGTACTTACGTTAATTAGGTGCACGGGGAATAAATCATTATTTCATTGTGTTTCAACGGGTTTGAAAATTGTTTGGAGGTGTTGATTGGTTTGAATTTCGTGATTCGAATACCATACGGATGTTGTTCGAATATCGTACGGATGTTTTTCGAATATCATACGGATGTTGTTCGAATATCGTACGGATTTTACAAATACCGTACTGATGTTTTTCCACTACAGTATTTTTGTTGTCCACCAATGTGTGATTTTTATTTCAATATCATGAACATCTTAGAATTATTAATAATTTTATTCTGAATTTAGGCCTCTTTACTTCAATTATAGTTCATATACAATATTTTTTACTGAAAATCAGCGGTATTATATGGTACCGATTCTTCTTTCTAACATATTTTAATATATTTGAGTCATGTCACTCTGTGTGTAAAAAAATTTAATGGCATTTTCCTAGTACGCACATTATCTGAGAATGTTAAGAAAAACTTATGAATACTTGTGTGTAAAATCATGAAAACTTGTGTGTAAAATCATGAAAACTTGTGTGTAAAATCATGAAAACTTGTGTGTAAAATCATGAAAACTTGTGTGTAAAATCATGAAAACTTGTGTGTAAAATCATGAAAACTTGTGTGTAAAATCATGAAAACTTGTGTGTAAAATCATGAAAACTTGTGTGTAAAATCATGAAAACTTGTGTGTAAAATCATGAAAACTTGCGTGTAAAATCATGAAAACTTATTATTATTTCTTTCAGGTCAGTGAAAGATATTGCGCTTGATTATAAATTTTATTTTAGAATGTCTTTATTATTAGTAGGAGCTGCAATTCCATAATATTTGGTATATGAAATACACAAATAAATTCCTAAATCAAATCACAAAATAGAATTACAGAAATATATACATAAATAATTAATTAGCAATGATGTAGCGCAAAGTCATAAAGTTGACTAACTATCACGGAAACTACTTTTGATTCCCATATTTAACATGTTTACATTTTCACGGCACTGGTGGATAAACAAATATTTTGTCGATATTTTTGTTGATTGAGCTTAGGTATGTACCTTCAACCTCTGATTAAGGTTACTCGGTCTATTTTTATTAATAGAAACTTATGTTGTTAATTGATATGTGTGTTCATCATTCATAAAGGCCTTTTTTGTAGCTTCAGTTGGATCAGTTCGTTTGCCATATGAACTGATATGTTTTATGGGAACTACATAAAATTGAGATACTGTATCCCATAAAAAATATTTAGATGATTAATGTATACTTTTTAAACTAGTGAGGTATTTTTTGGTTTTATTAAGATATAATATTCCATTGTAAACTGGAATAATAGATAAATATTAAGGTGTTTAACTGAATTCATTACTTTATTAATATTAGTTATAATCTTTGACGTCATCAAGTGTCCCACTGAGCTTATTTTTGGTGCTAGAGCAACTGCGTTCCGTGGAGGTCTTTTCAAATTAATTCAGATGATCGGTTGCTCTGATACCCAAGGTGTACGCTGCCGTACGTCAGCAGTTGTCAGTCTGCAAGCATCGCGATTTGAACTCCCAGCAGTTACGTGAAAAATCTAGTGAATTTTAAAAGAATTTTTCTGTGATTATTATATGTTTAGAATTAATCGTATTTAAACTATGCAAATCACTCTCTAAAAGTATGCCAATTTAGGTAGGTAAAAATGAGTAAATTTCTAATATCGAATTGATGGGCTGTTCTGATTATACTAAATTCATTTTCGTTAGTAATAGTTATAGTTTTAATGTATAAGCAAATGTAATTTTTTTACAATATAACCTATGCAATATGTTTTTTCTACATAAAAAAAAAAAATAATAAGAGCTATCGATAATATTTATACCAATGAAATTACCGATGCATTCAAGTGCTATAATCGTAACAATTCAAAAAAGTATATATAGTTAATTAAAATAAATTTAAAATTTAAAAAATATATTTAAAATTAAAAATGAATACGTAAAATTTAAAAATATATATAAAATTAAAAAATATATAAAATTTAAAAAATGTGTAAAATTAAAAATGTATATAATTTAAAATTTTTATTAAATTTAAAAAATATAAAATTTAAAAATGTAAAAATTTAAAAATCGTGTTTTTCTATATATGTTCGTTTGTTATGCCTCGTAACTTCTTAATAGGAATTGCTCATTTCTCAATTATCATTATTACCATTTTCCAAACAACAGAAATTATAATCGGTTGTGTACAACTCAATAAAAACACAATCAGGGCTAAGTTTTTCAGCTCTCTGTTAATCATTTTAAAATACTGTAAATGATATAACCGATGTGATTGACTTCGTTATAAATGTTGAATTGTAAATGTTTGAAAATTTAAAACATCTTATTATTGCACTAGAAACTGTAACGTATTTTCATTATTCTTATTTTCGTAAAATTTTACAATTAACTCTCCACCAAAATTATTAAATTCTAACTTTGCAAATACAGTAAACCTCCTCTATAATGAATTCCTGTATATCGTAATAAATCCTGAGTAAGGCAGTAGCCTCTATAGTGAACACATTTTCTTCAGTCTGCCATAAAAGGACCACTAGTTTTCTAAAACTGATGGCCATTCATGACAGACTAAAGAAAATTTGTTCACTATAGAGGCTACTTTCTTACTGAGGACACTACATTCACTATAGAGGAGGTCTACTGTTTTTTTTTAAATCGTATTGTTTCTCAGAATATTAGAAATATACGGATAAAAGTAGTTTTTCAATTATTCATTCTCCAGCTCTATAAAAACCTCTGACTCTTTTCCATGACAGAGCTAAGATTATTTGCACTGTCGGACCCCTGTCTTGCTGACGGTAAGACCTGTCAGCACCTGTCAGGTAGAGCGTACAGGTATTTTTTTATTTTGTTTAAAAAGACAGTATTTTTGCAATAAAAACAGAGGAATTGAAATGACCATTCAATGATTTTGAAAATTTAGAAATTAGTCATTGTCTAACAAATAAAAATGAGGAAAACATTGAAATTAAAGTGGTTGTTAAAATTCAATTAGTAAGCATTAAATTTGTAATTTTTTTAAAAGTACTTAAAAAACTGAACTATAACATAAAAATAAATTAGTTTTAAACCGTAAATTCCTCAATATATGACTGAATTACATGATAGCATGATATTGTATCATGATATCAGCATGATAATGTATCATGGTAGCATGATATTGTATCATGATATCAGCATGATAATGTATCATGATATCAGCATGATAATGTATCATGGTAGCATGATAATGTATCATGGTAGCATGATAATGTATCATGGTAGCATGGTATCAGCATGATAATGTATCATGGTAGCATGGTATCAGCATGATAATGTATCATGGTATCAGCATGATAATGTATCATGGTATCAGCGTGCTAGTTCATCACGCTGTCTCACTACAAGCAGCATGACTAGCAGAAGGCAAGCTCTGTACTTTTTGTTTCACAGTGACTGTTGTGTAAATATTAGCATAGGTTTAGAGATGTTAGTAGGTACTGAAGTTATCCATTGTTCTGCTTAATCAAACCCATTCAGGGTTGTGACAATATGCTTTATAAATCATATATCTTGAGAATATCACAGACAAAATGAAATGGTACCGAATACTATATATCGCTGGTGTAGAACCATTCAATTCTCTTTAATTCTCTCCGTCTATAATATTTTCAGGATCTATGATTTTAAACGCATATTGTCACAACCCTAGTCATGACTACAGTTAGCAATGAAGTAGATCTTCTCTATAGTGAACTCCTCTATAGTGAATGAGTTAGGATGTTCTCCGTATAGTGAACAAATTTTCTTTAGTTTGCCTTAAAACAGCCATCAGTTTTCTAAATTTGTTGGTTTCAGACTCGTTTTCATCGCAGACTAAAGAAAATTTGTTCGCTATACGGGGTACCTATATCCTAACTCATTCACTATAGAGGAGTTCACTATAGAGGGGTTCACTATAGAGGAGTATTTCTATACTTGAAAAGGAATGATGCGGACGTTTCTTTATCATAGTCATGGAGCCGCTTTCTTTTCTGACTGCTTCTTCGAGTCCCTTGTATCTAATCTCCCCTGGATGTCAGCGATATGGCCTTTGGTTCCGAGGCAGACCTTAAAGGGCCGTACACACGTAGGGTTTTTTAAGTCTTTCCACCAGACATTTTGCTAAGCTCCTCCTACCTGCAGGTATCATGGATGCCGACTAAAATAAATAATATGCAGGTATCATGGATACCAACTAAAATAAATAATAATTATATCGTTTTTTCTTATATTCTTGTGGAAAAATGTAGGAGGAGCTTAGCAAAATGTCTGGTGGAAAGACTGAAAAAACCCTACGTGTGTACCGCCCTTAAACCTTTTTGTACGATACTTTCATGTATCGTGGAAAATGGTATATATGACGAATATAAGACGCCATTTCATAATTCCTTTATAACTAGTTAAGAAATTTTTTGTTTTCTAATGCAAAGATCAAAAGGAAATATAAAGATCGTTGTGAATATATCGCGCTAAAAAATTACCCAAATTTAAATTTCATACCATTTTATATTGACTCTCTAATTATTAATAAATAGAAAATAGTGTTCTCCACCCTTTGACATTACTCTTCTTATTTCTGATTCATTGAGCATCTCTGACAGAAAAATGTTATAAGAACTACATGTAAAGTAACGGCAGAAGTAGGGCAGAATATCATTCAGAATATCATGATGGACGCTCTTCTATCTGTACTTTCAGATCAATTGAATATGTTATGCATAGTTTAATTTATTAGTTTACTTGTAGGCACTTCTCTTTTTGATATAGAACATATAATTTAAAATGCTGAAAATGATCCCTTGATCGTATGTAGCTTTAAACTGATAGTAATTGGAATTGTGTGACTTTTTAAAATGAGTTTCATGTGTAGTTTTAGCGTGTGTTAGTGGTTTGTATGTGAAGGTGGGGGGAGTGAAGGTGGGGGGAGTGAAGGTGGGGGAAGTGAAGGTGGGGGAAGTGAAGGTGTGGGAAGGGAAGGTGGGGGAAGGGAAGGTGGGGGAAGTGAAGGTGGGGGAAGTGAAGGTGGGAAAGTGAAGGTGGGAGAAGTGAAGGTGGGGGAAGTGAAGGTAGAGGAAGTGTATGTGGGGAAAGTGAAGGTGGGAAAGTGAAGATGGGGTAAGTGAAGGTGGGGGAAGTGAAGGTGGAGAAAGTGAAGGTGGGGGAAGTGAAGGTGGAGAAAGTGAAGGTGGAGAAAGTGAAGGTGGAGGAAGTGAAGGTGGGAAAGTGAAGGTGGGAAAGTGAAGGTGGGAGAAGTGAAGGTGGGTAAGTGAAGGTGGGGGAAGTGAAGGTGGGAAAGTGAAGGTGGGGGAAGTGAAGGTGGGAAAGTGAAGGTGGGAGAAGTGAAGGTGGGGGAAGTGAAGGTAGAGGAAGTGTATGTGGGGAAAGTGAAGGTGGGAAAGTGAAGGTGGGAGAAGTGAAGATGGGGTAAGTGAAGGTGGGGGAAGTGAAGGTGGGAAAGTGAAGGTGGGGGAAGTGAAGGTGGGGGAAGTGAAGGTAGAGGAAGTGTATGTGGGGAAAGTGAAGGTGGGAAAGTGAAGGTGGGAGAAGTGAAGATGGGGTAAGTGAAGGTGGGGGAAGTGAAGGTGGGAAAGTGAAGGTGGGGGAAGTGAAGGTGGGGGAAGTGAAGGTGGGGGAAGTGAAGGTGGGGGAAGTGAATTTGGGGGAAGTGAAGGTGGGAAAGTGAAGGTGGGAAAGTGAAGGTGGGAGAAGTGAAGGTTGAAGAAGTGTATGTGGGGAAAGTGAAGGTGGGAAAGTGAAGGTGGGAGAAGTGAAGGTAGGGGAAGTGAAGGTAGAGGAAGTGTATGTGGAGGAAGTGAAGGTGGGGGAAGTGAAGGTGGGGAAAGTGAAGGTAGGCGCAGTGTAGGTTATGGAATTTTTCAATTTTCTCCATTTCTCGTTTTTTCTGTATTTCGGGCTGGATTTTCGATTTCCATATTTTTGTAAAATATTTTCGATTTTAATTCGTTTCGGTTTTAATTAATTAAGAAATATTAATCAATTTTAATTAAGAGTTCTTTAAAATACACTTATATATTATAATAATCTATAAATAGCCTGGAAATTAATTACTAATCATTTCTAAATTTCAAAAGAAAGGGGCCTTCAAATCAACATAATCTAGATAGTGAATGATTTGTCATAATCTGATTAGGATTAATTTAGCGATCATATCCCCAACATACCTATTTTTTTTAATTCAAAATTTTGCTGTTTAATTATTATTCCCCTCTTAATCTTCTAAAATTCAACCATAAGCTTTTTTTTTTTGAGGTAGAATGTTAAAAAAATTATATTTTTTAAAATGTTTTTTTCAACCTCAAAATCAAATTTCCATCGTGATTACTTTAGAATAATTTTTTGATATGATTCTGTTGTATAGAAACTTTTTTTATAATTTTAATGTATAAAATAAGAATGAACACAAGCACCTCCTATGCCTTTATTATTGAACTAAATAAACTGTGACAGGAGAAGAGCTCTATAATACATTTGTATACATTTATTTATTTACTGACCTACACTGGTTAAGTTGCTTTAGTTTGTTTTTACCTATCATAGTAAATGGAGAAGTATACTAAGTACAATATTGGAACATCCGAAAATACTATGAGTGACGTCACACAGAGTAATTTCCATTTGTTTTATCAATAATTATTTATCTATAATTCAGTTAAATGTAACTTTTTATGAAAATTAAATTACATTTACATTTAATTGTTTTCCCTCTATGAGAGTACTCTATGCGACGCCATTTGTTTACATCGTTTCTAAGCATACTTTTCTATTTATTTACTATGCTATGGATATTCTTACGAAAATGTAGAACTGTCCGATAACTCAGAACTTACCCTTGTACTCTGTTTTAGTTATAATTTCTAAATTGTAACTTTTTTGGATTTAGTAAGTAAAATAAAAAATTACTGAATATATAATATTCAAATTTTTATAGAAATTTTTACACTATATAATTAAATATTAATTTCTTTAATTATTCAAATATAATGTTAAATAATTTATCCATATTTATCTGTAGGGTAGTAATTGCTTTAATATTATTTCTCATAATTATGGGCGGGCCCTTTTTGGTTAACTGCTTCCACGCTTCTCTTTTATATCCAATTATGACCTAAGTTATAACATCATATGCTGTTAACATGAAAATAATATTACAATATGTATCTGCAATATGTGCTGTAAGAAAAATATTATATAAGAAATATAACGTATAATATTATATAAGATATATAACGTATAATACTATATAAGAAATATAACGTATAATATTATATAAGATATATAAAGTATAATATTATATAAGAAATATAACGTATAATATTATATAAGATATATAACGTATAATACTATATAAGAAATATAACGTATAATATTATATAAGATATATAACGTATAATATTATATAAGATATCTATCCTATAATATTATATAAGATATATAACGTATAATATTATATAAGATATATAACGTATAATATTATATAAGAAATATAACGAATAATATTATATAAGATATATAAAGTATAATATTATATAAGATATATAACGTATAATATTATATAAGAAATATAACGTATAATATTATATAAGATATATAACGTATAATATTATATAAGATATATAACGTATAATATTATATAAGATATATAAAGTATAATATTTTATAAGATATATAACGTATAATATTATATAAGAAATATAACGAATAATATTATATAAGATATATAAAGTATAATATTATATAAGATATATAACGTATAATATTATATAAGATATATAACGTATAATATTATATAAGAAATATAACGTATAATATTATATAAGATATATAAAGTATAATATTTTATAAGATATATAACGTATAATATTATATAAGAAATATAACGAATAATATTATATAAGATATATAAAGTATAATATTATATAAGATATATAACGTATAATATTATAGAAGATATATAACGTATAATATTATATAAGAAATATAACGTATAATATTATATAAGAAATATAACGTATAATATTATATAAGATATTTAACGTATAATATTATAGAAGATATATAACGTATAATATTATATAAGATATATAACGTATAATATTATATAAGATATATAACGTATAATATTATAGAAGATATATAACGTATAATATTATATAAGAAATATAACGTATAATATTATATAAGAAATATAACGTATAATATTATATAAGATATTTAACGTATAATATTATAGAAGATATTTAACGTATAATATTATAGAAGATATATAACGTATAATATTATATAAGATATATAACGTATAATATTATATAAGATATATAAAGTATAATATTTTATAAGATATATAACGTATAATATTATATACGATATATAACGTATAATATTATATAAGATATATAAAGTATAATATTTTATAAGATATATAACGTATAATATTTTATAAGATATATGGTCATAAATTAAAGACTAAAGTTTAAATTAAAAAAAATTATTGCGAATAAAACCCGGATGAATTTTTTTAATAAAAAGCTTAAGGATATTTTAATGCTTATCTTTTGATGCGTTTTTTTAATTACAACTTGATGAAATTTTCATCCGGTTACAATTACCAGCATCTGGTAATTGTAACCGTAAAAGTCTAAAATATATATGTGTAAGGAATATAAAATATACATGTATGTGTAAGGAATATAAGAGCAAATTACATCTTAGTTATAATAACAATGCCTTCGAAGGGGGTATGACCATATACACTAAACTCTAACTGACTACTCCCATAATAAACAAATATTAATGTTCATCTTTGAAATCTTAAGGAAAATTAAAGATGATAAATCTTCTCTTGCATTTTTTGGTTTCAAATTTTATTTATTCAGTTTTTATTACTTCTTCTCTTTGATTTTATTTTTCGGTTTCTATTTTTCTATATTTATTTATTTTCTAAACAGCATGTGTGTAGTCACACATTTATTTTAATTAATTTTCTATTTATTTTTCTATACTCCTGAAATATCGTCTATGTTTTTTCGAATATTATTTTATACTGCTTTGTAATTTGACTGTATTTTTGATGTGTCTTTTAGTAATAACTAAAAACTATGTAACTGTATTAATTCGATGTAAATAGCATATTAATTTCAACAAACACTGACTGTTCTTAAATTTAAAATAAACATAATTTATTAATATTATAATTTTTATGATTAATTCCTATTGCATTAAATAATAACAATTTAAAAATAACATAATATTATTATTCTTATAAATAAATTCCGACTGCATTGGTCATTCACAGTAGTACTTTATTTATAGCTGCACTACAATTGCATTGCTCAGTATATGCAGAGTTAGAAAGTGCAGATAAAGCACTTCTGCAATGCACTTGTATATTATGAGTGTAAACAAAGTGAGATGAGTTATCCTATAATGCACTGATTATTTCTCTTCGTAAACACAAGTCAAGGGAAAATTATTTGGTACCTATTTGTTGCACTTTAAGAGATATATTTATATATTAATTTAATCTAGGATCCCTTTGTTTCTAACAGAATCACACTAATATTCATATGTATAAAAAAAATCATTTTGTATTTGCTCGTTTCGTTTTTGATTAATTTTACTATTGTATATACTATGTGTCACATTTATGCATAAATAAATTAAAATATAAAAGTAGCCCACTTCATGTTCCTTTGATTATATCCATAGAGTGTTATACTGTATTCACTGTAACTTATGTTGTAGCTTTACTTTTTACTATACGTATATACATTATATATAGGTATAGGCCCTATAGGCTTATACAGGGTTACACCTAAAGCTCTAGATCAGGGGTGGGCACATTTTGTGTTTTTCAGTGCCGAAAGATGGAATCTCAGTGCCTTTACCATTTTCTTTTCGTTTTTTAAATTGCAGGGGATACTGAGAAATTATAATGAGGTGGTAGATTTTATTGAGGTACTTACAATGGTACCTACATATTTTGCACATAAATAATGGTAGTATATTTATTATTTATCTTAAAAGGAATTAATAAATTATATTTAGTTACCTTTTTTCATGTGAAAATAATTCATAATAAAAACAAAAATTATTTATCTTACGAGTGGTGCTCTGAGTGCCAAAAGAGCACTGAGTGCTGCATTTGCCCAACCGTGCTCTAGGCTTTTTCGGGAAATGAAGAAACCCGTTAAAAAAATTCCATTATTATTTTGTGTTGTGGCAAAGATACCCAGCTTTGTCATAGTAACGGATACTTTGTGTTTGTTAGATAATTAAATGAACATTATTTTTTTATCTATCTTAGAGGAATGTAGTATATAATTATTTAGTAAATAATTTGATATTAAAAAATGTGAAGATAACATTACCTCGTTATTCATTGGGAATAAAGTATAACTTCTCTATAGTGAACTCCTCTATAGTGAACTCCTCTATAGGTAATCTAGAGTCCTCAATAATGAACTACCCTAAATAGTGAAATAATTTTCTTTAGTCTGCCTTGAAATGTCCATTAATTTTCTGAAACTGATGCCATTCATGAGCAGGTTTAGAAATTGTTGGGAGGTTTGATTAGCTCGAATATCGTAGTTCCTATATCGTAGTTCCTATATCGTAGTTCCTATATCGTAGTTCCAATATCGTAGTTCCTATATCGTAGTTCCTATATCGTAGTTCCTATATCGTAGTTCCTATATCGTAGTTCCAATATCGTAGTTCCTATATCGTAGTTCCTATATCGTAGTTCCAATATCGTAGTTCCTATATCGTAGTTCCAATATCGTAGTTCTAATATCGTAGTTCCTATATCGTAGTTCCAATATCGTAGTTCCAATATCGTAGTTCCTATATCGTAGTTCCTATATCGTAGTTCCAATATCGTAGTTCCTATATCGTAGTTCCTATATCGTAGTTCCAATATCGTAGTTCCTATATCGTAGTTCTAATATCGTAGTTCCAATATCGTAGTTCCTATATCGTAGTTCCAATATCGTAGCTCCTATATCGTAGTTCCTATATCGTAGTTCTAATATCGTAGTTCCAATATCGTAGTTCCTATATCGTAGTTCCTATATCGTAGTTCCTATATCGTAGTTCTAATATCGTAGTTCCAATATCGTAGCTCCTATATCGTAGTTCCTATATCGTAGTTCTAATATCGTAGTTCCAATATCGTAGTTCCTATATCGTAGTTCCTATATCGTAGTTCCTATATCGTAGTTCTAATATCGTAGTTCCAATATCGTAGTTCCTATATCGTAGTTCTAATATCGTAGTTCCTATATCGTAGTTCTAATATCGTAGTTCCAATATCGTAGTTCCTATATCGTAGTTCCAATATCGTAGTTCCTATATCGTAGTTCTAATATCGTAGTTCCTATATCGTAGTTCTAATATCGTAGTTCCAATATCGTAGTTCCTATATCGTAGTTCTAATATCGTAGTTCCAATATCGTAGTTCCTATATCGTAGTTCCAATATCGTAGTTCCTATATCGTAGTTCCTATATCGTAATTCCTATATCGTAATTCCAATATCGTAGTTCCTATATCGTAATTCTAATATCGTAGTTCCAATATCGTAGTTCCTATATCGTAGTTCCTATATCGTAGTTCCAATATCGTAGTTCCAATATCGTAGTTCCTATATCGTAGTTCCAATATCGTAGTTCCTATATCGTAGTTCTAATATCGTAGTTCCTATATCGTAATTCTAATATCGTAGTTCCAATATCGTAGTTCCTATATCGTAGTTCCTATATCGTAGTTCCTATATCGTAGTTCCAATATCGTAGTTCCTATATCGTAGTTCCTATATCGTAGTTCCAATATCGTAGCTCCTATATCGTAATTCCTATATCGTAGTTCCTATATCGTAATTCCAATATCGTAATTCCAATATCGTAGTTCCTATATCGTAGTTCCAATATCGTAGTTCCTATATCGTAGTTCCAATATCGTAGTTCCTATATCGTAATTCCTATATCGTAGTTCCTATATCGTAGTTCCTATATCGTAATTCCAATATCGTAGTTCCTATATCGTAGCTCCAATATCGTAGTTCCAATATCGTAGTTCCACTATCGTAGGATGTTGACTAGTCTTATAGGAGCTCTACTGCACATCATGTTTCCCAATGTTGGTATATATCTAATATGTCATGTCACACCCCTCCTACACTCTGACTCATGCTGATAACATTAGCTTGTGTGTAGAATGAAGCACCTGATGCTGAGTGTAGGGCATGAATATCCCAGGCAAGACGGATTTAGTCCTGGGATATTGAGGGAATATCCCTGGATATAAATGAGGATATAGTAAGTAGCACTGAGCATATGTATTGTATATATAGCATGAAACTTGATTTATTAAGCATATATATATTTATTGATAAATACAATAGTTATATTACTTCAGAGTTCAAGACACTTTTTTGTGGGTCACCCTGTATGGTAATTAGAATGTCAGAAGCAACTTGTCTTGATTTTACTGCTGAAATAAAAGTAAATTTTAATGCTGAAATATCGAACCATTGTATGAAAGGATAATCATTTTTTGTTTTTGAGTTAACGTAATATATATTTTACTATTTAGTTAATTATTTATATCTTATATTTAAGAAGTTATTTATAGTTCACATAAAATGACTCTTACGAGTACAAGCAAATGTTCTTAGTCTCAAATTTATTATGTTTATATCACTGGGGGAAATAAAACCCCAGACGTATATCTTTACGAGGACTATTTATAACATTTCTCTTGAGATAGGCATCTATTTATATATATATTTTATTGATTATGAGATATGTGAATGTGACTATATTATGAGATATGTGAATGTGAATTATTATGAGATATGTGAAGCAGGTGTCAAACTCACCTTATTTATGGTACCTTAATTAGCTCATAAATGATGAGTAACTGGTAAGTAGGTTAGTGAAGATTAGCATATTACATGGTACATAGAGAAGTACCTAGTACACTTACAAGTACCTAGTACACTTACAAGTACCTAGTACACTTACAAGTACCTAGTACACTTACAAGTACCTAGTACACTTACAAGTACCTAGTACACTTACAAGTACCTAGTACACTTACAAGTACCTAGTACACTTACAAGTACCTAGTACACTTACAAGTACCTAGTACACTTACAAGTACCTAGTACACTTACAAGTACCTAGTACACTTACAAGTACCTAGTACACTTACAAGTACCTAGTACACTTACAAGTACCTAGTACACTTACAAGTACCTAGTACACTTACAAGTACCTAGTACACTTACAAGTACCTAGTACACTTACAAGTACCTAGTACACTTACAAGTACCTAGTACACTTACAAGTACCTAGTACACTTACAAGTACCTAGTACACTTACAAGTACCTAGTACACTTACAAGTACCTAGTACACTTACAAGTACCTAGTACACTTACAAGTACCTAGTACACTTACAAGTACCTAGTACACTTACAAGTACCTAGTACACTTACAAGTACCTAGTACACTTACAAGTACCTAGTACACTTACAAGTACCTAGTACACTTACAAGTACCTAGTACACTTACAAGTACCTAGTACACTTACAAGTACCTAGTACACTTACAAGTACCTAGTACACTTACAAGTACCTAGTACACTTACAAGTACCTAGTACACTTACAAGTACCTAGTACACTTACAAGTACCTAGTACACTTACAAGTACCTAGTACACTTACAAGTACCTAGTACACTTACAAGTACCTAGTACACTTACAAGTACCTAGTACACTTACAAGTACCTAGTACACTTACAAGTACCTAGTACACTTACAAGTACCTAGTACACTTACAAGTACCTAGTACACTTACAAGTACCTAGTACACTTACAAGTACCTAGTACACTTACAAGTACCTAGTACACTTACAAGTACCTAGTACACTTACAAGTACCTAGTACACTTACAAGTACCTAGTACACTTACAAGTACCTAGTACACTTACAAGTACCTAGTACACTTACAAGTACCTAGTACACTTACAAGTACCTAGTACACTTACAAGTACCTAGTACACTTACAAGTACCTAGTACACTTACAAGTACCTAGTACACTTACAAGTACCTAGTACACTTACAAGTACCTAGTACACTTACAAGTACCTAGTACACTTACAAGTACCTAGTACACTTACAAGTACCTAGTACACTTACAAGTACCTAGTACACTTACAAGTACCTAGTACACTTACAAGTACCTAGTACACTTACAAGTACCTAGTACACTTACAAGTACCTAGTACACTTACAAGTACCTAGTACACTTACATGTACCTAGTACACTTACAAGTACCTAGTACACTTACAAGTACCTAGTACACTTACAAGTACCTAGTACACTTACATGTACCTAGTACACTTACAAGTACCTAGTACACTTACAAGTACCTAGTACACTTACAAGTACCTAGTACACTTACAAGTACCTAGTACACTTACAAGTACCTAGTACACTTACAAGTACCTAGTACACTTACAAGTACCTAGTACACTTACAAGTACCTAGTGCACTTACAAGTATCTAGTACACTTACTGCTCTCAAAATAACATTTTATTGCTAACATCAACCTTGACTAGAAATTAGATTAATACTGCAACATCATGTTTGAAGTGTTCGTTAATATTTAATTATCCAAATCCACTAATAATTTTCTTAACCAATCACTGTTCTTTCCAGAGTCTTTATCATTTTCTCTATAGTCCTAGCTAAGGTGCAATGGCTTGGCTTAGCACAGAGTACTACTACTACAAAGGATCAGCTCCTTGCAGGGCCGTGTGTCTCCTTCTCAAGACCCTAAAGCTGGAGGTGGACGAGAAGGAGGTGGACATCCTGAAGGCGGAGACAAAAAGGCCATGGTTCCTCAGGGTGAGTCATTAAATCGAATGAAATGGCTTAGAATATAATGGCAGTTGATTTAAAAGATATTTATATTTATTAAACTTCTACAAGAAATATTTAGAAGATTTTTCGTCTATTTTAAGTTTATGAAATTTAATTTCATATTTTTTTAAAATTCAGTTCCATGTTTTTTTAAAATTAATTCATATTTTTTTAATAAATTTCATATTTTTTGGAAATTGATTTAAATATTTTTATATTTAGATTGAATTTTATATATTACAAATAATTCTTGTGGATGTTGTGTTTGTATATATTGAAACTGAATGCCTTTAGCCAATAGCACGCTATATCATTTTAGTAAATTCATTTAAATTGAAGCAGGTTTGAAATTAGTGCTAAGAGTGTTTATTACGATTTTCTCTGCTATTCACTTTAAATGAATGGTTGATAAAAACACGGGTGTAGGCCATAAGCCCCCCCGGTCAAGAGCCCCCCCGGTCATAAGCCCCCCCGGTCAAGAGCCCCCCCGGTCATGAGCCCCCCCTGTCAAGAGCCCCCCCGGTCACGAGCCCCCCTGTTTTTAAATCCTTATTTACCTATATTATTTAATCCTTATTGACACTTTTGTAGTTCATTACTGATTAGACATAAAATATATGTATATCGGGGGGCGAACCCCCCTGCCAAGTCATTAAACAATCATGAAGTGTGCAGTACAACAATCTAGCGGATACAACAAACTACATTAGCAACTCTCAGTTATTTCTATCTAAGTAGTTCTTCATTTGTTTAACTAGGTAAATAAGGATTAAAAAAACATGGAGGGGGGGGCTCGTGACCGGGGGGCTTATGACCTAGGGGGGGCTCGTGACAGGGGGGGCTCGTGACCGGGGGGGGGGGGGCTCATGACCGGGGGGGCTCTTGACCGTACCCCTAAAAACACATGGGTGAAACACAAGGTAATGACTAGGGTTGTGACAATATGTGTTTAAAATCATAGATCCTGAAAATATTATAGACGGAGAGAAATGAAGAGTATTGAATGGTTCTAAATCAGTGGTATATAGTATTCGATAACTTTATATTTCGTTTCGTCTATGATGTTCTTAAGATCTATGATTTTAAGCGCATATTGTCACAACCCTAGTAATGACATAGGAAGGGTAGGGTAACGTACAGTTACCAGATGCTAAGTGAATACCGTATGAAAATTCGAATTGGTTATTATTAAAAATCACATCAAAATAAGAAAATTAAAATATATTCATTGCGGAGAAAAGAGTATTGTATCCATGATACCTTCGGGTATCATGGATACCAACATTATTGGAAAAACCACTGTTGGTATCCATGATACCCATAGCTATCTTGGATGTCAAAACTGTTCTATCTACAATAAATCAATTTTAATGTTCATATTTCGACTCGTTTTTTAATAATAACCCATTAAAATTTTCATCCTTTTGCTTTTTGTCTGGTAACTGTCCCTTTACCGTAGATATTGTAACTGACGAGTGTTGTGTCCTATGCAGCTGAACCCACAACACTGTGTACCGACCCTCAGTGACCAGGGCTACGTCATATGGGAGAGGTAAGGACACGGTGAAGACATCCAGAAGAGAACTAGGGGTCAGTTACGAGTTATCGGACACCTGCACATTTTCGATCAAAATAATATTTATTATATTTATTTATTTCAATTATCTATTAAACCAAATATATTCAATAAAATAACGGAAGGAGAAGAATAGCTTCGACAATCTCAGTCGAAGCTTAAGTGCACCTTTACCGAACTTTTTTAAAAGGATATAAATAACGAGTTTAATTATAAAGGTTATATAGTTTTTTCTTTTGATCGTAAATGTGGATCTGTCTCATAACTTGGAACTAACCCTATATTTAATCTGATACTCACAATGAAGATAATTTTTTTATTTTACTTAAAGGAAATTAACTCTTTCAAACTTAATTAAGTTAATTAAAAATTCAATAGTTATTGATTTCTTATAGATGAACTGTCATGAGAAATTAATCATACTTTGTTAAAAATGATAGTAAATTCAAGTTATCAGAAAACATCTCAATATGATATATTTTCTCTAAGTATTAATTTCCTTGCATTGAGTGTTTGTTCTCTTTTGGTACTATCATCACATGCAAGTTGTGTTTGGTGTCTGGTGTTTAGAACTAACCATTAAATAATAATTATTATATAACCTTGGTAAGGGCTTTCTATTTCTTAGTGTTCTGTTAACCCATTAATGTTACAATGAATTAACCTGTAATATATTTATCCATTAGAAAGGTAAGTTAGTTACTATATTTCTTTTATTTTATAAATACTAATTTTGTTTATCTAGGATAAGTTACGAATTATTGGACAGTTTCATATCTTCGGTCATATAAGAAAAACGATATAATAATTGATTGAAGAAAATAGAGGACTCCTTGGTTGCTGCATTATGTAGGATGAAGAACTCAACAAGGAGTAGTTTGAATTTTCCCAAGCTTTCAGAAATCTTCGTGATTTCCGTCTTCAAGAGTAACATTTATTGAGAAACAAAGCTCTGAAAGCTTGGGAAAATTCAAACTACTTCTTGTTGAGTTCTTCATCCTACATAATGATATAATAATTGTTAAATAATAATTTATATAATATATTGTTCGATAATTCGTAGCTTACCCTAAATGCTGTTTTATTTTTCAAAGTTAACTTCAAGTAGGGGAATGTTATAATACCTGGACACTCTCAGTATTCGGACACTGAACATCAACATAAGTCATGAACAATCTTTAGAAATTTCCGATTCAAAATTACTCAAATTATGTGGAATTAATTTCTTATAAATCACATTACTGTCAACAAACCTAATATCAATATTTCCATTATTTCCATATTTATTTCTCTACCAACTTTTTTTTTATAATATCTGCTCATCCAAAAATAAACTGATAAAATATCTAACATGGTTTCCCCTAGAATTCACATCACCATTTTCTATAACTCCTCGTTTTCTATGCCGTTTTTTTGAGTGTAACTAACCTATTATTTCTCGATGTTTTTACACAGATGAACCCCTTCCATTGCTTACCGACTTTAAATGATCACCAATACATTATTTGGGAGAGGTTAGTTACTAAATTACGTTAATTAATGATGCATTAGTACTTTAAATAATCAAGTTAATTAATGGTGCATCAGTTACTATAAAGAATTACGTAAACGAAAAATAAATGCATGTAATGAAGATGATAGCCACTTACATACAATTTATGCCGCATGTTCATAGCATGCATTTTAATTTGTTTCAGTGTATATATATATTATATAGATTGTATGTATTAAACAAAATTGAATTAGCTATTTATTAGGATTATATTTAACAGCTGTCAATTAAATAAATAATATAATAAGGTATATAAAAATATTAGGTATATTGTTCATATAAATCTATGGTATGTTACGACTTATTGTACGGTTCCATAATTACGATCAAATATGAAAAAACTATAATTTAATTGGTATCCTTGATACCTGCAGGTATCTATCATGGATACCAATTAAAATAACGAGTTAAAAAATTAAATTTTATAGTTTTTCTTTAATGATCGATAATATGGAACTGTAGGAAAACTCAAAACTTACCCCATCTTTATATTCGACAAAAACAATTAGAACAAACTATAAAATTATTGAATCAAACGATAATCAAATACGAAAAAGTAATATAGGGTAAGTTACGAATTATCGGTCAGTACTACATCTTCGGACATAAAAGAAAAAATTTGTTATTATTACACAGTGCTATCTAATAATAATAATTTTTATATTTTTTTCTTATATGACCGAAGATGTAGTACTGACCGATAATTCGTAACTTACCCTAAGTAATTAACAATGAAAACTTCAGATTTTATTTTAGTTTTATGATTTGTATTACAAAATTCTTCATCTGAATTATATTCAATTACTGTACATTAGGACACATACCTAACTAAACATCATGCAATTTTTACTTGTGTTACAATTAATATATTTATTTATCATTACATAATGAATATTGTGGGGAAAAAAATAAACACTTATTTAACAATTAATGTAAAACTTGAAATATTTTCCATTAAAAGAAGGAACTAAAAATTTCTGCATTACATGTAAAAAACAATCCACTTTTCTGAACTTTTTTCATCTCGGAAAAAATTACCAGTGAAATTTATTTCATTTTCACTCATTTTTGTACATATTCATTTTGCGTGGTTTGATTTCTTCCTCAGTACCGTTATTATCTTGCGGGCAGTAACGTACACAATTACACACACAGTTTCCCACGCCCTTATCGGTGACCTGTAGCGTTACGATTTATCAACCGTTTGCAGTATATGGAGGAGTGGATTATCGTAGAGCATAAAGAGATGTAGCGTTACCTGTTCATTTAGCGTTAATGAACGATAACTATGTTCACTAACGTTAAACCACTCTTTTTATGATAGTACATCATCACAGTGACTCTTTTCTCTGATAGTACATCATCACAGTGACTCTTTTCTCTGATAGTACATCATCACAGTGACTCTTTTCTCTGATAGTACATCATCACAGTGACTCTTTTCTCTGATAGTACATCATTACAGTGACTCTTTTCTCTGATAGTACATCATCACAGTGACTCTTTTCTCTGATAGTAAATCATCACAGTGACTCTTTTCTCTGATAGTACATCATCACAGAGACTCTTTTCTCTGATAGTACATCATCACAGTGACTCTTTTCTCTGATAGTACATCATCACAGTGACTCTTTTCTCTGATAGTACATCATCACAGTGACTCTTTTCTCTGATAGTACATCATCACAGTGACTCTTTTCTCTGATAGTACATCATCACAGTGACTCTTTTCTCTGATAGTACATCATCACAGTGACTCTTTTCTCTGATAGTACATCATCACATTTACTCTTTTCTCTGATAGTACATCATCACAGTGACTCTTTTCTCTGATAGTACATCATCACAGTGACTCTTTTCTCTGATAGTACATCATCACAGTGACTCTTTTCTCTGATAGTACATCATCACAGTGACTCTTTTCTCTGATAGTACATCATCACAGTGACTCTTTTCTCTGATAGTACATCATCACAGTGACTCTTTTCTCTGATAGTACATCATCACAGTGACTCTTTTCTCTGATAGTACATCATCACAGTGACTCTTTTCTCTGATAGTACATCATCACATTTACTCTTTTCTCTGATAGTACACCATCACAGTGACTCTTTGCTCTGATAGTACATCAACACAGTGACTCTTTTCTCTGATAGTACATCATCACAGTGACTCTTTTCTCTGATAGTACATCATCAGAGTGACTCTTTTCTCTGATAGTACATCATCACAGTGACTCTTTGCTCTGATAGTACATCAACACAGTGACTCTTTTCTCTGATAGTACATCACCACAGTGACTCTTTTCTCTGATAGTACATCATCACAGTGACTCTTTTCTCTGATAGTACATCATCACAGTGACTCTTTTCTCTGATAGTACATCATCACAGTGACTCTTTTCTCTGATAGTACATCATCACAGTGACTCTTTTCTCTGATAGTACATCATCACAGTGACTCTTTTCTCTGATAGTACATCATCACAGTGACTCTTTTCTCTGATAGTACATCATCACAGTGACTCTTTTCTCTGATAGTACATCATCACAGTGACTCTTTTCTCTGATAGTACATCATCACAGTGTCTTTTTTCTCTGATAGTACATCATCACAGTGACTCTTTTCTCTGATAATACATCATCACAGTGACTCTTTTCTCTGATAGTACATCATCACAGTGACTCTTTTCTCTGATAGTACATCATCACAGTGACTCTTTTCTCTGATAATACATCATCAAAATGACTCTTTTCTCTGATAGTACATCATCACAGTGACTCTTTTCTCTGATAATACATCATCACAGTGACTTTTCTCTGATAATACATCATCACAGTGACTCTTTTCTCTGATAGTACATCATCACTGTGACTCTTTTCTCTGATAGTACATCATCAGAGTGACTCTTTTCTCTGATAGTACATCATCACAGTGACTCTTTTCTCTGATGGTACATCATCACAGTGACTCTCTTCTCTGATAGTACATCATCACAGTGACTCTTTTCTCTGACAGTACATCATCACAGTGACTCTTTTCTCTGATAGTACATCACCACATTGACTCTTTTCTCTGATACTACATCATCACAGTGACTCTTTTCTCTGATAGTACATCATCACAGTGACTCTTTTCTCTGATAGTACATCACCACAGTGACTCTTTTCTCTGATAGTACATCACCACAGTGACTCTTTTCTCTGATAGTACATCACCACAGTGACTCTTTTCTCTGATAGTACTTCACCACAATGACTCTTTTCTCAGATAGTACATCACCACAATGACTCTTTTCTCAGATAGTACATCATCATAGTGACTCTTTTCTCTGATAGTACATCATCATAGTGACTCTTTTCTCTGATAGTACATCATCAGAGTGACTCTTTTCTCTGATAGTACATCATCACAGTGACTCTTTTCTCTGATAGTACATCATCAGAGTGACTCTTTTCTCTGATAGTACATCATCACAGTGACTCTTTTCTCTGATAGTACATCATGACAGTGACTCTTTTCTCTGACAGTACATCATGACAGTGACTGTTTTCTCTGACAGTACATCATGACAGTGATTCTTTCCTCTGATAGTACATCACCACAGTGACTCTTTTCTCTGATAGTACATCACCACAGTGACTCTTTTCTCTGATAGTACATCACCACAGTGACTCTTTTCTCTGATAGTACTTCACCACAATGACTCTTTTCTCAGATAGTACATCACCACAGTGACTCTTTTCTCTGATAGTACATCATCATAGTGACTCTTTTCTCTGATAGTACATCATCAGAGTGACTCTTTTCTCTGATAGTACATCATCAGAGTGACTCTTTTCTCTGATAGTACATCATCACAGTGACTCTTTTCTCTGATAGTACATCATCAGAGTGACTCTTTTCTCTGATAGTACATCATCACAGTGACTCTTTTCTCTGATAGTACATCATCACAGTGACTCTTTTCTCTGATAGTACATCATGACAGTGACTCTTTCCTCTGATAGTACATCATCACAGTGACTCTTTTCTCTGATAGTACATCATCACAGTGACTCTTTTCTCTGATAGTACATCATCACAGTGACTTTTTTCTCTGATAGTACTGTACAGTAATTACCCCGCTCTTTACAATGAAGATACTATGAATAGGGTAACTCTAGGTAGTCCTTAACTACAATATGAATGGACATACCATACACACCTGTACAGTGGTGTGATATATTCTATAGTATATACCAAAGGCACTATATATATACACCATAGGCACGTACATTATATTAGGTAAACCATAGGCACAATACATATATGGATACCATATTCACTTATAGTCACACTATATACCATATCCACTTATAGGCACACTATATACCATATCCACTTATAGGCACACTATATACCATATCCACTTATAGGCACACTATATACCATATCCACTTATAGGCACACTATATACCATATCCACTTATAGGCACACTATATACCATATTTACTTATAGGCACACTATATACCATATCCACTTATAGGCACACTATATACCATATTCACTTATAGGCACACTGTTTTTACTCTATTTACTTATAGGCACACTATATACCACATTCACTTATAGGCACACTATATACCATATCCACTTATAGGCACACTATATACCATATCCACTTATAGGCACACTATATACCATATTTACTTATAGGCACACTATATACCATATTCACTTATAGGCACACTATATACCATATTCGCTTATAGGCACACTGTTTTTACTCTATTTACTTATAGGCACACTATATACCATATTCACATATAGGCACACTATATACCATATCCACTTATAGGCACACTATATACCATATCCACTTATAGGCACACTGTTTTTACTCTATTTACTTATAGGCACACTATATACCACATTCACTTATAGGCACACTATATACCATATCCACTTATAGGCACACTATATACCATATCCACTTATAGGCACACTATATACCATATTTACTTATAGGCACACTATATACCATATTCACTTATAGGCACACTATATACCATATTCGCTTATAGGCACACTGTTTTTACTCTATTTACTTATAGGCACACTATATACCATATTCACATATAGGCACACTATATACCATATCCACTTATAGGCACACTATATACCATATTTACTTATAGGCACACTATATACCATATTCACTTATAGGCACACTATATACCATATTCACATATAGGCACACTATATACCTTATTCACTTATAGGCACACTGTTTTTACTATATTCACTTATAGCTAGGTACTCTACCACGCGTGCTCCAGCGGGTAACGCCCGCAGTATTTAAAAGATTACTGAAAGAGAGTTGGCATAAGTGGTAACGCCTTCGATGTCATAAACTTTATTGGAGAAACGCTTTATTACCTAGTGCCTTAAGTTTATTATCATATTAAGTTCATCAATGATGATTCATACTGATAGTTTTAAAATGGAGTAAAGTTTACAGAACAACTAAAGAGGATCGATACCCTCGAGAAAAGCAAAATCGAAAAAAAATTATTGGCCTGAATCACACCTACAGGTGTGTAGAATATACTGTGTAAATATTACAGTCATAGCTTGTCTGTAGCACTTACAGAGGGGGTGATAGGTGGAGGGGTGGCTAGGAACGTGTCCCTCTCCCACACCCCTGATAGAACGTGGGAGATGATTTGGGAGAATAAAACCATCCTTGAAATCTAGGCTCCAATAAGAAATCAGTTTTGCACTGACTTTAGTACGAGGAGGATATGTCGCTTGTCCAACTAACACATACTTCTAGTAGAGTGAGATGACCTGATGGTAGAGATGTTTGAGTCTCTCCTGAAACTTGAACTAAGTCATTTAGATTTACCACCACTTGGTGACAAAGCTTATGGATGCAGAAAAGCTACTCCGTGAATACAGTCACTTACCAAGGAATGTGACGAAAAGGGACACAAGCCCCACAGGCTGTACTCTCGAATGGAAGGGAAAAGTGAAGAGGTGATAGTAAATGAAGCCTACTAGTCTACCTAACACAATATCTAAGAGGAAAATGAAGAGGTGATAGTAAATGAAGCCTACAAGTCTACCTAACACAATATCTAAGAGGAAAATGAAGAGGTGATAGTAAATGAAGCTTACGAGCCTACCTAACATAAAATCTAAGACCTCGTAGTTGTAGAGCATAACCCTAGCGCTATCCTCTAAAACTGAAAGTAACGTTAAAAAAAGTGATAAACATGGTAAAAATGAAAAAGACAATCCATAATCCAAATTACAACAGTTCGAGGCCCAAGGAACGCCACCACCCTTTCTCTATAATTCACCACAGACAACTTCAGAATAGAGCCCCTGAGGCTAATTTCTTAACTAAAAAAGCATTGATCTAAATGTATTCATTATCAAAACCCCGAAGTCATTCTCAGAGGCTGTTAACAGTTAAAATCTTATCCTCTTGAGATAGCTCAGAGCGTAGCTTTCTATATTGGCTACTCACGCGAGACTCTCGTATACGCTGGCCGTAACAGGTTTCTCTTCGGAGATCTATGAGAATTCAATTAATATTAACCTTACCCTGTCGTGAGAAAGGCTACGGCGTTTAAAGATCGCACCTTCAGGGCACCATGGGGTTAGAGTTAGATGATCCGGAACCGAGAGGCAACCTGTGTCCAGTGCTATGTCAAAGTGTTCTGTTTTGAGATTTGACGATTAGGAGGACGTAGTTGTTTGCCAACCAGCAGAACTGTCTCTCGAGTTACCAGACAGTAAATCAGTTGAAGATAAGAATGAAAAATATTTCACTACAGTTGAACTTCTCTATAGTGGACTCCTCTATAGTGAATGTAGAGTCCTGAGTAAGAGAACTACCCCGTATAGTGAATGAATTTTCTTTAGTCTGCCATGAAATGGTAATTAGTTTTCTAAAACTGATGCTATTCGTGGCAGACTATAGAAAATTTGTTCACTATTTGGGGTAGTTCTCATACTAAGGACTCTACATTCACTATAGAGGATTTCGCTATAGAAGAGTTCTATTCTATATCACTGTTGGTTTATTTGCATGTTATGGTAGGAAGAGGTTTTCACTCCAATTTTAAATGTTATTAATAAGCAACAGATTCAGAGTTAGGATTTTCTTTTGTAAAAACGGGAAATTAATTAAGTGAAAGTAAAATTGTAGTAAAGTAAATTATAATGTAAATTATTTGGTCTGAAAATTGAATATTTAATAATTCGAATAATTGATATATTGTAATTAATATTTCTTCCTACCGATCGTTCTAAAAATTTTAAGGTATATGTAACTTCGCAAAAAAATACATTCTATTATTGTAACTTTTTCGATTTGGCTTTGGTTTGTGTTTCAATTTTTAGAATTTTTTTTTATAAAATTCAAAAGATGAGAAGTGTATAAGTGAATATGCTACAATGAAAACCAAGACAGTTTTAGAATTCTTGGAACATTTCTTACAAATCTACCTAGGGTATTTTTAATTTTCATTCCAGAAGCATTTTTTGATGACTAACTAAAATTGAAAAAAAAAATCGGATTTGAACTGTAATGAAAAAACCGAGAGTGAAAATTGTAGAAGCCCTCAGTAGATTTGTTAGAAATGTTTCAAGGATTCTAAAACTGTCATTTGTTTTTCTTGTAGCGTGAAAACTCATTGACTTCTCGTCTTTTTTACTTGGAAAGTACACATTTTACAGGAGATCCAAAAACATAAAATAATATAGTGAAATGTCAATTTTATTGCTGTGGATGGAGTTTGAATGTTGTTTTCATATTGTTCTGTAATTTATATGTGATATAAATGCATAGTAGACCTCCTAACATTCATTTTCCAACCAAAAAAATCATGATTTTTGAACTCACATCCCAACCCCTTTGGACCCTTCCTGGAGGGGGGGGACGGGCCTGGAGGGTACGAGCACTAAAACCCCCCGTTCTAGTGCTCGTACCCTCACAATAATTTGGGACATGAAAGCCCACTACCTAAAGATTCTTTTTCAGCAATAAAAAGAAATATGATAATTCTCACCAAATTCTTAATACAACCACACAAAACCTATCTGCGATAAACTTTATGCATTACTGTATTTAGAGGTGTAATGCTAAGTTACCGTTTGTCTATTGTTTATGTAGAACGTAGGCATTCACATTAGTGTACACTTTATTAGCTTCAAAAAATATATTAATAATGCCCAAAAACAAAATTAGTTTGAAAAAGACTAGGTTCATTATTTGTGAAATATCTTAGAGAATATAACAATTGTTTTGTTATTATCATGTAACATTTATTTATATCCTTTTTCAATAAAGTTTATAATTCTAATCTATAACATTCAATATAGAAAATTACAATTCACTAGACTTTATCCTACCTCTGGCAAATGTTGCAGTAAAAACTCCTAAGTTATGAAGTATTTTCTATGTTTAAATTATAGAAAACGATATACGTCATTAATTTCACCCTAGTTATCCCTCAGAGACCATAGTTTTCTCCAAGATTTCAATCATAGAAAACTACCAGTGTAGTCAAGTGGCTCTGAGTTATGAAGTAACCAATACTTCATAACTCAGAGGTTTCACTGTATTTCGGACAAAGTTAGAGAACATGAAGAAGAAGAAGACAAAGGAAAGAGTAGGTCACACTACCATCTTCCCACACACTCGAGTCATTTTCAAACTTTTTTTGGTTAAGGAAAGTCATTGGCAAATGGCAGTCTATTACTCTGAAATTAACGTACATCAATCATACTACAGTTATGAATCTCTCTGCTTTCCTAAAAGTTGATTGTATTCAAGCTTTACTTCAAGAGAATTTAGTTTGAGATGGTATTTTCATATAAACAGCATATTCCATTTTTTGTAATCTTTATTTCAAATGTTAATCTTAAATTTCTTAAATCTGCAACTGCAAATTTAACAATTTTTAATTTTTTAATTTTTAATTTCTAAATTTTGAAATTAAAATTCATAATTCATACAACAATTGATTTTTAACCAGACTTACCAAAAATGTCTAACCTTATTTAAATTCCTAATCTTATTTTTAATGGAAGAATATCTTCTTTTTAAACAACAAAAATTAGAAATTGTTAGAAGGAAATGAAACCTCAGTTTGACATCATCGCAATTGTGATGGTTTTAGTGTATGTTTAATAATGTATGCTCATTTTGGGTACACTTGCTAAATATATTATCTATTATTATATATATATTTAATATTTCCAGTTATTAAAAAAAAGGCGTGGCTTATCCTAAGCAACGATGCCAAATCTCAAAATATTGACTGAAAAATCCATGGTTTTTGCTTCTAACTGTATTCAGAACTTTTCCGCGATAATACACTTGCTATACATATTATATTTGGTAAATGTTGGCACTATTGAAGATTTAACATTGATAAAATATAAGTAATTTGTGTGAATAAAATTACAATTTTCTATAAAAAGTGAAATAAAGAAAAAATTAAAAAAAATGATTATAAAATTAAAAATCTCGAACTGTCGCTTATTATTGTTACTGAAAAGGGTACATATTTAAGTATATACTTACATTCATTAATAAATTATTCCTTTATAGAACATAGCAAATCACCATAAAGATTTTCTGAGTTTGTGTTATATCACGATATGTGGTATGGGGAATATTTTCTTCATGTCTTCCTCTCCTTACCTCTTAAACATACAGTGTAGTCAATGGAGAAAATATTGTGCCTAGAACACCCAAATAAGTCTTCGCAATGGTGTAATTCTAACGAGGTTTGCTATTTAGAGGTCAAAGGTCAACGCTATTGCTAGATTCTAAACCCAGAGAAAAAGTTGTGGTGGTCCCCCATTACTCTTATTAATTTATTTATTATACTCTTCTATGGCTGTTTTATACTATAATTTTAACTTGAAAACTACCGTATATTTACGCACAAAGTGTGAAATAAACATTTGTAGTATATCATCTACCCGTGATATCGTCTCTGGGTTGAATTAATTCAAAAGTGTATCAAGTAATTAAAAGGATACGTTACGAATTATCGGTAGGTTTCATCGGTCACAGAAAAATAAACGATATAATATTTATTATTTTATTTATATTGGTATCCATGATACCTACAATTTATTTGGTATAAATAATACCTACAAAAAAGCATGATGCTTGCAATAAAAAATAAATAATTTATATTTTTTACATTACCGAAGATGCGAAACCGACCGATAATTCGTAACTTACTTAGTAGTAGCAGCTCCGAAATGTTTTATTTTTGAGTTGAAATGCTAGTATTTAGCATTTGTGTGATGCTGTTTTGTGTGCCTTGTGTTGCACTCATCTGAGGTATCACGATAATCTGTACGGGTCACAATGGACCTCACGAACACATTTCTCTTGCACTGCCGGACATTCTCGTCTAATTGCTGCTTCGTAATTAACTATATAGACTCTAATTAGTGTGTAGTAATCTTAGAGTATCGAGAAGATGATATTAGATTTATATCATAGACAAGTATTGAATCTGCATATTTAAGACTAACTTATTTTTATTTAAGCTATTTTTATTTAAGCATATAATGCATGAAAACAACATCCGAAATCAGTAACTAAATAAAATATAAATTCTCAATCAATACATTAAAACATGTTTATATTTTATATTAAATGTGATTTTTTCTGCACTTTTTCAAGGCGCATTTCGTTTAAATGTAAGATATTTCTATAATATTTGTGGCCTAATTTCTCAACCTCTTCAACCCTCCATCCTCTCATCCTTTCTAAATTAGCATCCTCTGCAACAACCCCTCGCCCCCTCCCCCATTTGACCCAGGTGACCCCGGTCTCGGAACTTTAACCCCGGGGGAACATCTTAGGGTTCACGTTGTATACAGTCACTCACCACATTGAATATTCATTCTACCATCAAATTGCATCGTGAGGCACCTAGCAGCTAATTAACTAAAGCCACCCAATCACAACGAGGGGAAAGTCTTACGTCATTGTAATACGACTTCCCCATTGGCTGATGGCTGAGAGTGTTTGTAGGTATGGTTTGGATTGTTCTTTTAGGTTTCTGTTCAGAGTTACGTTCCCTAATTGATTGAAATAAATGCATGTGACTCTTCCAAGCGTACCTAGCTATGTACTAACGGTAATTCCACTTGGTTATAGTCTTCAGTCATCATTCCATTACCTTTCTTATTCATAACATATATTCCTATAAAATTCTTTTTGTTAAGTATCTCCTAGCCTCTTAAATCTTTTTAAAATTATTCAAACAGTTTCGAACCCTTTTAAACGAACTACAATAAAGTCGCACAATCTCAAAGCTCTTAAATAATATCAATTTCTTTTAGACAATGGTTTTCCTTATATTAAATCCCAAAGGCTTTTTTTATTCGTTAAATGTTTAAATTCTTCGAAGAAATGTAATTTGGTTGCTAAGTTAATTTCAAAGATTCCTCATAAATCAGTAACAGGAAGCAATCAAACCGAGCTGATTGCCGCTCTTTCATCAGCCCTAATTCTAAAAATGGAAAAAAACGAGAGAGAACAGTGAAATTGACAGCAACAGCTGGTTACAGTTGAAACTTTACAGAAAGGAATGTCAATTGCAATATCTTTCTATTTTTATAATAATCAGTTATTTTAAAACAGTGGATGGTTTTGTATTAGGTTTTAATATTTCTATAACTTTTAAGGTATTTTTTACTTTGTGTGTACTTGCACATTTTTCCGACAATATTCAAATTTCAAATCCTAAAGTTTAAGACGCTCTGATAAATCAAAGAAACATTTAGCTTTATCAATCAGTGTAAGTATACTATAAATTGATACTGTTCTTCGTAAATATTTCAACAAACTATTTTAAAATCAATTCACTGATATAATGTAAAAATCCATTTTCGAAAGTAAGGTATCATTCACGTACAAGCCATTTATTTGTACAATCTTTTATGAGATTTGAATATAAAAAAACCTTACTTAGAATAATACCTGCAAGATTTACTGTTCTTTAGGTTGTATATGCATAGGTAATAAAATATAAATATTAACTTTCAGCTTTCTAGAACAATTTGCTAAATGGAATCAACCTCTTCATATACTGTAATAAACATCAAAAGTAGTATAGTCTATATATTCAGTAAATTCATTCATCTCAATCATTCAATGAAATATGAAGGCGCGTTTCCAAATTACAATAATCATTAAAATTCATGAGTGTAGATACCTAGCTTCTTCTTCCACTAGATTATTCCAGCTTCTGAGCAGGTCTTTACAGGGCCAATGTGAACAAAGCTATCTGGAATGTCTTTTCCAAGTACTTTATACCTATTTACACTGGCAGATAATGACAGCATGCCACCCAAATGGGTGTTTAGGGGTTTTATTCTGCACAAATAGTTGACCAGCGTAAAATCTTCTCTAAGAATCACGGATCTGCTGGTGAGATTACTCAGTCACTTTTTCTTTGGCGTCTCATTCGAAACTGGTTTTGAACATCAGTAGTGCAATAAATTTATCCGTTAGAATCGTGAAGTGTTTGGCAAACCCAAAACTGTAATCAGGAGGGAATGTATTAAATCGAGCTGATGAAGAAGAGTTTCTACTAAACCTTCGTTCAATTTGCAATAACTGCCTTTGACATATTACACTGATTTAAGGAATACGAGATTTAGCAAGTCCATATTGACTATTTCTAAATAATAAATTATGAAGTTGATGAAAGTGTTTGAAAGTTAGTCAGTGTTCCATTGAATTGATCTGTGTTTCGCCCATGCCTGACCTCCATTCGTGACCATCTCTGGCGTACCACAGCACAATCCCTTTAGATTTGGTCTGTAGTTCGGTGATCTGTTTTCATTCCTCTGTCTGCGATAGATTAATTAAAGCAATACTAAGTCGTGCAAATCGCTTCGGTCATAATCGGATGAGGATTTTATACAGGATCACTCGTATAATTCCTAACTAATTCTCCGTGATGAGTTATTGGGGCATCCATTTGAAGTGAGGTAATGCGTCAGTGTTAGTTTCTAACCACTGTCAGCTAAGTCATCCCGAACAAATTTACTAGTTTGTAACATTGATACTTTACCATAAAGAGACTCGTATATTCTACAGGTATATTTTTCACCACATGTACCAATAAAAGCACTGGACCGACCATTTTGTAAATTCGAAAAAATTGTACGGTACATCTTCAAAAAAAAAAATTACATTTGTGCTGATATTGTCCATATTTACAAAGTCTCATCAACTGTTGCTGTTTCATTACAATTTAATTTAAAATTATTGTCTTCCTTTCCTTACATTCCCAATTCTTTCACTATTTAACCACAAAGAAAGTGTCTAATTTCAAGTTTGTAAGTTAATATTGTTTGTAAATTAAATGAACATTGAAGCATTAAATTTTCTCAGTGATAGCAAAATTACCCACTGCATTATCACGA
Organism: Caprella mutica; assembly: GCA_947561585.1. Lineage (NCBI taxonomy): Eukaryota > Metazoa > Arthropoda > Malacostraca > Amphipoda > Caprellidae > Caprella > Caprella mutica. The sequence goes on along the minus strand of CANNZV010000280.1, from coordinate 52,163 downwards.
TTTCCTTCACCCAAAGAGCCAACCTACATAATGTTCATCATGAATAAGTTTTCAATAAATGTAATAGCGGAGAAGGGGTTCAATTTGTCATGTTTTCGATAGTGATCCAATGTTCTCACGAGTGTACCATTACCAGGGCTATGTCTCGTGCTAATCTGAATTCCTATCGGTGTTCCGTAGCAAGTTCATTCTGATGTTCGATAAACTAACTACCTGGGCCCGGAATTTGCTCTGACTTTTGGCAATACCAATAAACTTTGAAAGATGCACTTGGTTAAACTGCTAAATATATTTGACTCAATTGAAAGTATGGTACCTTATACTAACTATTCATTACTTTAATTAAATAACACATTAATATCATTATAATGCATTTTATAATAATAAAATTCAGTATAATTATCAAACATGAATTTCTCTTCAGAAACGAAGCAGTTTTTGTACGTTTGTTGCATGTAATTTTTCGATGCCCACAGCATGCTTCGACTCAAGCGTACCGATAGTATCGGAAATTAGCTAAATACTCCACTAGGTAGGTTGACTGATTTAGGTATTGAAAATAACAGTTTATAATATATTGAATTAACATCAAGTAGTATAAGTTTACCTGTTAAATTTTTCTCGTGCATAGATTCCACCATTACTGATTTTAAGGAAAAATAGAACATTGAAATGAACCTCATAAGCGGGATATCTAATCGTAGGCCTCTAGCTATAGCTTCACCAGCCCCATTTACATCCCCATACCTTTTCTCCACCTGAGATTTTCTACGTAACTTCCGACTGCGATCGTGTCAGTCCGTCGGGTTGAGAACAGGAATGTCGTGCCGCCGCGTCTCTAAGTACCGCCCGCAACCCGGGCAACAAATTACCTGACCAGTTAAGCATGGAGGAAGTGAATTAGCTAGCAAATATTCATCTAAATCTGTTAAAATATTTTTCAACGTCATCATCATATCAAACTATAGAATCGAAAACCCTGGATGTTACCTATATTATTATAACTTTCCAGAATTTTTCTTCTTTCAGTATATCTTTTTTTATATTTTCTCCTCACAAAGAAATGTTATGGAGCATCTCTTGCCGTCATTCCAGTGTACTTTCTCAAGGTTCTCGCAGCATATTCTCCCCGTGTAAATTCTGGTGATTTGCAAGTGTAAGGTAATTCCAGTGACCCGAAATCTTCGTGCCCCGCTCTTCATGCTCTTCCCCGCCTGGAAATTGTTGTAACTGTGCATTATTTTAATGGCTATCTATTCTTTCTCGACTATCATCTGTCATTCGGGAGAAAGCTGCCAAATCTTTACACTGCCACTTTTACCTCACTTTACAGTACATTCCATTCATATAATGTTTACACGTATTGAGTAATATATTGATAGTTTGATTTTAAAGGGCCGTACACACGTAGGGTTTTTTAAGTCTTTCCACCAGACTTTTTGCTAAGCTCCTCCTACTTTTTCCACGAGAATATAAGAAAAAACGATATAATTATTATTTATCATGAATACCAACTATAATAAATAATAATTATATCGTTTTTTCTTATATTCTCGTGGAAAAAGTAAGAGGAGCTTAGCTGGTGGAAAGACTTAAAAAACCCTACGTGTGTACGGTCCTTAAGTGGTTTTTGATAATTCGTAGCAGTAAACGTGTGAGGAGGGATGGTCATTTTTGTTGCAGATGGTCTATGAATGCCCTTTCGTAGCTCTCTTCATGTCTGCTCATCCTTCTTTGTCTTCATGCTTACACCAACTAAACAGTACTAGTGGAAGAGAGAAGGACTAGTCACAAAGAAGTACTGGACATAGAACCATAACAACATTATAGAATATTTTATCTGGCGGTGGGAATGCAAAATATTATAAAAAAGGAAAAACTTGACTTCAATTTAAGAAAATGATTTCGGGGTAGGTACAGTTGTAAGTACACTCCATTGCTAAAATATGATTTAATTAATTGATATTATAGGTTCGTTTTTTATGAAAAAAAAGTTACGGTTTCTTTTTTCACCAAACGGATAATATTTCGAAATGTGTATATTATATCAGTATGGTAATTCTCTCCCACGGTATAGTTTGGTCTTTAGAAAGCGCTAATATTCCCACCTGACAAAAATGCATGACATTTTATTCTGTTTCCAAATGGTCTTACATGAGTGCCCAGCGAACATTGAATGAGTGAACACGATTGAAAACACGACACGCAGCACGAAGCTTTGTGGAGTCTTTCGACTTTAATGTAGAACATGAACTTGGACACAAACAAATCGTTTCTTCCTTAACCTAGAGCAATGTCTCTGGTAGTATAATTTCCTTCAAATTATATGATTCTCTTATGAAATCTCCCTATACAAATATAGACTTGGGAAATATATTTAGTACACTATTGACATTTTGGTGATCTGTTTGCAAAAGTTAAAACATTTGAATATTTTTAATTCGTGTAGCTACTTGTAGAACGACACCAACGTTATGAAGACAAGAAAAGAGATGATAACTAGAAAATGTCTCTAGAAAAGAGAGGAATTCTAGGGGAAGTGATGAAAATTACTAGAAAATAATATATGAAATATTATAGAGAGATATATCTAGAGAAGCTTAGAGAACAATAAAAAATATTGATGCTTGGTGTGTAAGCTAGGTGTTTTATTGTGTGCTAAGTGTATGTTCTAGGTGTGTGTATGCTAGGTGTTTTAGGTTTGCTAGGTGTATGTGTGCTAGGTGTGTATATGCTAGGTGTTTTAGGTATGCAAGGTGTATGTGTGCTAGGTGTGTGTATGCTAGGTGTGCTAGGTGTTCATTCACAAGCTAATGCCTTTAGCCACCTCTTCCTCCAGTTCAGTCAGTGTTCAGCCGCTGAGTAGGGAGGTTTAGTCAGCTCTCCCCTCTAGTCTCTTCTCAGGGTCTTGTTGCTTTGGTTCAGTTTAACTAGCTCTATTTACACCAAGTGTTTGAAGTCAACATGTCTTTCGAATTCTGCCACAATTTCAGTCACGCTACTTCATTCAAAAGAAAATCTGATATTGGTTGATGAGAATCCTCAAGATGCCTGTAAGTATTTTAATGTTTAACTTGATACCTTAGACGCTAGAAAAGCTAACTAGAGTCATGTTACATTTTGTGTGGGTGAGAAACACGCCTTTACTTTTATACAATCTACTTAAAATTATAATATATAATTCAGTTCTTAAAAATCTTTGTTAATTAATTTTAAGTTAAAATTAATTATTTAAATTGACTTTGTGAATACTGTAGGTTGAATATTGAAATGGTCACCAAATATTTTTTAGTATGTGTTGTACATGAGTAATTAGTGAGATCATACATGTTCTGTACAGCTGTTTATTTTCCTATTAATTAGTAACATCTGTTATCACACATGTTTATGCAGGCTTTATACCATGTATTATTAATTATTCCGTTTCATCCTTTAGTGTTTCACTCTCTTTTTTATCCATGTATTACCATATTTATCATAAGAATATTTTTTTATGCATCAAATTATTTAAAATATCGAGAATAATATATAAATTTTTTAATTTTTTTATTAATATATAAATATTTCATTATTACTTATTTATATTCTGATTCATTTTAAATTGTAGCTATTGCTATAGTTAAATATTAAAGGACATTCAATATTAAATATAGTTCTAATTAAATTACCCTATATTGTAATTTAGGAAAGAGATGATATTGCATTGAAAACAATTACCCTCTATACAAATCAAATAACTGCACAAACAACTATACAAAACAACTACACAAAACAACTACACAAAACAACTACACAAAACAACTACACAAACAACTACAAAAAAAAAACTACACAAAACAACTACACAAACAACTACAAAAAACAACTACAAAAAACAACTACACAAAACAACTACACAAAACAACTACACAAAACAACTACACAAAACAACTATACAAAACAACTATACAAAACAACTACACAAACAACTACACAAAACAACTACAAAAAACAACTACACAAACAACGACACCACATCTGACTAATTACTTCTATAGCAAAAAAATAATTCTGTCTACACCTATAGCATCAACATGGAATTACACCTTTATAGCCACTCATTTGTATAGTTACACCTATCTATATCTCACCTATATACCTACACCTTTATCTCACCTATATACCTACACCTTTATCTCACCTTTACACTTACACCTTTATACTGACACCTGTGTAAATAAACCTGTGTGTTACTTCTACAGTTACACCTATATATCACCTCTTTACTTACACGTGTAACTCACCTCCCTACCTACACCTGTATAGGTATCCCTATTAGCGTAGGTTGTAGTGACTAATGCATATGCATCACCTGGACAAGATTAATTCTACCATTATTTGTCTGATGTACCATTGGTCTGGTGTACCATTGGTCTGATGTACCATTGGTCTGATGTATCATTGGTGTGATGTACCATTGGTCTGGTGTACCATTGGTCTGCTGTACCATTGGTCTGGTGTACCATTGGTGTGATGTACCATTGGTCTGATGTACCATTGGTCTGATGTACCATTAGTCTGGTGTACCATTGGTCTGATGTACCATTGGTCTGATGTACCATTGGTCTGATGTACCATTGGTCTGATGTACCATTGGTCTGATGTACCATTAGTCTGGTGTACCATTGGTCTGATGTACCATTGGTCTGATGTACCATTGGTCTGATGTACCATTGGTCTGATGTACCATTGGTCTGATGTACCATTGGTCTGATGTACCATTGGTCTGGTGTACCATTGGTCTGGTGTACCATTGGTCTGATGTACCATTGGTCTGATGTACCATTGGTCTGGTGTACTATTGGTCTGATGTGGTCTATGTGGTCTATTTAGGTGTGGCCTCTTGACATTATTAGTAATTTTCTTAATTTGCATATCTTCATCAAAACTAAATAAATTCATTCATTATTGAAAGTTTTTTCTTTAAATTAATTAAATATCTTGTACGTCAGTAAAAAAGTAATAAGAAATTTCATTTTAACACCGGTTAACATTCAAATTATCATCCAAATTTTGTTGTAATTCACCATCTATCAGTTGAATATTCCTGGCATAATTAGTAGACATATAATATGCATGACTATGCTAATGAAAGTAATTTTCAATTAAAATTCTTAGCTCAGAAAGATACTCATTTTTTCCTCGAGTTTCTCCATAAATAATTAGTAGTAAACAATGCAAGATTGAATGCCATTCAGAACTCGTGCTATTGTGTGCAAATTGACAGACAAAACTTTCATAAGTGTGATCAAAGGAAAAGATAATTCTTTTGAAGGTTGTGGCACTCTCGTTATTACTCAGTTAAGAATCTTCATCCATTTATTTATAAAGAGAGAGCAAATGATATTAATAGGTGCACATCCCTACCATAGAAGTCCATGTTGCTAAATCCAGCCAGCAGTCCGTCTCCTAGCTCTCTGCTCAATAACTAACTAAATTGGCTCTTCATACCCACCCATCAGCTCTGATGTGTAATTTCTTAAAGCGATCTCTCCGTTTTTTGTTCATTTAGAGTCATTTGGAAAATGATTCTAATCCTAGCTTGACTGTATAGGTAGTAAAATCTACTGAAAATCCATTAACTATTCTCCTTCATCGATGGGGGTTTAGCTTTTTTATCGAAGCTTGAGTTTGTACTGCTGAATAACCTCCATGTTGTTCATAGCCATATTAGCATGCAAATTAATTCCTGAGCATAGACGTAGCTGAATGGTGCCATAGCTAATCCAAACCTTGCACGACTGCTCGGTGTTGCTGCTTAGACAGATTCTGGGCTCATTACGCTCTCACATAACTATTAAAACCATCAGAAAGTAATTGGTTATTCAGGTGAAAGAACTATTATTTGCACATCTAGATCTGGTTATTAGTTTTTCCATCTTTCTCAGTATTTTAAGTCCATGTTCATTCAGTTATCGTGCATGTCTTCTTTGGTGTCGGTACACAAAGAGCAAAGTGTTCTTTGTCTCGACTCCTTTCGTCGACACACGTTTATTGTGAGATCACGAGTTTTCGACATGAAGATGATTTCTCATCTACCTCCATAAATTAGAAAAAAAACTTACCATGTTCTGCAATGTGAATTCATGATGACTGCAAGCCAATTACCTTATAAATGAACAGGTGGTTGTATCCATAAATATAAGAACGCTTGTGCCCACCTGTTCTCAACTTTATTTACCATTTATATTGACCATTTGTTCAACTAATGCAGAGAACTCGTAAATATGTTTTGGAAAGTTTTTAGCACAGATGGTTTTAATTTCGATACTATATTTTCTTATCCAGAATATTGTCAACTTACACTGGACTTAAAAACGAGTAAAGTGTATATTTAGTTGATCATTATTTATCTAGATTATAGATTCACTGAACTCTTCAGAAAATTAAAATTAATTAATTGCACTTTTAAACTTTGTTAATTTTGAGTTGCAATGAACTTAGTTTTTAACCCTAATTGGACTGACAAAATTTGAGAGGATGCTTTACACAATGATATTTAGGAAACTGGCGGCGCGAATCCAGGCTCGAATTATACAATATTTTCTCAGTTAATAGCTTTTATCATATTAATGTACTGGGCAGAATTTTATTTACCCAAGATTGATGGAAATAGTGTTATTATATTGAATGAAATCGGTTTGTCGAGCTTAAACTCCTCAGTCAGTCTTTTAAGGGTTAATTGAGATTCTTTTTGTATCTCTGATGTTTGCCATTAAAAAACCAACTCTCTCTGTTCGTCTGATCTGAGAAGTGATTTCCATTCATAGCTTTTCAATCTGTGTGGCTGAGGCAGGAAGAAGATGGGTGTTATTAGAGGAAGCCTCTGAGGCATTTGAACCCCCAGGCCTCATCCCAAGCCTAGGTACTGACGTGCGATGAAGTAAACTCCATCAACTGCCTCCTTAAACCCAAGAATGATGATTGTCGTTTTGATACGGCAGCTGGATCTATCTATCACTGATTGTTTATCTAGCTACTTCATTTCTCAAGGTTTTTCAAACAGGATGTTGTCGTAATGTAGATTCACGATGTAGGAATCTTTTGTGCTGATAGTCCTTTCTTGATCTATTTTGCTTGGTGTGTGAATTAAAAATATTTCACCTCGAGGGCATTATATAAATCTTAGAAATTAAAGAGTATGTACTGTATAGCTTGAAGGTAAATATTTACAGAGAGCATTCGATTGAATTAATTTGTAATGTAGAAGTGATATCTAATTACCAGGTGAAACTGTTAATACCTTGGAAAAATGACAAAGGATTCATGATACACAGGTTTAAATTACTTGTATAATTGTATTCACTTGTAAACTTTAATTATGGAAATATGGGTTAACTTATTGTTAGTGAAATTGTGGATGTGTTTACTGTTTGTGAAATTATTTCAGTGCGTATATAAATTATAAGCTGTATTGTTCGTATAACATTAAGCTTCCCTCCCATCCATGACGAGTTAGCAAAAAAGATCGCATGGAATGTAGCTAATGACTGACCTTTGACACGGAGCCGGCTTCGAGAGTTCAGAGTCTTCCGGTGGAGAGGTCGTCGCTAGCAAAAAGAAAACATCCTGAATAGTCTTCCTAGACTTCTTTCTTTTAGCAACAATTAGATTTGTGTCTGTATATCGCAAGATACGATCTATTAAGTAGATAATGTTTTCCTAGATTGCTAGGAATCAACGGTACATACCTAATTCAATTAGATAGGTACCACGAGAGCAGTGTAGCAATGTTCATGGCATAGTTAACTCATCGTACTACAGTTAGTTCAGCTTGACTAGGTATGAGCTAACCGACAATTGCCAGGGAGAAATGATGAGAAAACTTGAGGTTCTTAATTGAGGAACTCTAAAACCACAATCGAATGTGTGTTTCAAAGTAAGTGGTTAATTTGAAAACCTTCACGATCCTTTGAAATGTCAGCAATTATAGTAAAGAATGTGTAGATTTTATTCATGGAATTAGTGTACTAGTTTAAAAAGGACTTATCATTTTGTTTAGTCATAGTGTAATTGAAACTATAGCATATACATCCTGGACATTCCATCTCGTGGCAGTTTTCTTGGGAAGTAAGTAGGTATAGTGAGCCTAGCTAGGTATGTTGTCGGTGGCTCCATCATCTATATCTGATGGGATGGTCACGCGTGCCCGAAACTCAAAGAGTTGTTATTGCTTTTGTTAGGCAGGGTCCTTCACCGGCACGAACTCAAGTGTCTGAACCAAGGCTTGACTATAATAACACTAGAACCCATAATCATTGAAAAAGCGCTCATATCTTATCAGCAAAATAATTTAAAACAGCAACTGTTGTGTATAATTGATAATTTAAACAGAAAAGTTATTTGCAACAAGTATTTAAAAGGTTGTTTTTTATTTCGCTGATGGTAACCAAGCTGTCAATGTGTAACAAATTTCAAGAGAGTACGTGCAAGGATTTTTGCAGATTAGAGCTGACGCCGTACACGACGAGGCTTTCGGCTATGAGCTGTAATACTTTTAGATAATCTCCTCTGTCATCAGAGTAAGAACTAGACTAATCTGCTCTCTGGCCTAAAAATGTTCAATTTAAGGAAAATTTATATAATCATATCTTGAGTTATCGTCTGACTATAGCTTAAAATATATTAGAAGAGAATATTCTGACTCTAGATTTAAAATTCGTGACAGTCAGGGAATGACCTGAGGCCATTTCTGTCAAAGGAAAATAAATCATTAACCGGGAACTGCACCTAGCGTTTTCTAAATGAAGAAAAAATCTTCTAAGAGCAGTCCACGGACCATTTCTTAATGATACCCAAGCAGAAGTGGAGCATGATAGATTACCTAGAAATACTAATTAGTACAGCATTGCAAAACATTTTGATAGGTTCGTTTATTGCTTCCAAATTAGGCCATATGTATTCATCGCCCAGTATATCAGTGGCCCACACCTAGCCCTTAGGCTGGCTGAATGTAGGGTATATTCTTTTAGACCTACAATTATCTACATACAGAAGAATCTGATAAAATAGAAATGTTTCTCCGTGCATCAATTCACCCAGATATTATGGATTATTTTTTGCATTATAGATAAATTTCTTAATCTGTGATACGTAAATATCATTATTTGAAAAATCATGAACGTAGGGATAAAATGTCAATGATTTAAGATCATGTAAATCATATAAGGATCGTTGCATAGCCTATATACATAATATAACCTCTAAACATTGTCTATCTGTAATCCTTTAATTTGTTTATATGAAACTTGTTTCTGATGGCTAATTATAGTTTTATCAGGTTTTTGGTCATGACCTTATTATAAGATAGTGTTCAGAGTTTAGGGAAAGATTGGTAAATTCAGATTTAAAATTGAATCCGTCAAAAAAAGTCATTTTTACAAGATAAAAACAACTGCCTAATGAGAGTTATACGATGTTTGAATATCACAGTTGTGACAAACCGGTTACAGACTTAGAAATTAGAATATGCTAGATATATTTTACATATCCACACTTCTTGCAGCTCATCTTCAACTCTCTACTCATTATATTCCACAAACTGTTACACCTCTTCTTAATAAAAACTGATTGTTTGCTCGTGTGTATGAAGAGTGCGAACCAAAACGACATAAGAAGGAAAAACAGTACAAAGAAGAGAGACAAAAAGGCGCTGAAATACGGATATTTAACTACAAAATCGATGCGCAAATCATGCCGAGGCAAAGAGTTATTCATTACTTTCGGTCAAAGATCAGAAGGTTAAATGAGAGCCTGAGAAAGTCTCGTTGAAGGTTCCTATCAGTTCAGAAAGTATCATGACCCTGTGGCAGCAGCCATTGCTCTGATGGATATGACTTTACATGCCTAGCCACTATAGCAACAATGAGACACTCTGACTTTTTTCAAACTGGAAAACCTACTTCAAAGCAATATTTTTCCATTCAAAACCTAATTAATTTAACAGTTTTGTTGCTCTTGAGGAGATTAAGATATTTTGGAGCAATAAAAATTGAGGGCCATTTATGGAAATTGTAGATTTATTTAAAAAAATTGTCTGGTTTTCATTATCTGGTTCATATCACCTGTATTCTTAAATATAATCAAAAGTGATAACACTATTCTGATTCTTGTTATTTAAAGTGACCAGGAAAGATATTACATATAACAAATAAATATTGAGACCATTGATCAATAAAGACAATGGTTAAATGAAATTATTTGAAAAATAGATTGGACTATATATTTCGTACGATATTCTTTCATTCTGTACGGCCCATTTTCCTATTGGTTTCTAATATTATGCCAATTGTTACAGTTTTAGAACTATCGGTTAATTATATGCAAATTAATTGATGAACCCCTAAAATTCCGAATGGTCTTCGTTGAAGCTCTTCCTAGACGAAATCAGTGAACAGCATACCGATCTGCATCAGTAATTCGAGGTCTGAGTTGTGCCACTAAGCTAGCTAGGTATAGTAGTAGGTATCGTCTCTCGCCTCTCATCTACACAGACAGCCTGCTAAATGAACCGTAAAGAATGATGTGGCTATATTCTTATGCATATTTTCGAGCATCATCCCAGTGGGCTCGCCAGAGATTATATTATGCAAGTTGCATACAATAATTTTAGCTTTTTATTTCCATTCGGTATGACACAGAACTCTTTGTTCTCCGTCTGTTCATCAGACGATGGGGTTGGTTGTTCAGAAAGTTTTGTACCTACCTACCTACCTATCTACATAGACATCGAGAAAGAAAACCTTTGCATCGAAAGGTGGGTGGTCATTTGTCCACCGACTGAATAAAAGTCTAGATAATACAATATTTTATTGCTTGCAGGTATACACATTGTGTCTCATGCGTATTTGATGCTTTGCCAATTGCGGTGCAGAAAAAATTGAATTATTGCTTCTGTTAAAATTATAGGTACCTTCAATTACAACTGAAAGTTGTCTTCGAATGTAGACGAGACACTTTCAAGAAATATTATATAGGGATAATGGCATATTATAAAAAGAGTAATAGTCTTTCAGTAATTGTCTTGGAAGGCTGTTTGAATATAAGAATATGACCTTTAACTTCAATATAATTTCTTAAGATGTTCTCATTTGCAATACAAAAGCACTCAATTGAACCAATCTCGCTTTCGAGCTCTAACAGCATAATTTTTACACCATTGAACATATTTTCCGTTCGATTTAACAGCACGGGTATGAAAAGTCAGGATTTAATGGTCATTCTAGGACTCCCGCAGCGACGGACTTAGATATTTATCTTCTTTGGTCGGGGTGCTATATTGTTCCTCTTAACATTGAAGTCTACCCATGGGCTATTCCTCACTGATACCATCAAGCTTTAATTTAATACTATACACTGTCATTATAGTAATACACTTCTCAAAGCTCTAGGGTTAGTCATATATTACACAGCAACCTCACCTACTTCTATAGTATACTTTGCCTGTCGCCTAGGTAGAGTTGAGCTTCAGTATTGGAATACGTTTTTGAAATGGTAAACTGCTAGATATAATCTGAAACAATTTGCACAGGGTTTTCATTTAACTCATATGTTTTCCTTAGTAAATGGAGTTTAATATTGTTCAACTTAACGACTTAGTAGTAATGTAAAAGAAAAATAAGTTAGTATTATTAAATTGGACTCAGTATTGAAAATTGACGACATTCTTATATTCAAATGATGTTTATCAATTTAACATAGAATTTTATTTGTGTGCTATTGGTAATTAAATGAATGTTTTATTGGTTGTTGCCTCTTTTCCTCTACCTGGGTACACCAGATGTCAAATAAATAGTTGCTAGATTTGTACGCTCAATTACTAAGGTACATAAATTGCTTCGGAGAAAAAGAACGAAATTTATTCTTCTATCTCTTCTTCCAAAGATATTAAATGTTTAGCAGTGTGCTTTCTTCCTGCACATAATTTCTAATTTTATTGCATGTTAAGTGTCATAATCAAACATGTTGGAGTACTTTTATAATATAAATAGTAAAATTTTCGTAAGAATTGAATACTGGTAATAATTTAGCCGAATAAATTCTTGTTAAACTGTCAGCACTATATTGAATCGAACACGTTTTCAAATTAAATAAATTTCTGCGATTCAAGTTTCATTTGGTGTTTATTATACGATAAGACTTTTAACAGTTTACCTTCAGTCAGTTAGATGATTTTAAGATAGCCTTTCTAAGATTTTAGGAGATCATAATAGGACAAAAAGTATGTTATTACATTCTAATGTGAGTAATTGGAAGATAATAAGAACCAGATGTTAATACCTTACTTCGAAAAGCAATCTTTTTATTGATATAGTAACCATCCTAGGTAGGTAAACATCCTAGGTTCAGAGTGAAGCTTATTAATATACTAGATGTCAAATGCATATTTTTCAATTGTTTCGACTTTCAGTGTGTAAATATCCAATGGTCATATCCTCCACATTTAAATAGTTAAGGAAGTTGACATGGTTATATTATGGCATAGGGGCTACATCTTCGTAAATAAGTAGATAAACTCAGGGTAAATATGCCCTCATTGCTAACATGTGCAGAAATGATTGTGGGCGTCGGTTCTTGGCCATATTTGATGAAGATTACTCACCCATATGTAGCCCATGCAAAAATCCCTAAAGACACACAAAACACACCTCTCCTGCTATCAATATAAGTCAATGTATGGATTAAATTGATATCATTCAACCTTTAAAATGACATTCATATATAATTCAAATAATAGAATAAACAAGTCGTTTGATTTCTATAAAGAAACCGCCTTAAAGTTGGCGCCATGCACCTAAATGTAAAACTCGTTAGAGCTGGAGATGGTCTCGGTGTGTTTTTGAACAAGTGAGTAGGGGAAGTAAATGAAGCTTCCTTATCATCAATCTACTAAATCAAGTGATTCTTATCAAGTATAACGAATTGCTTGAAAGTAGAGTAGATAAATAAATATATAGCGACTGTCAGATCTGAAACCTCATCAATCATTGGTGATGAAGCTTTTCTGTCCCCTCATAATCTATCTTCATTATAATAACAACTGAGGAGACTAAAAGTAAATAACGTCAATTGCTTTTTCATTGAGAAGATTCAAATAATTAATATTAGTATTTTTGATAGAAGAATCTTAAAAACCATAAAAAGTAACTTACAATCTATAATTTCAAAGAATAATATCGTACACCATGATATCTTAAACCATAATATTTAATTTGTATAATACTTCCTAAATCATTGAACTATCTTTTGTCATAAAATGAATTACTGAATACTTCGTTCATTAATAGTGAAATCACTATGAAGATCATTACTTGGCGTTGAAGTCTCCAGATTAAAAACTTCTGGATTAACAGCTTTAGTTCCTTCAAGATTTAGATCATGCACTTGAATTGTTTTATGTATTAAGTCAAATAATGCAGAAATGGAAAATCTGAACAAAGATTGCACATCGAATCCAATGGATTTGAGTTTCTTTGACTCCTAATGTCTATCTCGTGACAGATATCCTGCACGATTATGCTTCCATTCTCTCGTTTCTAATTTCAATTCTAATAAAAGGTTTCATCAGCTCACCTAAAAATTGTCTAATTCTTCTAAAATGTCATTTTTGAAGCTGTCAGTTTCAAATATTTGTATATCAAAGACTGATCTTGAACCTACGTATAGAAATAGAAATCTGACATGAATTACATGTAAAAATATAGTCCTATCAAATTACAAGGCGATCTTTTGTGTTCTTTAGAAGCCATAAATGGAAGTAAAGATGAGATTATTACTGACGAGCAAAGATTGTAAATTTCTGGAGAATAATGACTCGCTTTGACCGCCGCGATGCCATCAACTGGGGGCGGTGGACTGGGGCTCACACGCTGTCTCTCACACGACTCCGCCGAGTTATGCGATCTCCGCAGTCACGACTTGCTCGCATCGGAGCAGCGCACTTGCGTGCCCGCTCCTAAGTTAACTTTGGAATTTAAATCAAGTCGCATCATTTTTAGTTGCAGTTAACAGGATCTAGAAGAGGATCCTGTGAGAACACATCATTTTTTCCTCGTATATCTTGGCAACTAGAATATGCAGTACATACTACTCTTTAAAAGTCAAGGCTCACACTAGCTGGAATGTTATGTACATTGATATTGTTCCTAGTCACTAGTTTAGAGCCCTCAATGACCCCAATCATCATGTATCTTCGTCTTCTTTCAATTCCGGGACATTTTATTCCTGTCTGATTATAATTATTATCCAGAGGATCATAGGAAGATTACGACCAAGAATGAGTTGGCATTTTTGGACAATGATCATCTTGACTCCTGTAGAGCGATTAAATAACTCATTTTCTTATTGATTTCATTCCTCCAACGCCCATATGATGTTAGAAATTAATTGAATGGTAATTCATAAATAAATTACACAGCTTACACTGTACGAATGATATTTTGCTAATCATAAACATACGTCCATCTAACTATTTCATTATTCTTTGATTTTCATATATATAATATCTTTGAATTGAATATATTCGCATAATATTCAACATATATTAAGACTCTAATAGTTAACATTCACATTTATATCCATTACATTTCATCCACTTTTACTATATCGGTAGGTACCTACATTTCCCAAATAATTTGATCCGATTTCAGCATAGCGCTGAAGTCTTTATTAAACTCGTTAGTGGAAATTTCCTCTGATGGACATTTCAATTGAGACTCTCTCTGCATGGAGTAGTTCTAACAGAGCTTTCAAATGGACTGTTCTACTTATCAAACAAAGGAACGCTCTGTTCAGCCTCTTCACTACCTAACACAAGAAACTTGTCATTTCTATGCCAGTCTGAACTCTTGTGATGAATACCATTGGAAAATATTATGTGAAAATGACTCTTACTATAACATCTTAGCTAAATAAACGGCAACTTTTTTAGTGCATTATTCGATCTAGTGCAATAGAAGTATTAATTTTCTAACTAATTTTAGTATTTCAAAATATCCGCCTAAAATTTCCTATCATGCAAATCTGACTAAAACATGTTAAGATGAATTATACGAAAATATAAATGTATTCAGTGTATTATGTTGGCATTAAATGTATATAACATGATTACCCTATAATATACAAATCATTCTGACAAATACAAGTCTTACATTTACCCAAATTAGCACCATGCAAATATATCTTCATTTCAACAGTGTCAAGATTTTATCGTAAGAGTTTCTCAAATGCTATTAGCACAAAATTCAAACGGCCATAAAAACTTGTAACCCTTAGGTGCCATTCATAGTCAGAAAATCTTCCATTCCCGATATTTTGCGATATAAGTCTTCTTGTAGTTTTGAAGACTTTTATTCCCTGCACATCATACATGATGCTATCAGGATAAAAAGTTCGAAATTCTCTTGGTGGAGAGAGACCTCTTTATCTCCGATCTCAGTCTGGGTCTCAATTTATTACTTTAGATCACGGCACAAGAAGGTATAGGACCTGTATGGTTCCTATAAGACTTTCCCATAGCACTATCACACCTTTTGGGAAACCTTTATAAGGATGGTGATCTCAGACCACTCCACGGAGCTATTTCTAGAATGCTGAATTTATCTTGCAAGCCTGCAAATAGTACACTTTTAAATAGTTAGGTCGATAGGGTCGAGAGATATAACTTTGTATCTTTATTGGGATACTCAAATAGTGAACCTTGCTGCAAGTGATTCCATATGACCTCTGGATGAAGATTATGACATAGACATCTATAAATAAGTATTGCATGCATCAATGGCGACATGACGGATTATAGTGTTCTCTAAATGATGAGGGAGATAAGACTCTTTCTGATATATTGAAGAATTAGAAAGTTAATGGTATTATCGAACATTTGATTTTCTTGTAAATCTTTTTTAGTTGGATACAGTTTTGAAGTAAGATTAATAATACAAATAATTTTTAAATTTTAAATGTGATCATCATTTTTAAACTAAATGCTAAACTGTTTTTAGTATATTATAAAATGTATGGGTAAGGTTTTATTGTCCAAAATAAACAATGAAACCTATCTAATTCTTTAAATTTATCATAAACTCTTTAATTTCAATCCTTTATTATGTAAATTGATGGTCGCATTACCATGTTTTATTTATCGATATAAAGGATAATACTGTGAATGAATCCTTTTGTTACAAAACCGCTAACCGGGAAAATGTAACCCTAAACTTTAGCGTGGGCGCTGGCGCTGGCTAGAGAGTTTTTGGGGCAAATCTTTTTAGTTGACTCTGTTTAATCGAACAGAGTAAACAACAGCAAATGCTGAGCAAGTGGGCGTCAGTGCTAACATCGGCCACTTTGATCGCCTAGGAACTAGAAGCTTGTTAGCGAGCTTAACATCGTACTGTACTAGTACAAGTAATCTAATATCCTAATATAGGTAGACTGGAACTATTTTACATTTCTGATTCATATATTCATTGGATGTTTTAATGAATGCCACACAATTTGAATTAAAAGAATTAGGCTAAACCTCAAGAATTAGTACATGTTTCAAGGATGAAGAATTCAATTTCTTTATCAGAAATGGAACCGCGTCCTCTAAAACCTATGAAATCTTTTTAAAGAAAAGTAAATGTTTTCTGTTTGTTAGGCACATTAATCACTTTCAATTCTCGCCAATATGTTTTTTTCTCACATGGTAATTCTTCCCGTCTCCTTTGAGGTATTCGTCTTTCTATCTTCTCCCTTTCTTTGGCTAATCCAATCCTTTATTATAATATCTTGGAAAAGCCATTAATCTTCCTGGCTTTCTAATATAACACAGGCACTGGAACCTAGTGTGAAGCGGGTACATTTTCATGTGAAAATAGGGTGGTTTATTATTTAAATGCTGTAATGAATTAGATTATATTTAACTATATAATATAATAACATGTATTGAGTTAGAAAAAGGTATCGATACCAATACTAAACATCAAATTTGTTCATTGACTACAAAGTTCTATTGATAAAAATTTTTATCAACAATATTTTAATACTACATCAGTATCGTTACTCACCGATAACTCCTGACTCATCTAGATGATGAAATTGACTCAAGTTGCCCGGTGGCGCACCTCCTCGGGACTCCATATAATGTCATGGTGGCGCATCATCTGCGTCACATATGGGTGCGTGACGCAGCATATTTGAGTCCATTTAAAGGTGTTTATTCGGTAATTATTTGCACATTGAGAGAGAGCTAGAATTGATATTATCTCCATTGGGGGATAGCAATCAGATAGTCTAGAATCTGCTGTGCCCAGTCACAAACTCTGGTGGGGATCTTCTTGATTACAGTGGAAGGAGGAGATAGAGTTGGGTGGGTTATGTTTTCTGTTAAGATTTATTCTTCTCGATGCAATAGGAAAATATGATTTTTTTTTTATTATGGTTATTAATCAGTATTCATGGTTATTAATCATTAATCATGGTTACTTAATCAGTAACTATTACATAGTGTTCTTTTCAAGTATGTCACTATCAAACATATAATATAATATCAATGTTCTTATTAAAATGTTAATTAAACGACTGATGATTGAACGAAACATCCTTTTTATATTAGAGTGAATTCGGCTATTTAAAAATACTAATTATAATTTATATATAGTATTCCATTTAAATTAAAATATTGTTATCTATTTAAATTTAAATATTGTTATCTATTTAAATTTAAATATTGTTATTTATTTAAATTAGAATATTCTTTTTATTTAAATTTAAATATTGTTATTTATTTAAATTAAAGCATTTTTATCTATTTAAATTTATATTAAATATTGTTATCTACTTAAATTTAAATATTCTTTCTATTTAAATTTAAATATTGTTATCCATTTAAGTTAAAATATTCTTTTTATTTAAATTTAAATATTGTTATTTATTTAAATTAAAGCATTTTTATCTATTTAAATTTATATTAAATATTGTTATCTACTTAAATTTAAATATTCTTTCTATTTAAATTTAAATATTGTTATCCATTTAAGTTAAAATATTCTTTCTATTTTAATTTAAATATTGTTTTCTATTCAAAGGAATATGATATTCGTTTAATAATATATCCGTAATTTAAATTTAAAACTTAGTTGTTTGAAGACACTAAATGGAATAGTAAAGGATTTTAACTATAAGCAAACTATTCATAAGCTATTCATTATATTCTATAAGAAACAGTTATTAGTTATAAAACTATTTGTTCAAACAGTTATTAGTTATTGCATTTCCTTTCAATAACTAATCATTATTTGTAATAGATTTTATGAGATGTTCTCTATTCACTTTTAATTAAGTTTGGATTAAGAAATTCTCTGCCAGATCATATAATTAAATATACTGAAGGACTCGTATATAACAGATTAAAGTATTGTGCTTAAATTCTATAGAGTCTCTTAAAACCTTTCCCATGCTGCAAAACAACCTCCATTATTTTCCCATGCTGCAATTATATAATACACCTATTAATACTCACGTTCAATGTTCAATTACTCATCTATTATATTCAGTCTCTTGAATAGTGTATTGTACTGATGTGATATGCTCTGGTATATTGAGATTTAGCTGATATAAACGAGCAATGATTTGCTGTCTAATTCTAGGTATATTCCGTGTAACGGGCTTAATGTTGCCTTAGGTAGAACAGTCTACGATTACCGATAATCATGAACAACTAATCGTACATCAGTGTAATTTGCAGCTAATATCAGCTATTAGAGTGTGTGGTTTATAGTCCTGGTAGATGCTTCCATTAAGATCTCTGCGGGAGAAAACACCATAAATAAGGAATAGATGTCAGTCCAACCGATAAACCTAGCTAATGTATACAGAAGCATCTATAAAATCGTATCCATCCTGAAACATCTCAAGATGATCTACAGAGCTGATATAAAGCATATCAAGATGATCTACAGAGCTAATCCATAAAAAAGCATCTCAAGATGATCTACAGAGCTAATATAAAGCATATCAAGATGATCCACATAGCTAATCCATCGAGAAACATCTTAAGATGATCTACAAAGCTAATCCACATGAAAGCATCTCAAGAATATATACAGAGCTAATCCATCTAAAAGCAACTCAAGATGATCTACAGAGCTAATCCATATAAAAGCATCTCAAGATGATCTACAGAGCTAATCCATCTAAAAGCATCTCAAGATGTCCCAGGGAATGCCATAGCGGGTTGATAGATCAACCACCGAATCTGCGAAGTCTTTCGGTTCCCACACTTAGAGGAGATTGTGAAAGCCCCTGATGGGTATATGATTATGTTTATGATTATCGAGAGCACTTCTTATGACTGCACTGATTGCCATCTCTAATCAACAAAGTTAATGGACTTTCTTTAACCGCTGTTTACTTTCAGCTGGAAGTTTTTATTGATAATAAACAGATCTGTACTTTTGGTGTATGGAGTCATAGAAAATGTATTGTTGAACATACCAAGTTAATCTTCTTTCTAATCCGTAACCTAATATCCTCAATTTACCGAATTAAAAGAGAAAATGGTGCCAGTTGCACCAACAGTCATGAGATTTATTTTCGTTTCTCTATTTTAACAATGGAGATATTTTTTGCGTACATTTAAGGGCTAGGAATAGCAACAATAGCTGTATAATTATTATCTCAAATAACATTTCATGTTTTCGCTGGCATTTTACAATCCTAAAGGTTAATTTAATTTGTGCTAGAAACAGACAGTATTCTCCTGGCAGAAAGAAAGAAAGGGCGATCCGTCTTAATTCTACAACCTACAATTATACCTCACAAACATCTAGAAAATAACTTCATATGTTGGCTAAAAAATAAATACCGCTGCAGGTTTCGAGTTTAATGTAACTTTTTAAAGTGTAAGTAATAGACTATAAGTCAATTTACACAAATTAATATCTTAAGCGGATTACTAGCATTTAAATAAAACCTACTGTCAATTTGACGTACGTTATTTATGTATCTATTAACTATGAAATTTACCGTAAAATGAAGCTTAAAATTCTCAGTTAGAGATATATTCTAAATGTATTTAAATTACCTGTTGTGTTTTGTGTAACTTTTTAATGCTTGCTCAATTATCATAACTGTGACTTCATTACCTGTTTGTACATGTCAAATGAAGTAGGTAGAGTTTTTGGTCATGTTCTTGCTTGTGATGTAAGCAATAGGGCATTCGTTGCTTGTGATGTAAGCAATAGGGCATTCGTTGCTTGTGATGTAATCAATATGGCATTCGTTGCTTGTAATCTAAGCAATATGGCATTCGTTGCTTGTGATGTAAGCAATATGGCATTCGTTGCTTGTGATGTAAGCAATATGGCATTCGTTGCTTGTGATCTAAGCAATATGGCATTCGTTGCTTGTGATGTAAGTAATATGGCATTCGTTGCTTGTGATCTAAGCAATATGGCATTCGTTGCTTGTGATGTAAGCAATATGGCATTCGTTGCTTGTGATCTAAGCAATATGGCATTCGTTGCTTGTGATGTAAGTAATATGGCATTCGTTGCTTGTGATGTAAGCAATATGGCATTCGTTGCTTGTGATCTAAGCAATATGGCATTCGTTGCTTGTGATGTAAGCAATAGGGCATTTGTTTTAATTATTTATCTTTCTTAATATTACCAGAGGATAATTAATTATTAATATTTGGCATACTATTGCTATTTTAGCAGGTGCTATAGCCGTATGCTTACATGCTCTTTTATGATGTTAGCAAGTAGGTAGATGGCATACCTACACACTCTGAGGTCCTTCCCTCCAAACCCGCCCAGATCCGGGATCTTGACCTCTCCTCTACATACCTATACTCAGCTAGTGCCATCTCATTCCGATACAAAGAAATCCAAACCTTATTACTTCCAGGCAATCATCGTACAGCTACATCTTATTTATTTATTGCATTCATAATCTTTAATTTATTTGATGTAGTGCCTTTTATGAAGATAGCGTAAAGTCTACTTTTATATGAATTAAAATGTGGATTATTCATGAATATCAAGAAATCCCTGCTTAAACCTAGATTTGAAGTTGGGATTATATAGCCACATCTTATTTTTATGATTATCCTAGTACAGCAGGTTAGTTTAACGAATTTATAGCTTGATTTGTAGTTAAGTGAGATTTTATTGGTGGGTTTAGAGATGGTAGGAATGTGTTGGCTAGGCTTTATCTAAGCGAGTCCGTTGCCCACACCTTAGAGCTCCACACCGCCATATTAGAAGAGGATACCGAACATGGGTAACACTACTGCTGTTCCTTTATGCAAATCTAAACACATAGTCTTCTTCCTCAGATAAAATTGAAAGGTCATTGGCATCAACTTTTACATCCACTGCTCCATCCAATATAAATTGTGAAAATCAGAATATCATGTTACTTCAATTCGAATGTTATTCCATTAAACTATTTCCAATTAGCATTTTGTTATTTATTGGTGCTGGAAAAGGCTCTCTCCGAAATGCCTCCTCCAGTTAGAATCATTTTGGTAGCTGATTTCAACCGGATAATATTAATAGATTCCTTGATAGAATCTTAACTGTGGATTATTAATTATTATCATCATTGTGGATTGTTACTTTAGTTGCATTGAAGTCTCCGATTGCTGTTAAAATGAAGTAGCTATTCGATTGTACAAAGTAGTAGGCTTTAAAATTAATTTTCATGATAAGAGACAACCCTTGAATTTCTATTCTAATGCTAATAATTACTATCAAATAATGACTATTGCATGATTCTGTCTAATGTTTTGAGTTGGTGTTTTCTGTTTAGGGAGATATGACTCAGACGGAAGAAAATGATGTCATCACCAATTGTTGTATGGAGTATGTCTCACAAAAATAACTTCATCATTATTCAACTCTTTAAGATTATGAAACTTAACAAATCAAATATACTGTTATATAATTAACGACAATATATATTGAAATTTATTTATTTTACAGATTATATATTCGAGTTCATCAGATATAAATGATTCTACTATTAAGAAAAGGGGTAAAGTTACAAATTCCTAAATTCTACTTTTCAGTTTTGAATTGTTTCTGTCTTTCTCTGGTTACACTGCTACCATTTTGTACTTTACAGTTGCACAAATTGTAGTTTTTACTACTTCAAAGTAGTTAAACATCTAATCCGGCTGAACTAGTAGCTATAAGATTTTATAGAGTCTAAATCCAAATCTTAACAGTTGATAGTGGAAGAATCTATGGACATTTATATTGTAATAATTTTCGTCTTGGTTTACTTAACTGTCCAAAAAGTTTTGATTATTTACAATTTTAACCAGTGGATAATGTCAAGCTCTGGAAACTTTTTCGTATTTTACAAACAAATTAACTGGTATCAAATAATTAAATTTAGTGATTAAAATTTGATTACATTTTTCCCTGTTCTAGATGTATATCCTAAGAATCCTGCCATATAATTAAATACTTATCTATGACCCTTCACACAGTACATATTCAAATTGTTCATTTTTTTCTTAATAATTTTCTTCATTGTTTTAATCAATTTGCTTACTGTAACCCGAACAAATCATATCTTTTTTGGCCAACTCATGATTGCAAAAAAACTAGGTCTTCTCATCTGTATTTTAAAGTGCTACGACTACTAGAAATTGTTTTTTTTTTCAAAGTTAATTAGGTACCAACAGTTAATGAAGACTACTAATATTTAGATCAAAATTCTTTTCTTTTTTATCATTTGTACCCATTTAAATGTGTTCCGAAAGAGTGCGCAGCTATGACAATAATATTAGCTAGACATTGTAGGTCGTGGATCTATTAAAAGAATGTGACTATTAAACCTGTTACCAAGCTGTAAAACATTCGCTCGTAACCGCTATAAATATGTACATAAACATTCTAACAATCGGTGCAACTAACTAATAAAGAGTAAAACATTAAAGTGATTCCGCAATAACTTTTACAATTACCCGTCATAAATTAGGTAGCCCAGAATGCTCCATTTGTAAACAGCAGAGATAATGTTAATTCATTGTTACTTTACTTTAATGAATGAATTTATTGTTACTTTACTTTAAAAACGTAAATTGATTTTTAAAGCAAATTAGTCTTTCAATATATACATTTAGAGGTCAATAACTTTTTACATTATGGTGAGAAACTAGGTACTGAACCTACCTACTATAGAAAGTAAAATAGTCACAAATTTATCAGTGTCACCTGATAATTTTTGATGAGTTTATGTATTAAATAGTTTGGTCAAATTGTTACATCTCTATTCTTCAAGTTACTCAAAGAATCACTTATAGGTAACATATTCCACCATATGATAATTGCAATCTCACATGTGCTACAACTTTGACGGATTTGTGTTATCACTGAAGTACATTAGTTTGCGTCAATAGTTGAATAGGTGCCTAGATGGACAGGCTAGTAGGTACCTAATAGATACCTAGATGGACAGACTAGCAGGTACCCCATGTGGACTGCTGCACCTGCTCTATCTCAGACCTCGTAAATATCTTGATTCAATTGTGTACATGAATAGATTGCTATTGAGAGAGACATCGTTTCTCTCTGACACTCGAGAAGAAACTTCATAACGACACTAAGATTTATCATCTGAATACTAGGATAACATAATCTACTGTAATAAGAATGATTGAAAAATTGTCTGTAATCTGTAAAAGTGTATTTAGATTGATATTTTAGATTTATTTATATTATATTATATATGTCAATTCCCTTGAATTATTGTATTGTACATATTTCATTTTGGTATATATTTAATAGATTTTAGTTCCTGCAGCCACGCTATGATTATTAATTATCACAAACCTAAGTTAATTTTACTTTATAATCTAAATATATGCCTATAAAATTAATTTCTTCAAGTAAACATCCACCAGCTGCAGTGATTCTATTCTACTGGAAGACTTGGGAGCTGTAGATTCCTTCGGAAACTTGTCTTTTTCTGCTTTGCTGCCGATTGTTTATTGTCTCGGCAGCAGAGAGCAAGAGGCGAGTTTCTTAAGTGAACGTTCAACTGACTGTCTTCTTTGGAAATCAAGAATACCTAGCTTGGCATCAAGGAGAGCTGTGGGTAAGTTATGATTATAAGCACAGAGTTACCAAGAAGAAAATGATGATCTCGTCATTTCGCAATGTTCCTACTTTTCAAATGACGCCTCCAACAGAGACGAAGATATTCTTAATTTCAGAGCGTAGCGTTCATGTTGCATAGGAACCCATTGTCAAGTCGAAACCTAACGCCCCTTCCGTAATTTATTGCTCATTCTCAGTGGACTTTATTGTTGTGGGCAAGTTTTCATTTAGCGTCTCTAGTCGCATAGAATGTGGCCTAAGAAAAAGAATGCTGCAACTCTGCTCAACAAATTGGATGCATGGATAATTTGTACTGAGAATTATTCTTACCGTGGATCATTTAATAGCAATAGTTAAATGGAAAAGATCACAGTTTTTTGAAAGAAAATGAATTATTTCAGTAATAGTTGAATAAGATGAAGTGAAATTTATTAACTTCAGTTGAATAAATATATATAATTGCATGATTAATAAGTCAATTCTGATGAATCACCGTAAACTGCTCCCTGTGTGGTCACCTATTCATTTGATCAGCAATAACTAAATACACACTAAATATCTCTGGCCTGCGTGATTGTAACTGGATATGCTTTCTCTTCTTTCACAATTCAAAAGTTAGAGAAAAGGACTCGTGATATGCCATACCTTTTATAGGTAAGATCCACAGAGTTCAGCTGTTAGAGCTGACTTTTGTGGCATCATGTGTCACTGTGTTTGGATAGGTGGGCAGCAAATGTGTGTGTGTTCTTTATAAGGTCTGGACTTATAAAACTATAATGTAATGTTTAGAGCAATGAATAATGATAATCTCAAGGAAATCTCTTAAGAAATCTAAAATCTAAATATCGTGAATGACTAGCTTTTTGAATTATTTAATCAATTATTTAGTAACTCGTTTGTCCACAGTATAAATCTGATTGAAAAATATTATCTTCTTATTAAGTAAATATCACATTCATTTTAATGATTTAGTCTATGATGGAAAGATTATGAGAAATTCTTAGTTTACATCTTATATGAAGGATATGGTTACCTCTGTCATTTGTAGGATAGATGCTACAAACATTCTCTGGCGTCAAGCCTTCAAATATCACCACACCCACTAATAAAAAGACACACTGCTGGACAAACAAGGAACAGCTTCAATAGCAACTAATTAAAAAAAACTAATCGGGATAACTCAGTAAAAAATACAGTATATTAATTAAATAAATACAATTAATTAAAGAGCAGGTTTATTCATCTCCGCCGGTTATGGAATCTAGTTTTTGTTTAAATGTACAACTTGGCGTTTGATTTTAAATGAAGAATAAACTAGTGAAGCTTTCATGATATAGAGGCGCTCTAAAGCAAGCCATCTATCAGATAGAGTCAAAACATTCGTACCACTTTAATGATGTAACTTGATAAATCCTAGTAGATAACCAGCTTATTCAATTTAAAACGAAGCTTATGCTCATGCATTCCTCTTCCTCGGTTAATAAGATTGCAGGTTTGAAGCTTTCCGGTATAGCTGGAGGCATCAACCGTAGAGGAGGTATGGAGCTTAGCATAAATTATCGGCTAAAACAATCTCCTAGAATTCATTATGGAATAATAAAGGTCGGGCATGCGTAAAATGTTTACTTGCTCCAACTCCGCACATTCTACAACTAACATATAGTAGGTATAGTTCAGTTGGAACTCAGTTTGGTAATTTAGATCAGCGATTAAGAAGTTTCTGTATTTCTTTTCAGTCGGGCAATCATGCAGTACCTCTGCAACAAATATTGTACAGAGGCCAACCAGCATCTGTACCCCAAGGAGCCCGAGGTTAGGGGTACTGTTGACAGACTTCTCTTCTTTGACATGGGCACCTTCACTCATGCCTACAAAGAATACTTCGTGAGTACTGCATAATGTCACAAGAAAATACTTTAATTAAAACACTTATTTGTGAAAGTATAGGGATAATCATAGTGTAATAAATCTCATAACAGTTTAAAATTCATATAAAATATTCTTATTGTATAATAATTTAACATTATTTTCTAATTTAAAATATAGTATGTGATCATTATATCTCATTTAAATACAATTTAATTAAAATTTACGATATCACATTCATTTTTGAGATTTTGTAACAACTAAGTATAATCATTTTTCTCAGAAAGGTGCCTGCGGATGTTATTTTTTTATCTTAAATCGTCTATCCCTTTCACCATGAACATAACTTCATACCCTATTTCAGAAACCTCGAGTTCACGAAGGCCTTCCTCCCGATTATGAGAAGGAGAACCTTCTGAAGCAGTGCCTGGACTACTTAGATGGTATGCTGGAAGGAATAGAAAGCGAGACAGGACCTACCAATTACCTTGCGGGGGACAAGTTCACCATTGCTGATATTGCCATCCTCGCTTCCCTCACTGAACTGGATGCCATGGATTACTCTTACAAATGTTATGGATCTCTCACGAGATGGGCTAACAGACTGAAGGTGAATTTTGAGATATGTTAAATCCTCGCTGCTTTTTATTCAAACATTCCATTAAATATCAAACCGTCTCTTGAAGTGGCAAGGAACCTTTTCGAAAGCATCTCCTTTTTTTTCCTTGACGAACTTTCTATGAGAATACTAATCTCCTGCCATTTGTATAAAATAACATTTTACTATCTATTAAAACTATCCAATTTAAGAAAACACGACTACTCATTATCATAATTGGTTACCGAATCCTTTACCTTATCCTTATATTGTGAGCATTAAATGGCAACCTTTACAGTGTTCTCTTTTCCATAGACTAGCTATTGGATCTGTTTATCTCTTTATGCTGATGGTATCTTTTAAGTTAGGCAGATGTTATCTGTAGAACTAACACTCTAAAGCTAATTCTATTGCTTTTCTCTAACCATAGAGTGGCCTATTTATTGAACAGCAGATTAACTTCTATGCCTTTTTATTATCAACTTAACTTTTTGTCTTATTGCGTTGATAGCCATTTTGTTAAATGATATTCCTTCTTGAATGCGTCAACGTTATTTTTGTTAATCATTGAGTACAATTTCCATTAATTTATTTGATTGGGAAATGAAATCTCAAAAGTGTTAACTTATTATTTTGTGGTTTCAGATGAAATCTGTAAGAAGAATGATTAGAAAAGTCTCGATTTAAACTTAATTTAGTTAAATTTATAAGCTAATTATTATGCTTTAAATTGCATCATTTATTTCATATTAAAAGTTAATTCTTGTAAGAGTTGTCTGAGAAGGTCAAATTAATAAATTATTTCTTGCACATCTGGAAAATAATATTTTATCATTTATTATATTTTAATCGTAAAAACTGTTTTCTGTGCTATAGTAGCTTCCCGATTTAATTTATTTTTGTGGAAATATTGATAGGTTTTGGTCAAAATTTTCTCAATATCTTTCTTTATCCATATTACAATTTTTTAATGTTACCTAAGCCCATTCTAATGAATTGAAAGCGGTAGAAGCGCTAGTATAGACTCTAAATTTGCTTTCCATTCATATAACCGTGATTAATTGAAGAGGCGTGAACTGGGCAGTAAAAACGCGTCATTTTGCTAGTGTAGAATGTGCCTTAATAATACAATTTCATTTTTTTAAATGTACCATTTGTTGCAGGACAATCCTCCATTCTTCAACGAGTGTTGCGAGAAAAATGCTGAAATTCAATTTAAATATTGACACAGTATTTAAATTCATTTAAATATTTAGTATTTCACTGCTATCTAATACAATTCCATTTCTTTTAAATGTATCATTTGTTGCAGGAGAACCTTCCATTCTTCAACGAGTGTTGCGAGAAAGGTATCGAGATGACTCGGGCTCACGTGAAGCAAGTGGAGGCTGATGCTCTGAAGCAAGCGGAGAAGGAGAGGAAGACTTCCACTGGCAAGAGTTGGTTTGAGTGAAGCTGTACTGTAGTGGTGCCTTCTGCAGTGGAAACGGCCTTATCATCTGATTATAAAACAGTAGAACTCTTCTATAGTGTACTCCTATATAGTGAATGAGTTAGGATGTACCACCTCGTATAGTGAACAAATTGTCTTTAGTCTGCCAGAAAATAGGCTTCAGTTTACTAAAACTAATGGTCATTCATCACAGACTAAAGAAAGTTTGTTCATTATACGGGGTGCATCCTAACTCATTCACTATAGAGGATTTTTACTGTACCATTAGGTCACTATAATAACAGAAACAACTTTAAAATCTACAGATCGTCCTCTAATGTCGATTCCGATAAATAGTGATTTTATTTCATCGCAATGTAAAATAATTTCATAAATCAATATTTCTGTCGGGAATGTTTAAGTGATTTTTCGCCAGCAGATTATAATTTGTGTTACTCAGATGATAAGGCATTCATTCACTGGGAGTTGCGACACTGGCCATTGCAAGGATGGAAGAACTCATTTAGTATTACAAGTAATTTAATTTGAAAGGAAATTGTCTGATAGGTTTGTTAGATACCGTTTGTAAAGGGCCGTACACACGCAGGTATTTTTAAAGTCTTTCCACCAGACTTTTTGCTAAGCTCCTCCTACTTTTTCTTCCAGACTTTTGAATTATATAGGAAAAATGTTCAGGTATCATAGATACCAACTAAAATAAATAATAATATATATTTTTTTATATAATTCAAAACTCTTATGGAAAAACTAGGAGGAGCTTAGCAAATAGTCTGGTGGAAAGACTTAAAAAACTCTGTGTGTGTACGGCCCTTAGGTACATCACATGTTCAATTGATGGATGTATGAAATTATCTTCACTCCAGAAGTTGATGGGATTAGTTAGTTCTTATTGTTGTATGTTAGAGTTCTATTGAAGCTTTTAGTATATTAGATCTGTTATTGTTTCACTTTATTTTATATGTTTGAGTACTATTTTAAACTACGGAAGAATTTGTGGATTGAAAAATATTCTCTTGATCAATTTTCAATAATGTTGAAAATATATATGTTTTTAACTATTTTTAGCCAAAATTTCCATAATAGATTATAGGTTTCATGTTAGAATTTAGTATTTTTCAAAATCTGACCCACTACAGACAAATGAATTTTTGAAATAAGTGTACTGATGTCCATTTTGACTAACCTGTTTCAAAATGTTTCGTAAGTTTCATTTATGAGCGAAGCCAAAAAGACCGCTTGTTGAATAGTCTCAGTTGCTACAAATTAACGATGGTGATTACAATAATTGTTACGCTTCTTCCTATTTAGTAATGGTAAACTTAACATAATTGAATTTCAACATTTTGAAAATAAATTGATTTGCAACATTGTGGCAATAAATTGAATTTCAACCTTGTGGCAATAAATTGAATTTCAACATTGTGGCAATAAATTGAATTTCAACCTTGTGGCAATAAATTGAATTTCAACATTGTGAAAATAAATCGATTTGCAACATTGTGACAATAAATTGAATTTCAACATTATGGTAATAAATTGAATTCCAACATTGTGGCAATAAATTGAATTTCATAGTTTTATCAGTAATGAAATTGATGTTCAACTTTGTTTTGTTTTTATTTAATATGGAGATGGCGAGTACAGTTTTTGGTGTAATATTCACATCAGCTTTTTATATTTAGTTTGGCTCTCTCTTACCTACTAGAATTTGCATTTGTTAGACCTATTGAAATATAAACCTACAAAAAAGCTATAGAGTTTGAATATCCTTCATACATTTACATTTTATCTACAAGATTAATGATTATTCGTAATTATTATTCGTTAGATGCTTTTGAAATAAATTAAATATCTTTTCAAATAAATTTACATTATGTACTGTATTTTCGAGTAAAGTTATTGAATTATTTTAGTTCACTGGTCTAATTACGTTTCTATATTACAATTAGTTAGCATCTTAACTTTTATCTTTCAAAATCAGTTTATATAACCATCGAAATAACTTCTATTAGGGCATGGTTTACATTATTATTATCAGATAAAGTTTATATCTTTGCCCTAGATTATTATGCGACCGATCTTTATATTTTATCAGGTAGATCTATAGTCAGGCAAGAGAGATAATCTATATCACTATAAGATTAATAAATAGATAATATCTATCATAACTTAATCGGGTAATAGGAAAACGTCGCAGTTATCGGTTAGTTGGTATTAACATAAGAACACGAATCCGAGTTTTGGAAACTTCGTATTCTTCTATCATGAATAATATATAAATGAATAAATGACGGTAAAATATGACCTTCCCGCATTCTGCGAAGGTAATAACCCACTTACCGAGTAGGTACTGTGACTTACTGCAGTGTAGAAACTATGTGAATGTAGAAATAATGTTTAAAGTATTTAGTAATTATAATTTCAAGTGAATGAACATATAAGCTACATTGTGTACGTGTGATGAAAAATGCATATTTTGTAGAAAGTATTTTATAAAAGAAATAGAATAATTTCTAACTGTTCATTATTCGTAATTATTTGAATATTCCAGTTCGTTTCGTAATAACCCATCAATAAATTATAATTGCTATTTAGGTATCTAAAGCAAGGAATTATAAAACGGTTATAGTAATTAAAATGATGTGCTTATTTCATTTATATAATAGATACCAGACAATTATATGAATTTATAAAGTGAAATCTACCTTTTTATTACAATTCTTATTTGGACTGGGCTCCAACTGCACAGAAATTACAAATAGGCAGAGATGGGCGAAAAGTACATCGAAAGTACTTAAGTACTAAGTACAAGTACTCGTAAATCAATGTACTTGAAGTAGTTGCCCAAGTACTCAAATAAAAAAGTACTTTCAAAGTACAAGTACCAAGTACTTTTTAAAGTACTTTCAAGTACCAAGTACATTTGCTATACAATTTAATAACTAATAATTTATCCTGTTAACTCTTATAGTACATCTTTTCAGTGACTTTTTCTGACAGTGACTCTTTTCTCCGATAGTACATCATCATAGTGACTCTTTTCTCTGATAGTACATCATCACAGTGACTCTTTTCTCCGATAGTACATCATCATAGTGACTCTTTTCTCTGATAGTACATCATCATAGTGACTCTTTTCTCCGATAGTACATCATCATAGTGACTCTTTTCTCTGATAGTACATCATCATAGTGACTCTTTTCTCTGATAGTACATCATCATAGTGACTCTTTTCTCTGATAGTACATCATCGCAGTGACTCTTTTCTCCGATAGTACATCATCATAGTGACTCTTTTCTCTGATAGTACATCATCACAGTGACTCTTTTCTCTGATAGTACATCATCACAGTGACTCTTTTCTCTGATAGTACATCATCACAGTGACTCTTTTCTCTGATAGTACATCATCACAGTGACTCTTTTCTCTGATAGTACATCATCACAGTGACTCTTTTCTCTGATAGTACATCATCACAGTGTCTCTTTTCTCTGATAATACATCATCACACTGACTCTTTTCTCTGATAGTACATCATCACAGTGACTCTTTCTCTGATAGTACATCATCACAGTGACTCTTTTCTCTGATAATACATCATCAAAATGACTCTTTTCTCTGATAGTACATCATCATAGTGACTCTTTTCTCTGATAGTACATCATCATAGTGACTCTTTTCTCTGATAGTACATCATCATAGTGACTCTTTTCTCTGATAGTACATCATCGCAGTGACTCTTTTCTCTGATAGTACATCTTCTCAGTGACTTTTTTCTCTGATAGTATATCATCACAGTGACTCTTTTCTCTGATAGTACATCTTCTCAGTGACTTTTTTCTCTGATAGTATATCATCACAGTGACTCTTTTCTCTGATAGTACATCATCACAGTGACTCTTTTCTCCGATAGTACATCATCATAGTGACTCTTTTCTCTGATAGTACATCATCACAGTGACTCTTTTCTCCGATAGTACATCATCATAGTGACTCTTTTCTCTGATAGTACATCATCATAGTGACTCTTTTCTCCGATAGTACATCATCATAGTGACTCTTTTCTCTGATAGTACATCATCATAGTGACTCTTTTCTCTGATAGTACATCATCGCAGTGACTCTTTTCTCTGATAGTACATCTTCTCAGTGACTTTTTTCTCTGATAGTATATCATCACAGTGACTCTTTTATCTGATAGTATATCATCACAGTGACTCTTTTATCTGATAGTATATCATCACAGTGACTCTTTTCTCTGATAGTACAACATCACTGTGACTCTTTTCTCTGATAGTACATCATCACAGTGACTTTTTTCTCTGATAGTACATCATCACAGTGACTCTTTTCTCTGATAGTATATCATCACAGTGACTCTTTTCTCTGATAGTATATCATCACAGTGACTCTTTTCTCTGATAGTATATCATCACAGTGACTCTTTTCTCTGATAGTATATCATCACAGTGACTCTTTTATCTGATAGTACATCATCACAATGACTCTTTTCTCTGATAGTACATCATCACAATGACTCTTTTCTCTGATAGTACATCATCACAATGACTCTTTTCTCTGATATAGTACATCATCACAGTGACTCTTTACTCTGATAGTACATCATCACAGTGACTCACTGTACACGTCAACACGCTTATAATTCGTCAATGTGTTTGGTAAATATTGGTTGTGATATCTAGGTAACATAAAATAATTTTATTCAATGTTCTTAAATTGGTCAATATAACTCATAGTCTCTATACATGATTGTATGTCAGACTATATAAATATTCACCGTCACATAAAAGTATACAATGTCTTGCAGTCCTAATTTTCGATTTTACTGTTTAACAAAGTTTTCAATTTTACTAATTGACAAACAATTTTCCAAAATGTTGGACCTCTTCAAACTCTAGTTTTTATTCAGTTGCTGTAAATACTGTTTTGATGAGAAAAAGAATTAATTTTGTAGAGATTTTAGAACTAATCTTTTAAAATTTCTTGACTGAAAGGAAAAATGTACTTTGAAAAGTACTTTTTACTTGGAAAGTAACAAGTAATTGTAAAAAGTACTTCAAAGTAATTATTCAAAGTACTTTTTAGAAAGTACTACAAGTAGTACTTGAAGTACTTACTTGTTACTTAGTACTTTTACTTGGTACTTGGGAAGTACTTTCCCGCCCATCTCTGCAAATAGGTATGGTAAGTTTTGAATAATCGGTCGGTTTCACATCTTCGGTCATTTAAATTTAAAAAAAGGATATCCCAATTATTATTTGCTTTTTATATAATTTTTTCTCATATGCCCAAAGACGTGAAACCGACCGATAATTCGTAACTTGCCCTACAATATTCAGTAGGAAAAATGGCACTACCCCTTTGACATCTCAGGTTTCATCTCAGTAACAAGAAAAATGAGTGCCATAATAATAGAAGAAATGTTTACACCCGTCAGCTGATATCTCTTTTCTAATATAAATAAATAATTTCCCTGCCGACAGGCGACAGGCATTACAACATAACATTTTAAATTAAATAATCTGGCTTAGAGAAACTGATCTAATAGATTAACAATTGATGGTTAATGAATAGGGTGCAATAATACCTAGTTAATTTTCTAGGTAGGAAGTACTAAGTAGCTATGTCTCACTCTAATAATGGTAAGTAAATTTAGAATAAAAAACTTATAACCATTTTAATAACTCTTTTTGATTGATTGTAAAATGTGTTCATCTAGTTTGCAGTATCTGGCAAATTTTGGTTTTCTATAAATCTATTTAGGGTAAGTTTTTAATTATCCGTCAGTTCCCCATTTCCAGTCTGAAAACTGAAAAGTACAGCAGGATTTGTGGATTAATCTCGGATTGTATTTGGTGGTAAATTCCAATGATATATCGGGAGATATTCAATTTCTCTAATAAAAAAATTCCTGCAATGTCCGATGTCGGAGGATATTTGGCTATTAATTCTACCATTAATTTTTGGAGGGGACCAAGTTAAATAGTATGTCTTATAAACTCGCCATTTGTCTCTCCAGCTCTTTCCAAAATTCAACAAATTCTCTCCAAAATGATCAAATTTTCATAAATTCTCTCCAAAATAACATTGTAGCCCAAGTGAAATTGTATGTCTCATAAACTCACCATTTGCCTCTCCAGCTCTCTCCAAAATTCAACAAATTCTCTCCAAAATGATCAAATTTTCATAAATTCTCTCCAAAATAACATTGTAGCGTAGGAGAAAAATAGATAAAACTCTCCATTTGCAATTGAAGGGCTCAAAATAACTGTCACAAACTCGCCATTAAAATGGCGAGTTTGGACATGCTTTATTACTTAATACTTGGCAGTGCAATAAATACAAACTGGGATTAATCCTGCGCCCAAGTCCTATTTAATTCCTATGTTATAATGTTCCCATGTTATTTGCTGCGCCCAAATCCCAATTTCTTTCTTTTCAGACTGGCCCCATTTTCGCCAGTCTTCAGAACATGGAGGAAATCCTTAATTTCCTCCTATATTTCCAGTCTGCAGAAAGTGTTTCATCTCCCACAGAGATTTTAATTTGAGAGACAGTTACTCTCTGACTCTCAGTAGCAGATTCAGAATCTCCCGCAGCTAAATTAATGGTAACATAGAGTTAATTCAAAATCTCCCGCAGCTAAATTAATGATAACATAGGAATTAATTGAAGATCTCCCGCAGAGATCTCAAATTTCTAAAATTCAATCAAAAACTCCGCAGAGAGTCTTGGAAAAATCCAAGTTATAAAGCATGTCCAAACTCACCATTTTAATGGCGAGTTTGTGACAGTTATTTTGAGCCCTTCAATTGCAAATGGCGAGTTTTATCTATTTTTCTCCTATGCTACAATGTTATTTTGGAGAGAATTAATGATAATTATATCATTTTGGAGAGAATTTGTTGAATTTTGGAGAGAGGTGGAGAGACAAATGGTGAGTTTATGAGATATACTATTTTACTTGGGGAAAAATGTTCCATATTCTGCAGACTGGCTATATTTACATATATTTTAATTTTACCTAGTCTGTATTTGGTGCACAAAATTGAAAATTCGACTGACTTTTTGAAAAAGCTGAATAAATCCACCATAAATTTCCATTAATTTGACTGATCGATCAACATTTCACCCATTTTTCCGCGGAAAATCCAGTTTGAAAAGGTCACCTCAGGGCTCAGACGGCAGACCCCAGTCTGCTGTCTGCATAATATGGGACATTTTTTACATTTTCTGTGCGAACAATCCTTAATTTCTTCCTATATTTACATTAATTTTACTGTGAACAAATGACAAAAATAGAGGATTTCTTGGAGAACACTTTACCACTTCCTGCAGTCTGGCAGTGAGTCAGACGGTCAGACCCAGGATTTTTTTACAGAAATTGGGATTTGGGCACACTGCCGGCACAGCAAAAAACATGGGAACATCCAGTCTGCTGCAAAGTGTGTTGAATCTGTCACCAAGATTTCATATTTCACTATTTCAGGACAATTAGTCTCTAAATTTTTTCAAATATGTCTCCAAAATGGCCAAATTTCTTCAATATGTCTCCTATAATTATCATGTAAACGGTGTATAGAATCACTGAAACGGACCGATTGAGGACCAAACTGGACCAATTGGGGACCAAAACGGCAAAACGGACAGATTGATCATCCAAAACGGATCGAATGGGGACCAAGCCGGATCTTATCGGGCCGAAAAGTTTTTGAGGGGAGGGGGCATTTGAAATATTTTTTGAAGAATAATTTCCGACTTATAGGATATGAGCATTCAAAGTAGCTATTATTTTTTTTTCAACATAAGTAGGTAGCTATTATCAGTTAAATAATTCATTCTAAATATTACTATTTTTCTCCAATGTATAGTACTAACTATTTAAGTGTTTTTATGAACTACTTAGCTCCGTTTTGCCAAGTAAAATAGTATGTCTCCTAAACTCACCATTTGTCTCTCCAGCTCTCTCCAAAATTCAACAATTTCTCTCCAAAATGATCAAATTATCATTAATTCTCTCCAAATAACATTGTAGCATTGGAGAAAAATAGATAAAACTCGCCATTTGCAATTGAAGAGCTCAAAATAACTGTTACAAACTCGCCATTAAAATGGCGAGTTTGGACATGCTATATTACTTGGCCGTTTTGACCCGATTAGATCTGCTTTCGACCCCAATCTGTCCGATTTGGTCCCCAATCTGTCCGTTTTGGCCATGTTTCAAAGGCTGGAAAATTGTAAGCCGATTTTTGAGCCAAAATTTCACAAAAAATCTGAGCCAAGCCAATTTGGCTCATTTTTTGAAGATTTCAAGCCAAAATTAACATGGGAACATAGGAATTAATTCAAAATTTAAAGCCAATTAGACATATCTAAGATTTGACCATTTCAAATCTAAGCCAATTAATTGGCTTTAACTGACATACTCTTATACATGACGTTTTGGTCCCCAATCTGTCCGTTTTGAACCCCAATCTGTCCGTTTTGAACCCCAATCTGTCCGTTTTGGACCCAATCTGTCCGTTTTGGACCACAATCTGTCCGTTTTGCCTTTGGTCCCTAATCGGTCCGTATTGGTCCTCAATCGGTCCTTTTCCGTCCATATCGGTCCGTTTTGGTGATTAGGAACATGGGAATTAATTAGAAAATAGTCTTCATTTGATGAATTTTCCCTTCAAATTGAAGGGAAAATTTTTGGCGACAATTTTTCGGCGAAAATTAATGGTAACATAGGAATAAGTAGCTAAAAATCCATCGATTTTGCCAGAATATTATTTTCAATGGAGAAAAATTCCACCGACAAGTCGGTGGAATTTACCATGAAATACAGTCTGGGTCTGGTACAGGTATTTTACTGAGAACAAAAGCCAAAATAGAGAATTTCTTGGAGAACAGTCAACAGTGTACTAGTTTCTGCAGTCTGGCATTTTTGGTCACATAAAAAAAACAATTTAATAACAATTAAAATAAAATAATTATCAAATAATTTTTTCTTACATGACCGAAAATGGGGAACTGACCGTTAATTAAGAATTTACCATAGGTATTTGTCTTCTGTCTTTTTTTCATTTCTTTTTTCTCAACCGAGGTCAGAGTTGAAAACTTAAACTTGAATCGTCGTCTTGCACAGATATATTTTCCCTCAAAAAATGTCTCCAAAGTTATTTGGCGACATGGACGTGCTTTGCAGACTGGCCTGTCTGCTACCTGCCCAAATAATTTTTTCTCCAAATAAATTAGCAATCCTAAGTTTTTGCCTACATCCATCTTGCCCAGTCTGAAAAGTGTGGCAAATATGTCTCCAAGATCTTATTTTGAGGTCAATTTGTCTCCAAAGATTTTCAAATCTGTCTCCAAAATGACCAGAATTCTGAAAAATGTCTCCAATAATACCATGTAAACATAGGAATTAATTAAAAAAGTGTCTCCAAGATCTTACAAAGATATATTTTCAATCAAAATATGTCTCCAAAAATCTTCCGCAACATGGACGCCCTTTGCAGACTGGCATCTTCAATGTTTCAAAGTATGGACAAAGTCGCCAGCCATGTTTCAGAGGCTGGAAAATTGTAAGCCAATTTTGAACCAAAATTTCACAAAAATTCTGAGCCAAGCCAATTTGGCTCATTTTTTGAAGATTTCAAGCCAAAATTAACATGGGAACATAGAAATTAATTCAAAATTTAAAGCCAATTAGACATATCTGAGTTTTGACCTTTTGAAATCTAAGCCAATTAATTGGCTTTAACTGACATACTCTGTAACATTGGTCGCCAGTAGACTGGTAACTTTTGAGGGGTGAAATAAGTTTAGAAACCTGTAAATAACAAGTAAATCAATCATTGATAGTCTCAAGTGATACACATGCATCAGACATGATGCATAAGGATGTTTTCAAGTGTAAAATCTTCACTACAGTCAGTATATTTGGTGCATGAAATTCTACTGACTTTTTGAAAAATCTGAAAAAAATCCACCATAAATTTCCACTAATTTGACTGATCCGCAAACATTTTACCCCTTTTTCCACCAAAAATTAATGGTAACATAGACATAAATAGCTTAAAATCCACCAACTTTGCCAGAATATTTTTTTCAATTGATAAAAATTCCAGCGACAAGTCGGTGGAATTTACCATGATATACAATCTGGGCTACCAGAGTGGAAAACTCCAATTCTGACAGAGTTACTCATGAATACTCAACCACGGAGTTTATTAATGATTAACCTTGCTTAGTATTAGTAAAGCATGTATAGCATGCAGAGTTCAATTTTTTCAAATATTATGAATTATATAACTGATTTTTACATAGTTAAAAGAAAAAATGTGTGGTTTCTGCAGAGTTGTCTTTACGATGAGTTCTCACAGTGTTGTTTTTTAATCTCTAACAGAGTTACTAGTCAATCATAAGAAAGTAATTTTTCCACCCTGGCAAGTTCACTAGGATGTCCTATTTCTTCTTCAAAGTATCTTAAATGTGGCGACCTTGATCCATTTTCTCACCAAACTGGCGACTTTCCTGCCACACTTTGAAACATGGGGCATCTTGCTGAGAAATTATTGGAGATTGGAGAAAACTTTCTGTCTTTCTGAGCTAATTAAAATCTAGATAGCTATCTGAAATCTGGATTTTGCAATGCTGCGAAGTTGTGGAAATCTTATTTCTACCCAACTAAGCTAATGAATTTTAGTTAAGATTTCTGACTTCTTGATCAGTCTACAGAATATGGTACATTTTGAACATTTTCTGTGTGAATAATCCTTAATTTCCTCCTACGTTTACATGTATTTTACAGTATTTAAGATAATTTAACTCAGAACAGAAGCTAAAATAAAGGATTTCTTGGTGAACAGTTCACCAGTTCGGCAGTTCCTGCAATGCGGGTTCTTGATAATAGGAAATATATTAATAATAAATTGATGAGGATTTGTAGAAAAAGTACCTTTTCTATTACTTTCAATCCAGACTGCAGGAACTGTTGAAGTGTTCTCCAATAAACCTCAATTTTGGCTTCTGTTATTAGTAAAATACATGTAAACATAGGAAATTAATGATTGTTCACACAGAAAATGTTAAAAATGTCCCATGTTCTGCAGACTGTCTTTCAATGCTTTGCAAACTAGTGAAGCAGAGTGCTTATGCTGCTTGCAAAGCAAAGCTGCAGAGAGCCAGAAAACCATCTGAAAATGTAATGTTAATAAATTTTAGATACTCCTTGAATCTCAATAATTGAGTAGCTATTTAAATTTTAATATTTCCCAATTGAGCTCACCACAATTCCATTTTTCTAATTTAAATAACCATAAGGTGGGCTATTTCCTAATGATCTCATTGTTGCGGCTGTTGCCTTATGTTTTATCTTTCAAATTTCATGAACAACTTCCTGCATTTCAGAAGCTGCCAAACTGGAGCAGCACCTCATTCTACTCAGGGACCAGTACAGTTTGTTGCAAGAGAAATACGAGAAAGTTGTTCAGGAGAGAGATATTTTAGTGGCAACATCTGGAGCATCTGGACAACCTTCTACTTACACATCAAGACTGCTTTCCTACGTCTCTGAACTATATAACAAGGTGTGCAGTGTTCAAATTCTTTTTCTTTTTAGTAATTTATATATAGGCTAACTAGTAAAATACATTAGCTATGTCTCTGAAAATATTTCCATGTATCTGAACTATATAACAAGGTCTACAATGGCTATGTCCAAATTCTTTTTCTTTTCAGTTATTTATATATAAAAAATAATATAAATAATAAAATACATTGGCTAATCCAGACCCATAACATTTATTACATATTGTACATCATCCTAAATCTTGAAATCTTTATTCAATCAAATAGTGTAAGAAGAATCAATTTGTAAGGGGATTTTATACAAACTAGCTTGCTATTCATTCATTATGATGATTTTATTGAAAAATTGTACATAACGCATAAAAATTGAATAATATTAGCACAATATAGTTATTCAATATTCCCAAAATACTTATTTACCATTTCCTTTCAGAATGAGTACAGTGACTTGGAAGTTAAAGTGAGTGCTTCTAAATCACTCAGAGCTCACAAGTTTGTTCTACAATCAAGATCAGAGCACTGGAGTAATTTGCTATCAAATGAAACACTGGGTAAGTTATGGTCACACTATTTGGTACCTAATGAAGTTCGACTAAACTCATTTTAAGTACCATTAATTATGAACTAT
Organism: Caprella mutica; assembly: GCA_947561585.1. Taxonomy (NCBI): domain Eukaryota; kingdom Metazoa; phylum Arthropoda; class Malacostraca; order Amphipoda; family Caprellidae; genus Caprella; species Caprella mutica. Next base: position 11,888 of record CANNZV010000280.1, on the reverse strand, counting down.
CACGCTTGATGTTACCTGAACAATGTGTTATTCTCAAATGCTATTATAGAAATATAAGAACAGAAAATCAGACCAGTAAAGTATGAAATCTAAAAAATGGGACCGATTCTGAATAATGATAGTGTAGAGTATCTTTATTTTGCTCTGTGATTATGAACACAATTATTTATTAGCTAGCTATAGCTATGATTATATTTTTTAGGCAATTAGCTAATCACACACATGATGGAAATAGTTTTACATCAGTAAAACTACACGAGGAGTAATAGTCACTATAGCTATCTAAGCTATTTCATGCTGGTGAATTTACCTCTTATAATTTCGATGTCACCTACTTCTTTCACTTTATTAACAATCTAATCTCTGTGATCAGAGTTACCTACCTAGCTAGCTACTAGCTATATTGTATACAATGATTAGACTTTCCAATCTGAATCTGATGAGTCAGAGTACAAGCACTTTGACTTGTAGCTAATGAATAAAATTTACAGGAAGTCCGCATAATTTTATAGCGAAAGAAAAGGCTGAAATCAATTTAAAAATTTCATTATTCAAACATGAAACATTATTAAAAGTAATCTGTATTGTAAACTTAAAAGGTCTCTTTCAATTTTTTATTTATTTATTATTTCTTTTATCCTCAACATATAAACTTTGACTTGTTTTTAGTGCTCACTATTTAGCCAACACATTTCTCTGCAAACCATTTCATCCATGTAATCTCTCCCATATTCTGCAGACTGGTCAGATCTAGGTGATGGTGTGGGGGAGACTGTTCTCCAATGGGTGTACTCTGGTGCACTGGACACACAGTCACAAACTGACTTCATGATGTTGCTTATGAGAGCCTCTGCCAAACTGTCACTGCCTCACCTCCTCATACGGTAAACTAATCACTGAATGAGTCAGGCAACGAGGATTAATTCCTGGGGTATTAGAGGAATATCTCGGGGAATCAATTTTGTTGCCCCGGATTGTCCATTAATATCCCAGGAATAAATTCTTGTCGTCAATGAAGTGAGGATTAGTCCAACACCTATTATTTTTATTCATAAAGACATTATTTTTTTTCGGTTAAATCAATTCAAACGTTTGTATTTTACGGCTTTCTCTCGATTTTTCAATTTCCATTAAAAAGATCTGAATTAACTCAATCAATTTTGTAAGAAAATAAATTTCTATAGTTGCCACCTAGTGAATAACTTGTGCCTATTCTAAAGTTTTCATGTTCACAATCTCACAATGGCTCCCTAATCAATCTCTTGTGCCTATTATAATGTGTAGTGATTTCTTCTCAGGTGTGAGGAGATTATGGTCGGTAGGGCGAGTGTTAAGAACTGTGTAAGACTGTACACCACAGCTGATGAAATAGGAGCCTCTGTCCTCAAACAACACTGCTCTACCCTCATCTCCAACCACTGGGTGAGACTAAATACCATAAAGGGTTGAGTAGTTAGTCAAGACTCATTAGGGTTTAATTTGAGTTCAGTTGCTATGACAATCTGAAAATAAATTCAAATCGAGGCAATTGGCCAATATTTTTTTATTCCTGAAATTTTTATGTTTTTTCTCCTATATTCAACAATAGCTGTATTAAATCTAGAATCAAATAATAAAAAAAAGAAGTAGCTAGCTTATATCCCATAACTAGCAAAAGGCTAATATTTTTTTTTTCATTTTCAATAGCTATGATCAATTAAGTTACGAATTATTGGTCGGTAGCTATATACTTCATTCTCGGTCATATAAGAAAAAAACAGTACATAAATTATTATTATTAGATAGCACTGTGTAATATTAATAATTTTTTTATTGATCTTTTCTTTCAAAGATGTAGTACTGACCGATAATTCGTAACTTACCCTATTGTCAAATTGAATTTTCAAAGCATTTTTGATTGTTTCATAGTTATACAGGGTGTCCGACACTTTTGTTGCCAAACTTCAACATAAGGTTGCATTCATCGAAATAAACACTTTTTAGTCTATGAAGGTATGGTCTAAAATGCTTAGTTAAAGAGTTACAAGGTTAGGAAAGTTGTATCTGTACCATTTATTATTATTAGTTAACATTGATTTTTTTAATATTGCGATAAGAAACAAAACATTTTTATAGCACAAGAAACTTAATCTTAAATTAAGATACATGTTTACAAAATGTGTTCAAACTGCCTCCCATTTGTTGTGATGCACGTGTCCAAACGTTTGTCCAATGATTGGCTGACGCTAGCAAAGGCACCAGGAGTTTCACGAATCCTTGCGGGACTAACGTTTGAACGCCTGCATCGCAACAAATGGGCGGCAAATTGAACACATTCTGTAAATATGTGACCTAATGTAAGATTATGTTTCTTGTGCTCCTAATAATTACTGTTAGAAATGTTTTGTTTCTTATCGCAACATTAAAAAAATATTGTTAACTAATAGTAATAAATGGTACAGATACTTCTTTCCTAACCTTGTAACTCTTTAACTAGGCATTTTAGACCATACCTTCATAGAATAAAAAGTGTTTATTTCGACGAATGCAACCTTATGTTAAAGTTTGGCAACAAAAGTGTCGGACACCCTGTAGCTATAGTAGCTAGCTATAAAAACCATTTAACTCTTTATGTCCGTTTTTTTTAGATATTTTCCTTACACGATCAGATAAACTCTTTCATATTTCAGAGCACATGTGTACGCTTACATTACTTGAGTACTATTGTGAAATATTTTCTGTTTAATCTGCTTTCTTTAGGTACCTAGCTATATTTAACAAGAAAATGATAATAATTCTATTACTTGTTCTCAGGATGACTTCACAAGTGCAGACTTCAGTCACATGTCAGGCCCTCTCCTCGCCTCTATGATCAAAGAGAAGACATCCCTGCCTCTACATGCTGCTGTCAGACATCAGAGAGAAGATGTCATCTTCCTCTACCTCATTGAGTTCAGACAACAGGTAAGAGGAAAACAGACAACGGAAAACAATAGCTAAGGCAACAGGCAATAGGGAAAACAGGTAAGACAATCGAGATAAGGAAATAGCACCAATTATAGTCTCCATAATTGAATGTAACTACAGATGCGAGATAGTTGTGGTGAGGCCATAACCATAGAACAATGGTTCCTCAAGTATTTTTCTTGCAACACTCTCTACTTTTCCCAGGAGCATTGAAAAGTGCATTGAAATAGATTGAAAAGCTACTATTATAATATATTTATTATTTAATTGCTATAAAGTAAGAAAATGGCAAATATACTTCATGTATATTCTGCATGATATTAACAGCAAGAACCGAACTTATAAGTAACTTATAAAACAGCCATCCCAGACACCACCTATAAACAATCCAGGCCCCAGAGGTGCCGGGCACCCCACTGTAAGAACCGCTGCCATAAAAGATGGGAGGATGACCACATTGATGAAATGATTGTGGTTAATCATCAGACGTAGGTAGCTATATATAAAATTGAGGATCTGAAAAATGAATGACATGCAGTCCGAAATGACCTCAAAGCACCATGACTTTTTAAATTCAATTACTTAATTTATAAGGTGACACTATTTAACAACTATCTCCAATTCTCCATACTCTTCAAGAAGCAAGAAAACAGAGACTGATTTTTTATATGAAAAGGGAGAATAGATAAAAATCTCATGATATGGTATAGGCCTACTTCCATGTTGAAATGAAATTAGTCATCTGTGTGCTTGTAGCTATGTCAGGTTTTAGAAATAGACACACTCCATTTACTATAGCTATCATCATTAGGGTGGTGGCAATATGCTTTATAAATCATAGATCTGAAGAATATCACTGACGAAATGAAATGGTATCGAATACTTTATAGCTACCGCTGGTGTAGAACCATTCAATACTCTTTCATTCTCTCAGTCTATGATATTTTCTATGACTTAGCTATAAAGCATATTGTCACTAGGGCTTTATAGCTAAATCATATATCTTAAGAATATCACAGTCTAAATGAAGTGGTATCGAATACTTTATACCGCTGTTGTAGAACTATTCGTATTCAATACTCTTTAATTCTCTCTGTCTATAATATTTTCGTGATCTATAAATTTAAAAGCATATTGTCAAAATATCAGTTAACTCGTTGAGTTCCATAATGTCTTAGCCTGCAATCACCTAATATGCAGACAACAGACTAACAGTGACAACTATGAGAAATCCATTGGAATTATTTCCATGTAGGGTAAGCTCTTAATTATCAGTCAGTTACATATTTTTGGTCATAATAAGTGAAAAAATATAATAATAATTATTTCACTGGTATAGGTTGTGAAATATCGTTTTTACTCATATGACCGAAAATATGGAACTGACCGATAATTAAGAACTCACTCTAGCTATCAAACATAAAAATGTTTTAATCACATAGAATTTGATTTTCAATACAGAATTTTATCATTTTTATTTTATTTTATCATCATTTATTATAAAACACTTTAATGGTTTTTATCCTCTTTGAATAAAATTAAAATCTCCTCTATCATATAAATAACATATATCAAACATATAAATGTATCATGATTGGTATAGCTACACTATATTCATTCATAAGTCTTGTGGTGAATGAAAGAGAAGAGGTGGCATCCCTTGGTCCCGAACTGTTGTAATTTGGAATATGTATTCAGTATTGTCTTTTTTTTCATTTATACTATGTTTATCATTTTTTAATATGTCTCTTTGGATCACCTCGTAGTGGATAGGGACAACTCTGTTAACACCTAAAATAATTATAATAAATTTTAGGTTAATCAACTATCGTGAACAGTTAAATAGTTATTTATTACGGGTATTTACATGATTTTTAGTAGTAATTTGTCTTGAGAAGTAAACCTCTTACTTTTCTTAAATTTATGAACTTACTTACACAAGTCTATCTAACTAGCTACAATAGTGACATTTTAATTTTCGCTAACTCGCTATATCACAGCCTTCAAGATCAAATTATTTCGATTCCAATGCCCTGATGCCAATTTCTAAATTGAAAACATTCTTTTTAAAGTTATATAAGTATTAGCTAGCTAACTACAACCAATTGACTTACTAATACTAGGAATACCTCGAATTACAGGAACTCAATTTATCAGCAGTTAGGTAGCTACTTAGGATATTCTCTAAATAGTTAGTAATGTATTTAGTGAAGTGATTTCAGCATCACTTGGAGACTGAGAACCTTATTTAATATCTGAATTTGCACTTCAAAAACCTACTTTCTTTAAAAATTGTACCATCAATTATATTGGTTCATCAGTAGTGTGTATCACGCGTTTGGTGAAGGAACGGCCTGAGCAAAAAAACTTGAAAATGATGTTCTTCATAGAAACATTATCCAACTAAATTATAAAATTCTGAGTATATTCATTGTTTCATCAGTATTTTATGCCAAGATAGGTAAAAGTAGCTACCTTAATCATCCGTTATATCTCGGCAAACCTATAAAAATCAATCCACAAATTTTGGATGTTTCTGAATAATTTCAAAATGTGGCTTAAACCCTTCCTCCACCTAACGTGTCAATTATCTTCTTTTTTGACATATTACAACAACTGCTCTACTGACTAGACCTCCCCTCATTGTGAGGTATACAGCTTCCATGTTAGTTACCCAAGCTTCTACCATCTATGACAATAATCATGTAAAACAGCTCTTTAAAAAATCAAGTTTCCATTTTAACTTGAAAACATCAAAAATTAAACAGAATAAAAAAACTCCATTATCATCAATACTCTCTGAATATTAGCTATATGAATATTCCTTTACCTTATTTAGCTGGCATTAGGGAATATTCCATGATTATTTCCTAATATTGAGGGAACAATATATCTTATTTTCTGATATTTAGAGAATATTCTCTAATTTTTCCTGATATTAAAGGAATATTCTCTGATTATTTCCTGATATTAAGGGAATATATTAGTTGACTATTTTTTTTTCTATCAGAGGAATGTTGTTTACCCAATATCAGAGGAATATCTTTTTGTGTGCCCCAATAATTAAAGTAACCATCCCTACCAATATACCCATTGGGGTAGCCCTGAGGGTTGTTCCCAGTGAGTTGTTCACAACCCCGTTACAAAGGTTGAAATCGCAATAGCAGAACATGGAGGATGGTGGTTTGTATCTGCTGATGTGTTGTATGCACCCTGCTTTCAGGACACCCGCTTCAGAGTACCGGGTCAGCTGTGTTCTGTTTGGGGTGCACCCGTCCATGGTGTGCACGTCTATGATGCCTGTGGAGGAGCATGTGTTAAAGGGTTGCATTGGATACTTTGAATGAAGAATATGTGTTGATTAATCTAGCATTGATGTAGTATACAGATATTTGAAAATATGGAAATTCAGAATTTTATTGTCTATATCTTTAGTCACTGTCAAAGAAAAGCCGTTTCTAGATGTACTATCAAATTAAATTCACTAAAAGAAGTCGCTGCATGATGCTAATTTCACAAATCACAGTATTCTAATTTTCTTGAATTTTTAAATTTTGCAAAAAAATTAGCCAATTTTAAAACATTTACAAATCCTAAAATTAATGTTTCTTTTTTTAATTGAAATTATAAAATTGTAAATAGATCATTGCAGATACTCATTTCTTCGACTGTACATTGTACGTTAGTGTAAAAACGGAAGACCTATAAATATTATTCAGTTAGTAACCTATCTTAGTTACTAACTGCAAAAATAATGAGAAAAGTAAATTGTATAAAAAGGTAGTGCTGTCCTAATATTCTTAACAAAAACTGTAGTTTCTGAGAGGATATTCATTATTAACTTTTAATTAGTATTATAAATTAAACAAGGATACTATACTAAATAAATGAGAGTACCTACTCCGTTGCTGCATACAGCACCATATATAAATGGTACAGATTTACGGTATTGTCTTATATCAAACTGAGATTCACTACGAACTGAAGGTATCAAACTAACGCAAAATAGGTTCCTAATGTTTCACATGGTCTCACCAGTGTCGAACTTTAGTGAGATGTGTTGGTAGACACACATGTCGGAGTCAGGACAGTCCCTTATGAATTTCTCAGAGTGGTCGAATTCCGAACAGGGGTAAAGGTACCTTCTTTGCCGCTTGGTGCGCTGGCTGTTGTGAACACATTCGTAACATTTGATGCACTCCACCACTGTGGTAAACATTAAAGAAATATTGAACATTGAAGAAATATTGAACATTGAAGAAATATTGAACATTGAAGAAATATTGAACATTGAAGAAATATTGAACATTGAAGAAATATTGAACATTGAAGAAATATTGAACATTGAAGAAATATTGAACATTGAAGAAATATTGAACATTGAAGAAATATTGAACATTGAAGAAATATTGAACATTGAAGAAATATTGAACATTGAAGAAATATTGAACATTGAAGAAATATTGAACATTGAAGAAATATTGAACATTGAAGAAATATTGAACATTGAAGAAATATTACACATTAAAGAAATATTACACATTAAAGAAATATTACACATTAAAGAAATATTGAACATTAAAGAAATATTGAACATTAAAGAAATATTGAACTTTAAAGAAATATTGAACATTGAAGAAATATTAAACATTGAAGAAATATTGAACATTGAAGAAATATTGAACATTGAAGAAATATTGAACATTGAAGAAATATTGAACATTGAAGAAATATTGAACATTAAAGAAATATTGAACATTAAAGAAATATTGAACATTAAAGAAATATTGAACATTGAAGAAATATTAAACATTGAAGAAATATTGAACATTGAAGAAATATTGAACATTGAAGAAATATTGAACATTGAAGAAATATTGAACATTGAAGAAATATTGAACATTGAAGAAATATTGAACATTGAAGAAATATTGAACATTGAAGAAATATTGAACATTGAAGAAATATTGAACATTGAAGAAATGTTACACATTGAATAAATGTTACACATTGAAGAAATGTTACACATTGAAGAAATGTTACACATTGAAGAAATGTTACACATTGAAGAAATGTTACACATTGAAGAAATGTTACACATTGAAGAAATGTTACACATTGAAGAAATGTTACACATTGAAGAAATGTTACACATTGAAGAAATGTTACACATTAAAGAAATGTTACACATTAAAGAAATGTTACACATTAAAGAAATGTTACACATTAAAGAAATGTTACACATTAAAGAAATGTTACACATTAAAGAAATGTTACACATTAAAGAAATGTTACACATTAAAGAAATGTTACACATTGAAGAAATGTTACACATTGAAGAAATGTTACACATTGAAGAAATGTTACACATTAAAGAAATGTTACACATTGAAGAAATGTTACACATTAAAGAAATGTTACACATTAAAGAAATGTTACACATTAAAGAAATGTTACACATTAAAGAAATATTACACATTAAAGTCAAGAAATATTACACATTAAAGAAATATTACACATTAAAGTCAAGAAATATTACACATTAAAGAAATATTACACATTAAAGTCAAGAAATATTACACATTAAAGAAATATTACACATTAAAGAAATGTTACACATTAAAGAAATGTTACACATTAAAGAAATGTTACACATTAAAGTCAAGAAATATTACACATTAAAGAAATATTACACATTAAAGAAATGTTACACATTAAAGAAATGTTACACATTGAAGAAATGTTACACATTAAAGAAATGTTACACATTAAAGAAATATTACACATTAAAGTCAAGAAATATTACACATTAAAGAAATATTACACATTAAAGTCAAGAAATATTACACATTAAAGAAATATTACACATTAAAGAAATGTTACACATTAAAGAAATGTTACACATTGAAGAAATGTTACACATTGAAGAAATGTTACACATTAAAGTCAAGAAATGTTACACATTAAAGAAATATTACACATTAAAGTCAAGAAATATTACACATTAAAGTCAAGAAATATTACACATTAAAGTCAAGAAATATTAAACATTAAAGAAATATTAAACATTAAAGAAATATTAAACATTAAAGAAATATTAAACATTAAAGAAATATTACACATTAAAGAAATGTTACACATAAAAGTCAAGAAATATTACACATTAAAGAAATATCACACATTAAAGAAATATTACACATTAAAGTCAAGAAATGTTACACATTAAAGAAATGTTACACATTAAAGAAATGTTACACATTAAAGAAATATTACACATTAAAGAAATATTACACATTAAAGTCAAGAAATGTTACACATTAAAGAAATATTACACATTAAAGTCAAGAAATGTTACACATTAAAGAAATGTTACACATTAAAGAAATATTACACATTAAAGTCAAGAAATGTTACACATTAAAGAAATATTACACATTAAAGTCAAGAAATATTACACATTAAAGAAATATTACACATTAAAGTCAAGAAATATTACACATTAAAGAAATATTACACATTAAAGTCAAGAAATATTACACATTAAAGAAATATTACACATTAAAGAAATATTACACATTAAAGAAATATTACACATTAAAGAAATGTTACACATTAAAGAAATGTTACACATTGAAGAAATGTTACACATTGAAGAAATATTACACATTAAAGTCAAGAAATATTACACATTAAAGAAATATTACACATTAAAGTCAAGAAATATTACACATTAAAGAAATATTACACATTAAAGAAATATTACACATTAAAGAAATGTTACACATTGAAGAAATATTTCACATTAAAGTCAAGAAATATTACACATTAAAGAAATATTACACATTAAAGTCAAGAAATGTTACACATTAAAGAAATATTACACATTAAAGAAATGTTACACATTAAAGAAATGTTACACATTAAAGAAATGTTACACATTAAAGAAATGTTACACATTAAAGAAATATTACACATTAAAGTCAAGAAATGTTACACATTAAAGAAATATTACACATTAAAGTCAAGAAATATTACACATTAAAGAAATATTACACATTAAAGTCAAGAAATATTACACATTAAAGAAATATTACACATTAAAGTCAAGAAATATTACACATTAAAGAAATATTACACATTAAAGTCAAGAAATATTACACATTAAAGAAATATTACACATTAAAGAAATGTTACACATTAAAGAAATGTTACACATTGAAGAAATGTTACACATTGAAGAAATGTTACACATTGAAGAAATGTTACACATTAAAGTCAAGAAATATTACACATTAAAGAAATATTACACATTAAAGTCAAGAAATATTACACATTAAAGTCAAGAAATATTACACATTAAAGTCAAGAAATATTAAACATTAAAGAAATATTAAACATTAAAGAAATATTAAACATTAAAGAAATATTACACATTAAAGAAATGTTACACATTAAAGTCAAGAAATATTACACATTAAAGAAATATTACACATTAAAGTCAAGAAATATTACACATTAAAGTCAAGAAATATTAAACATTAAAGAAATGTTACACATTAAAGAAATGTTACACATTAAAGAAATATTACACATTAAAGTCAAGAAATGTTACACATTAAAGAAATATTACACATTAAAGTCAAGAAATATTACACATTAAAGTCAAGAAATATTACACATTAAAGTCAAGAAATATTACACATTAAAGTCAAGAAATATTACACATTAAAGTCAAGAAATATTAAACATTAAAGAAATATTAAACATTAAAGAAATATTACACATTAAAGAAATGTTACACATTAAAGTCAAGAAATATTACACATTAAAGAAATATTACACATTAAAGTCAAGAAATATTACACATTAAAGAAATATTACACATTAAAGAAATGTTACACATTAAAGAAATGTTACACATTGAAGAAAGGTTACACATTAAAGAAATATTACACATTAAAGAAATATTACACATTAAAGAAATATTACACATTAAAGTCAAGAAATATTACACATTGAAGAAATGTTACACATTAAAGAAATGTTACACATTGAAGAAAGGTTACACATTAAAGAAATGTTACACATTAAAGAAATGTTACACATTAAAGAAATATTACACATTAAAGAAATATTACACATTAAAGTCAAGAAATATTACACATTAAAGAAATATTACACATTAAAGTCAAGAAATATTACACATTAAAGAAATGTTACACATTAAAGAAATGTTACACATTGAAGAAATGTTACACATTAAAGAAATATTACACATTAAAGAAATATTACACATTAAAGAAATATTACACATTAAAGTCAAGAAATATTACACATTGAAGAAATATTACACATTGAAGAAATGTTACACATTAAAGAAATGTTACACATTAAAGAAATGTTACACATTAAAGAAATGTTACACATTAAAGAAATGTTACACATTAAAGAAATATTACACATTAAAGAAATATTACACATTAAAGTCAAGAAATATTACACATTAAAGTCAAGAAATATTACACATTAAAGAAATGTTACACATTAAAGAAATGTTACACATTGAAGAAATGTTACACATTGAAGAAATGTTACACATTAAAGAAATGTTACACATTGAAGAAATGTTACACATTAAAGAAATGTTACACATTAAAGTCAAGAAATATTACACATTAAAGAAATATTACACATTAAAGTCAAGAAATATTACACATTAAAGTCAAGAAATGTTACACATTAAAGAAATGTTACACATTAAAGAAATATTACACATTAAAGTCAAGAAATATTACACATTAAAGTCAAGAAATATTAAACATTGAAGAAATATTAAACATTAAAGAAATATTAAACATTAAAGAAATATTACACATTAAAGAAATGTTACACATTAAAGTCAAGAAATATTACACATTAAAGAAATATTACACATTAAAGTC
>CANNZV010000279.1:339375-507870 GCA_947561585.1 Caprella mutica | reverse complement strand
CTTAGGATCATCAGGACACACTTAGGATCACCAGGACACACTTAGGAGCATCAGGACACCCATAGTTTCAACAGGACACCCATGGTATCAACAGGACTCACTTAGGATCAATAGGACACACTTATGATTAATAGGACACACTTAGGATCAACATGACACCCATAGTATCAACAGGAAACCCATAGTATCAAAAGGACACCCATAATATCAACAGGACACACTTAGGATCATCAGGACACCCTTAGGATCATCAGGACACAAATATGATCATCATGACACACTTAGGATCATCAGGACACCAATAGTATCAATAGGACACCCATAGTATCAAGAGGACACACTTAGGACCAATAGGACACACTTAGGATCAATACACATTTAGGATCAACAGGACACACTTAAGATCTACAGGAAACACTTAGGATCAACAGGACACACATAAGATCAACAGGACACACTTCTGATCAAGAGGACACACATATGGATCAACAGGACACACATATAGCAACAAATAATGCATAGAAATCAAGAAGATACATATGAATAGAGAACATACATAGAAACAAGGAGATAAAACACACTCGATTTTGTAACAGATGTATAGAAAATAAAAATATTCTTGAGAATTTATGTACCAAGCAATAGCTAAGTTAGTAACAAACAATTATTCTAATTTTTTGTCTCATATCTCAGTACTTAATAGATTGTTAATTAATATTAAAAATTTAGAATCTTTTATATTTAGTACAAAATACTTATTAAATTTGAATAGTAGCTAATATTCAAAGTTCATTGTACTATTAATAATCGTCGAAACTGTGGAATGTAGCACTATTTCTGGTATTGTGGCCTGGAGTTATCTTAGAATAATATAGAACTTTAGAATATATAGCTTAAATAGAAAGACGGTATCCAACATACAACCATTGGTCATAAAATTCATTGTCAGGTCCAAATTTTTCCTCCCTTCTCCTGATGATGAATAGAAATCTTTCTATTCGAAAGCTTGATATCTGAAAAAGCCTTATAACCTCTAATATTATGCATTTCCCGTAGAGTTTGCATTTTTTCAATCAAATGTACATAAATTTCTTTACTTTCAATGTGTGCATTGTGCAATTGATATCTTTTAGTTGAAATGAATAAAATGAAAGTTAATCCTAATGAAAGGAGACACTTTTGACACAAACCATATTTAGAATCTCATTTATATGCATCATATTTATGACTATAGCTATTGCATAATTTTCTCAGTAAATGCTCATACTAATTTCTTTGATCTTCCACAGATGGAAGAATGCTACTGACATCTATCAGGAAGAAGGCGATGGAGTATCTTCCTCTAAGGATATGGAGATATAGCAGCCGGAATTTTCTCGGTGATGGACTTAGCTTTTCCCTGGAATAGGAAAAGAACTCACCAGACCCCCCGAAAAGGCGCGTCCCGATGTCATAGAGACGGGTAGAGGTCAAGCAACCCCGGGTGGATTTCGGAAGAAGGCGGGCCCACCCAAACTGCTGACATATCTAAACATATGTATGGCGTGAGAGCCTTCGGTGACCGACAAACTATAATATGGTGTTAGCTTGGTGATTTTGGCAGAAAGGAGCAGTCATCACCAAAGTCTGAAGTGGTTGAGAACTGGAAGAGGACTGCTCCCCTAAAGGGAGGTGCTTGCTCACAAAAAAGAAGGGAGCGATGACATTGATGAGGATGTGCAGTGTTTTCTTTTTTAATAGTTTTAAATTTGTTAAATCTGATTACAGTGTTCATTCGCTCTGATCCAGATTATACCATTTTATAGTGCGTTATATAAAGTCAATCTCTATTTTTTTCTTAAAATAAAAATACTTTATCATTGAAATTGGCCAGCTGTAAAAAATCATATAAACCCAAATTACATAATATATATCTTTCAAAATAATGTCAAATTTACCGAGTAGTTAATGAAATATATGTATTTGTATCATTTTGTAAATGATGCTGGGTCATTTATAAACCACATTATTATGTTTGTTATATTCAATGTCTCTATTTGTACAACAATGATAAATATTTATGATATTCTTGATTACTTCTGTTAGTTAGTTATTCAAAGATAACTCTAGGCCACAATACCAGAAATAGTGCTACATTCCACAGTTTCGACGATTATTAATAGTACAATGAACTTTGTATATTAGCTACTATTCAAATTTAATAAGTATTTTGTACTAAATATAAAAGATTCTAAATTTACTTAAAGTGTACTGAAGAGCTACATAATTAATTTGTAATTACTAGTGTTGTTGCAATTGGCTTTAAAATTGTTTATCCTGAAAAATTGTAGACGGCGAGAATAAAAAAGTATAAATAGTTCTACACCAGCGGTATATAGTATTCGATACCATTTCATTTCGCCTATTCTTAAGATCTATGATTTAAAAAGCATATTGTCACAATGCTAAGGATTACCTGTTCTCACCCTAAAATGTGTATTTAAGAAAATAATTGGCGTACTTAGACCAACTCTCTTGGGACCAACTAGTCAAGTTTTTATTTTTATCCTCTTTCTGTTATTTAATAATTAATTGCCTGAATGGTTTATTAGGATTTATATAGACGAGTTAAAATTCAATTTATGTACCATGTTATTCTAGTTTTTAAATATAGCTCTTATCATTATTTACTATCATTTTCCTAGTATATTCAATAATCGTTCTCAGAGTTCATTAATTTGTTCATGGTTGACTTTCTAGGCATGTAAACACTTTCTTTTCTGTTGATATTTTTAATTGAGTAAAGTGAGCATGTACTCCAATTCTCTTCTAAAAAATTCACAATAAATTATTCTGCCAAATTTAAATCATTAAATTCAAAACAGATAATATTATTGAAGTATATTCTTCCTATAGTATAGTTAATACTAATGAAAGGATATTCAAACAAAATTCTGTCAGTCGTTCTTTAGCAGCAAGTGTCCTATGTACTGAGCAGTATAGCTCCATAAATATGTCTTATTTACTGAAATATCTGCTGATTTATTATAAGGGTTCTTATAAATCATTCTAATTTTCGGAGATAAAACTTACTCTTTCGATAAACAATGTTTGAAATAAACTGGCGAAAGAACTCTTTCACCACCATCTACTTATGATTACCATGTAGAAAATATATTATGAATAGGAAAACAAACTGACAATGTTGTTATAAATAACTGAAAAACTACAAAAGAATAAATAAGGTTGTTCTTGTTAAAGTTATAACTATTTTAATTTCGTTCACGCTTTTCTGACTCATACTGTTTGATAAATTTTATTTATTGAATAATATATTTTGAATTTCCGCAAGTTTGTTACTTTTTTTTGGGGTATGATGAAAAAAAAATAATGGAAAAAACATTTTTAGGTATAATTTTTTAGCAATGAAATACTAAGATATTCAGTTAACAATGTAAAACTTGTATTACATTATTATTAAATTTAAATTTATTTGTTGTTTTACATTATTCTTATTGAATTTCAATATAACAGGTGACCTACAAAAATACTTCAATCCAATGCAAAACAATATCAAATAATTATTGGTTGATCTCAAAAAAATAGTATGATTTTAGCCCGGAGCATATTTAACTATCCTCAAAAATCATAACAATTTGATTACTTCTGATCATCAGGATCCACAACTCCATTTGAACAGATTATTGGCAACTAGTGTATTGCCCGTTAAAAATAACGGGATTTCAATTAGAATTCATTACCCGTTGTTAGGTTATTTTTTAGTGAATTTAATTAAAATTTATATTTTACATAAGCTGATATTATAAAATACATATAAAATTGAATAAAAGCATATGAATGTAAATTTAATATCAATACTTTCCCGTGCGTATCATAATTACATTCTTCATGTTTATAATCGTCGAGTAAAAGTGGACACTAAATAAATAAATAAACATACGATGGAAATTATTATTAGCTACAGAAGAGATATTAGAATAATTTAGTGTAAAAAACAAACACAAAATAGTTACACAACTGATATCAGAAAAAATGGTGTGATAGAAAGAGAAACACAACTCATTTATAGAACTGATATCAGAACAATTTGGTATGACGGACAGACAGACACACGCAAAACCATTTATTGAGCTGATATCAAAACAATTTGGTGTTACGGACAGACAGACACAATCCATATATTGAACGGATATCAGAACAATTTGGTGTGGCGGACAGACAGACACAATCCATATATTGAACCGACATTAGAATAATTTGGTGTGACGGACAGACAGACACAATCCTTATATTGAACCGATATCAGAATAATTTGATGTGACTGACAGACATACACAATCCATATATTGAACCGATAATAGAATAATTTGGTGTGACGGACAGACAGACTAAATCCATTTATTGAACTTATATCAGAATAATTTAGTGTGACTTTCAGAGATAAACAATATATGATCGATATTGAGGAAGTGTCCGATAATTCACAACTTACCCCATTTATTTTGATAATAGATAAATAATTACTCAATTTACCTAGAATTATATGAGCATTCTGTATTTATGACAGGTTGCTATAAATATTTAAAAAATTCTTTTCATTCTGTAAATAAATAAATAATCAAACACAAAAGAGAAATTATCAGAATAGAGTCTATAGAGTATAGATTATAGAGTCTATAGACTAACAGTTATTCTGATACTCTATATAGATTCTATGCAAAGTTATGAATGAATCTACACATTATCAGATCCCAACCTCAATCCCAACAGGAATGCCCTACAATTCACAATATGAGCATGAATTTTTCCTTAAAATGAAGCATTGTCGTACTACAGCAGTAACCCCTATGATTTCCCATTTTCTTTTGATCTATCTTTTTCTAAGTAAGTTTGGACGTAAGTAATCCTTCATACGGTATCCTTAGAGGCATCCGTATTTTTGCCCCTCATTAAGTCGACTGAATACTTAACTACCGGTTTATATTTATGGGTGCCCCAATGGACATCGGATTACTTAACACCCGATTCCGCCTTATATATATATATATATATATATATATATATAATTATGTAAATCAATTATAATATCCTTAACTTTTTCAATTTCTCAAAATTTGAATCCTATGATTGATATATTTCTCTTGTACTCTTATAAACGATATTAAATGATAAAGTACGCGATTGGATTGGAAAAAGTTCATTTACATGGTCCATTCAAATACTCGCAGGAATACATAATAAACTATAAAAGTTTATGTTCACTTTATAGGTTAAGAATGATACAGTAATTGTAAGATACATTTCTCAGTAAATATATATAGTTCTATCTTATTATCTATATAGACTATATATAAAAACAGTAAACAAGCAGGCCGATAGTTTTTGGTAGTAATCAGAGTCCTCAATTTTAATGTATCAAAATTTTAACATTTGTTTTTAAGTCACACTGTATGCAAGCACAATAAACATCAAACGTGAATTCCCCTCTCTAGAGTTACGTATTTTATTATACATTCGTCAGTTAGTTTAGCGGTAACTTCAGGATAAAAATAGAAATGGGTGCAGCCAACCAAAATGAATTTTCATGAAATTAATGTGAATGTCAGAACTCAAATTTATATTGTAATATTGTATATTTGCCGTTCAGTGGGGATAATTTTGTGCTAGAAAATGAAAATTCTGTTTTTCAAAGTATGCGAAAATATGAATTGCGTCGCGAAAACCACTTTAATATATAAAAATCTACGATATTGCATTATCAATGAGAAAACACTGGCTTGGAGTTTCCACATAAATTGTGTTCATGCATTTTGTTCAATTGTGTTAATACATTTTTCTGATTGAATAATTCTATTTTGAAATTAATGTGAAGGTGTTCCTTGACGACCGATTCATGCAGAATCACCTTATTCTGTCCTCCAGCAAAATTATTAATGTCGAACTTGGATTTGTTTACACAGTCAGAGATGAGCAGCTAGTACCACTAACAGCATTATTGCCTGTTTTTCTAGAGGGTGAAATCAACATCATCGTTCACTACTACTTTACCATTCTTTTCAATTTTAACATACAAACTATGTGCATAATAAATAATAATGATCGAAATGAGGGCACCAAAAGGGTTGAGGGAAGCGACGGAGGTGATCGGAGGATATGATGGAGTGCAAAAGAGGAGATTGTTAAAAGGGGAATCGTATGAACAACTGGTTAATCTAACAACCCTTTCATACACTTTATGATTAGAAAACTGTCAAAATAATTTTCCTACATGCTTAAAATGTTCTCACTTACTGATGAACAATAAAAAAAATTTAAATAATAAAATAATTAAAAGAATAATTAATATCAATACTAATTGATTTATTATAAGATAGGATTAAATAATGTGAAGATGAGTAATTGGTTGGAGCTGTCGAACAAGAGATTATTTCTAAACTTGACGCTGATTTACCCCACATCATTGCAGATCAGCTGAGGCAGTGAAGGGTGGAGGTTTGGAGTTGAAGTGTCTATAAGTCCCATCAACAGAAGAGAAAGGGACTTGTTACGGCTTATTCATTTAGCATTCACTTTTACATTAAATTCCTTTGTGTCCTGAATGTAGTAACTTTTCAGATCGCCTACATCTTTTTGTATTCCATCTATAAAAAACCATCATCATCCTTGTTGATTTAAATCTAACTGAATATTCCATGTTTGAATAAATTATTTATAAAGTCACTTGTATTAAATTCTATATCTAGCATCACTGTATTTATTTATTACTATATTTAATCTATTTTCTATTGCATTAGTCTAAATATTTTCAACATAGAATTCTAAAGCGAGATAAAATAATGTAATATATTGCATCATATCATATTAGACCATTATTTAATACAATATTAATACCAGACTTATATTTAGGGATATAACTCTTACTATTTCGGTACTTTATTTATTTATCGTGTAATCAGGTATTAGTATTAATAAATATGTAAACATATAAATTAATTCATGACAAGTTTTTCTATTCTATATATTATCAAAATTAATAATAATTTTATTTGAATTGACATATACTAATTATGATTTAATATCTGCATTATTAGTATTGATATATTTTTCATACAATAAAATCCATGGAGTCCACTAATAGCATTGGATTGAGAACAATCGATAATTTTTCCACTTTTTAGGAGTGAATAATGATGGCGAGAAATATTCTCCAAAACTTCTTAAATCTATTTTGATCTTCAATAATTACAGTTTTTCTGAGATAAGAGGCTATCCTCTTTTAAAGTTTATTTCTTCTTTTCTTAGTTTATTGATCTGTTTTAAAACCTTTCAAAGAGATGAGAAAGAAAACTTTCAGCACAAATTAGCCATTGGGATTCTGTTCAAAATATAACGATAAAACGAATGCCAATTTATATTATAATGGTCAATTGGCGTATTAATTTATGTATTCCTTTAAGTCATTTTATAGTGAAATAATAGGATATTTTTCACTTAACTGGAATATATTTAACCGGAATATATTTCCAGAAAATATCTCTGGGTTTTTTTATCGCTTAGAATTGTTATGTGTCAATATCATCATATTATAATTCTGCTTGTTCCTTCCTTAGGCCACGTTCACACTGCAAGCGGAGCGGAGCGGCTCGCTCGAAAAATTAATGTATATTTGACGCTAGCGGTGCTGCTAGCGTCAAATATACATTATTTTTTCGAGCGCGCCGCTCTGCTCCGCTTGCAGTGTGAACGTGGCCTTAGGGTACGTACACACTACAAGCGGAGCGGAGCGCAATTAATAGTGTTGTTTTATTGCAGCGCCGCTACGCTTTCACTAATTAGATATAAGCAAATTCGGTATGCATGATACCACAAACTAAACATATTATTAATGTCTTTTATTATTAATTGTTCCTCTTATTTTCAATGTGTGCTTCAATTTGATTATATTTAGTACAAGGTGAGGCAATTGGAGGTGGGTAAATGAAGGTGGTGGAAGTGTATGTGGGGGAAGGAAAGGTTGGGGAAGGGAAGGTGGGGGAAGGGAAGGTGGGGAAGTGTATGTGGGGGAAGGGAAGGTGGGGAAGTGTATGTGGGGGAAGGAAAGGTTGGGGAAGGGAAGGTGGGGGAAGGGAAGGTGGGGAAGTGTATGTGGGGGAAGGGAAGGTGGGGGGAGGGAAGGTGGTGGGAGGGAAGGTGGGGGAAGGGAAGGTGGAGAAAGTGTAGATACTGGAAGTGTAAATGGTGGAAGTGTAAATGGTGGAAGAGTAGATGGTGGAAGTGTAGATGCTGGAAGTGTAGATGGTGGAAGTGTAAATGGTGGAACTGTAAATGGTGGAAGTGCAGATGGTGGAAGAGTAGATGGTGGAAGAGTAGATGGTGGAAGTGTAGATGGTGGAAGTGTAGAGGGTGGAAGTGTAAATGGTGGAACTGTAAATGGTGGAAGTGTAGATGGTGGAAGAGTAGATGGTGGAAGTGTTGATGGTGGAAGTGTAGATGGTGGAAGAGTAGATGGTGGAAGTGTAGATGGTGGAAATAAAGATGGTGGAAGTGTAAATGGTAGAAGTGTAAGTGGTGGAAGTGTAAGTGGTGGAAGTGTAGATGGTGGAAGTGTAGATGGTGGAAGTGTAGATGGTGGAAGTGTAGATGGTGGAAGTTTAGATGGTGGAAGTGTAGATGGTGGAAGTGTAGATGGTGGAAGTGTAGATGGTGGAAGTGTAGATGGTGTAAGTTTAGATGGTGGAAGTGTAGATGGTGGAAGTGTAGATGGTGGAAGTGTAGATGGTGGAAGTGTAGATGGTGGAAGTGTTGGCGGTGGAAGTTTTGGTGGTGGAAGTGTTGATGGTGGAAGTGTAGGTGGTGGAAGTGAATGTAGGGGAAGTGAATGTGAGGGAAATGTCTGTGAGGGAAGTGAAGGGGGGGGGGGGGGTTGAAAGTGGGGGAGGAACTGTTGATCTAAAATATAACTTATTTTAGAAAAAAATAGTATGGTGCTAAACAAAATACGTTAAACAGACACTCTATCAATAATACCTCATAATGTTGGTGTAAATCAATTTAATGTCTCCAATGGAATATTTATAAGGGGTAATCTATATATGCTATTATGAAATAAGCCGTGTCAGTCGGTCTGTCCGTCACAAGACGGGGTAAAATTATTATAAGAAGCATGTTACTAAACTCATTTGCTGCCTTTATATGCTTTCTGTCCAAATCAGTCATATTAAAATAAGTTTTATCAAAATATTTTTGTTGATTCTCATCCCGTGGAATTTCTACGGGTCTTGCTAGTTTGAAGTAATATTTGAGTCTGTAATACAAAAAAAAAAAAAAATCAAAGAAGCAGAATCTTGATACTTAACCTCATGATCCCCATCTGATTATTTTCTACCTTTTCTGTTCAATTTAATTAATATATTTTCTGTAGCCATATGCTTTCGTGTGATATAAAAATTAAATAGCACTCCACAAGAATCAAAATTGAAATTTTGATTCTTGTTTCTCTCTGTCTGCTCACCCCAGAGTCTCCACCCAAAATTTAGCAGTCTGCTCACCCCAGACTCTCCACCCAAAATTCAGCAGCCTCTAAAGCTTTCATCTGCTCGTTAACACTCCTAACTGCTATTTAATTGCTTGACATTGGCCAGGATATAAGAGAACATTCTCTTGATATCTTCACAGACTCTGAATAAAGCAAAGAAATGATATGGGCCGTGGATAAGGAGATTGTGACAAAATTCTTAGATAGATATATCAATTGAATCAAATAGTAGTCCAAAAAGAAGTTGCTGCAAACAAATGAAATAATTTCCATCGATTTACCTAATATAAAATCTTATCAATCAACCATTCCATAATCTAAATATATTACTAATTCCAGCCTATTATATACGAAACAATGAAGTATATATATAATATTCTCTTTGCTTCCCTATTATTGTTGATATCAACTCAATAATGTAAACATTGCGATACTCAATAGTCGCATTGTTCCCAGCGATAAACATATAAAGAATTGTTGCAATCTACTTAGGGATAAACACTATGTACATATCTACCTTATATACGTTTACTTTGCAAACAACAGCTAATTTTCTGTGTACTTGTTAGAGTAAAGTTTGGGTAGAGAATCAATAAATTGGGAGAAGGTAGGCTTGCTTTATGCCATAATTAAAAAGAAAATGTTAATCTACCTTAATCCTTCAATAAATTGGAAAAAATGCCAGGCAGAAAATTGCTAACGTGGATAGCTGCCAGTTACTTATTTCATATGTGTGTTTTCTAAAATTAGTTGCTTTCATGTGATAACTGAACTCTAGTTAATTTACAATAATGTCTTGGCTATGTTTACTTTTGTTGATAGGAACCATTTTAGAAAGGGCTGTAATGTTCGCGTAGAAGTATAAACATATAAATAATGAAGGTAAGGCTCGTTATTCTAGAGCTCCTATAAGTAGTAATGATATATGGTTCATTGACCTGAATGATATTATTACACTTATTACAAAATCAATACCCATAAATAGTTTCATTATCTTTATTTGTCTGTCTGTCTGTGGTCTGTCACGCTGTGAGTAACATTCAGAAATTTGGCTAAATATGTTAACAGGTGGTAGCATGAATACCAATTATTATATGAGTGGAATAAATAATTTCATTAAAGCCCTGTCCACACGGTCAGTTTTTTCAGAGA
The DNA here is from genome assembly GCA_947561585.1 of Caprella mutica. Classification (NCBI taxonomy): domain Eukaryota; kingdom Metazoa; phylum Arthropoda; class Malacostraca; order Amphipoda; family Caprellidae; genus Caprella; species Caprella mutica. The sequence continues at coordinate 497,183 of CANNZV010000279.1, read as the reverse complement.
AGAGACAAACTTAATGACAAACTAAATGACGATAATTTCCTAACGTCAGCAAGCCGTCAAACTTTTCATCAGTTTTGTGATTCCAACATGTTGGATATCGTCATCAAAAAGTTTGTCAAACTATTTGCTGACGATAAAGTTTGAAGTACACACTGACTTCCCGGTAATTATATTTTTTTATTTGCACGTCATTTTAGTTTATTACAGCTAGGTACACCTACAAAAACCTCCATTTTTTCAAACTTAGTATTAAGTTTGGTTGTATTGGAACTTGGTATTAGAATGGTATTATAATGTATTAGATCTAAGTTATACTAGGTAGGCTACGTTGTGAATTGTTTTCTATGATCTATTTTTGACTATCCTTTTCAAGACGATATTTTGTCATTAAAAACAGATTATTTTTTCTGGTTTCTTACTGTTCTAAATTTAAAAAATATAGATACCAAGTTATATAATTTTTATTTTTACGATATATAACATTAATTTTGACGAAACTGACGCCAGTGAACCGTCAAACTTTTGGCGAGAAAAATTGACCGTGTACACACTCCTTGAAAACTGACGATAAGTTTGTCATTTAGTTTGTCATTAAGTTTGTCACTTCTCTAAAAAAACTGACCGAGTGGACGGGGCTTAACTGAATCAGAAATTATTTAAAATCTACAGTGTAAGTTTATAAAGAACTATTTGTAACCGCTGTCGTAAAATTCATATACTCTATCAGTCTATATTTATGATATAATAATTATAATATTATCATCATTATTCATTTAATAGCTTCATTTAAATATAAGAGCACAGACCAAAAAGTGAATAGTTAAATTACTCAAATATTGATAATGATACATTTGAGAACACGTTATTCTTAACGGATTAGTACACTAGTAACTAATAAAACTTTATATTATAAATCGCCAATTTTTTAATTCGATTCAATGGAACCAAGTATCTTGACTACGAACACTAGCATAATAGGCATTTCCTTCATATTATGTATTTTGTTCAATATTAATTTTCAATTTAATAAAACATACCCATAATGTAGTTTTTTTAGCATCCACTAGTATGTTGTACTACACACTTCTTGATTATTTAATGATCTATCAGGGTGTTTGGGAGGCGGCACCTCTTTCGATATAAATGTATTTCAAAATAATGTTTAAAGGAGTGAATGACAAATTTCATTTTTTAATTCTCTAACAGTAACGTAGTTTGTTCTATCCACTAGCTTTCCGATTTGATATTTTTTCTGAAGGGAAGTTTTCCTCGAGTAAGTTTTCATGATTGTTGGTTGCTTCACATGGAAATGATATATGAAATAGTGAAAAATGACATGATTATTGATAATTAAATCTGAATTTTGAATAAATTGACCAATTCTTTCTTACCGAATTATCAACAAAATGCATTATGTTTCAGCGTACATGAATGTAATTTGTATTACGATTTTTTTTATTATTTCTGAGATGTTCTTAAAGTTTTAATTTTGGTAACTGAGAATCAAAATATTAGTATGTTCCATATATCTTTGGGGCAGGGTCCGACACTAAGTACCCCACTCATTTAGCTATATTTTTTGGTTGAAGGGATACAATGTAACCCACCGTATATATATATATCATTCATGAACACAACTTGCATGGTGGGACAGTTTATGTACCGCCTTATAATTAAGTATTAAATGAAATTGTTTTGATTTTTCGTTAATATATCATAATATAGAGTTTAATATAAGCCAAGACATAATTGATTATTTCACATAATAATAAAAGAATGTCTGTTCAACTTTGTACTTTTTATGCTCCCCGATCTTGTGTTTCAAAGTGATATATTGAAGCGTAAAATTAACATTGTTACAATCTAATTACATATTTTAAATATGTCCCATTCCAGTCATCTCCCTACTCTTCATCTCATGTCGATAAATTAAGACCCAATAGTCTGGGCTGATTAACCTGAGTAATTATTCAGACCATTTGTTGTAATTGGATGAAACTTCTCTGAAATTAAATGAATCGTCCTAAATTTGATTTCAGACTAACGAACTATATTCCAATATGGGATAGTTCCAGTTGAAAATAGGATTAGCAAATTTGATGGTCTAATATGTAGTTAGACCTACCAAAGCCCTGAGAACTGCTGGGCGTATTTTCAAGTGTGATTCGACTATTCGACTATTTATTACGGTCGGAGGAAATTCAACAGCAATAGAATAGGCTTTTACTATATTGCAGAAACATATGTAGAAAATATTCCTGAAACAATGTTCAGTAGGGTGGAGTGATTTTAATCTTTTTTTTGTTTCAAATCGCAATTGTACAGAAAATTTGCGAATTGATGTATAAATGATGGGTTCAAATTATAAAAAATAAAAAAAATGTCTAGGGTGAGCGCCGCTTTTTCGAAATTTCGAAAAATTATCAGAAAAGCAATTATTTGACCTTTTTCGAAATAATGTCCCATACATAAAAAATTGAGAAGGTAAGCTGCATTAGTGATGAATATGACCCTCATATGTCTAAATAGTAACTTAAAAATAGTTAAAAAATATCTATTAACATCTACTAAGGGTGCCACAATGCAAGAAAACAAAATCGAAAAAAATCACTGAATTAATTTTTTTGGCATTATTATTTAATATGTTATGTAGCTCTTTGCTAATTTCATTCATAAATATATCAATAATCGAAATATAAAAAAAAATTGAAAACATCAGAACTCACTACGAGTTTCGCACAATCCGTCCCCATGAATGGAAAATAATCTACATTAGATTAATATAACTTTTAGTAGAATAAAGTTTGGGCAAGATTGCATTGATCGAATTTTACATATTGTCAGACCATCTCGACCTGATGTGCAAATTGCTGAAGTTATTGCCTCAGTGTCAAGTTTTATATGCCACTCTACTGTTTGAATGTGACACAGAATATGAAGAATTGAAGATAGAGTTTTCCGATTTGAAATGTTCTCAAATTATATCTTCAGTTGACAGAGGTTAGAAAAGTGTAGGCTCAGAAAGCTCACATATCTTCCGAACAATCATTTCTTAATAACATTTATCCAAAAAAATTGAATTTTGGAACTTTGTAAGATCTAAATTCTACAACTAACGCTCGAGCCTTAAGAATCCTTCTCAATCCAAATTCTTTCATGTATCATAGTCAAAATTATATTCTTTGGAAGTGGAAAGTAAGAATTCCTCTCAATGAGAGTAACTACTACCTCCTTGCTCCTATTATTGATAAATTGTGATCTCTAAAACTAAGAGAATATATGGTCCGCGCCATATACACTGCTGATCAATAATATAAGACCGTTTGAAAATTGGATAAAAAAACTAACATTTTGTAGATAGGGTTGTGAATTTTTAAATATAGGTTGCTGATAACAATCTACATAGATGTTCCAAATAAAAAAAACAATTGCACCATCAACTTTTTCTTAAATCTGCATTTTTATGAAATAAGGCGTTTAACACACGATCATAAACATAAGACCATGGTGCAAAAAAGCTGAAATTGGGGTTATTTCATAGTTTTTCGCTCAGTTTAAAATTAGCAGCCATAGCATAAAGGTGTCACAATGCCAAAAGCGTCTAAAATATGTGAAGTTGAGCGTGCCAGAATCTTAGATTTCCACCAACTGGGTTTGTCACAACAGGCAATCGCTGACAAGTTGATTCGAAGCAAAACTGAAGTTTGCAACTTCTCAAAGGATCCCCAAAACTATGGAAAGGCAAAATCTACAGGTAGACCAAGAAAAATTTCCTCTGCGCTGACTAGGAGGGTCAAACGTGTAGTGAAGAAGGACAGAGGACTAACTTCTAGGGAAATGAAGGAGGCTACAGGTGCGGATTGCAGCCCAATAACCATTAGACGACAGTTACGCATCAATGGGATGGTGAACAAAAAGCGTCTGCAGGTGCCCCGGCTCTTACCACGCCACAAGCATGACCGTCTGAGATTCAGTCAGGATTACCAAACGTGGGACACTGGAAAATGGACGCAAGTCCTCTCCTCAGACGAAAAGAAGTTTAATCTTGATGGTCCAGATGGCTTCCAGAGGTACTGGCATGACAAAGAAATGCATCCTGAGATCTACTCGACACGGCACAGCGGTGGAGGCTCCGTAATGGTGTGGGGAGCATTTTCATCCATAGAAACGATGGAGTTCCAGATTGCTCATGGTCGTCAAACTGCAGCTGGCTACATCACAATGCTCCAAAATGTTTATCTGGTGACCGAAGGACAACGGTTGTGTGGAGAAGGGTGGGTTTTCCAGCAGGATAATGCTGCAATTCATAGAGCACGCAGGACAATGAGCTTCTTAGAGGAGAGTGGTGTCCGGGTTTTGAAGCATCCCGCATGCTCCCCGGACTTGAATCCTATAGAAAACCTCTGGGGGTGGATGGCAAGGGATGTTTACAAAAATGGAAAGCAGTATGCCACCGTGGATGAGCTTCGAGAGTCCATTTTCACGAGTTGGAGCAACGTTCCCCTTACACTGCTAGAAACCCTCATTTCCAGTATGCCACATAGAATTTTTGAAGTAATCAGAAGCATGGAGGCAGAACTCACTATTAAAGCCAATTTTGTTGACATTTTCTTTGTTATTTGGTATTTATCCTAATTTAAGTTATGTGGTCTTATGTTTATGATCAAGTGTTATACGTCTTATTTCATAAAAATGCAGATTTAAGAGAAAGTTGATTGTGCAATTGTTTTTTATTTGGAACATTTATGTAGATTGTTATCAGCAACCTATATTTAAAAATTCACAACCCTATCTACAAAATGTTAGTTTTTTTTATCCAATTTTCAAACGGTCTCATATTATTGATTAGCAGTGTATAATGAACACGTTCTTCTTAATGCCGAACCAATTCGGTATATATACCCTCATTATAAATTAAACTATTATCTATGGATTATCCGATGGGAATGCTGTTTGATTCAGATTACTTTAAAGGTTTGATGTTCGAATCAATGTCATTCAAGAATTTGAAAATAACTTTTAAACAGTTTCACATACCTATGTGTGTTTTTCTCTTCTTTCACTTCAGTGTTCGCTGATTGATATAAATTTTTTTAAATGAAACGAATAATTATAATGGATAACTATAAGGTACAACTTTAAGGTACAACTATAAGGTATAACTATAAGGTATAACTACAGTCCAATCTAGAGGTAGAAATAGAGAGATATTTACTTACGCGATGCAAACGACTTTATTGATGGGATTTATTATATTTAGAAAAATGAATATTTCCAGAAACGGTCCATTGTGTTTTTAAACGAATTATTATCTCTAATCATTGAATAAACCAAACAAAAAAATAATCAGAAAACAGTAAAAATATATGAATAATTTCTAAAGATATTTCATTCGTATTAAGATTAATGAATAAAACTTAAATCTCATATCATGTATTTACCATATTTTCTTCCTTGGTATAAAGAGGTATAATCTCTTCTATTCATGGATATCATTAAAGCTCACTAATACTCATAATTCAATTTTATTCTCATTATCCATCACAAGATATAAATGAAGATCAAAGATATAGTCGCTATGATTTAATACCTACTTATGTTCTCCTCACGTAGATTGCCAATGTATCTTCATTAGACTGGAACACTGTAACTAGAAGGTGGAGAAAGAGTGGATAGGCGCTTCCTTGAACACTGTAACTAGAAGATGAAGAAAGAGTGAATAGGCGCTTCCTTGAACACTGTGACTAGAAGGTGGAGAAAGAGTGGATGGGCGCTTCCTTGAACACTGTAACTAGAAAATGGAGAAAGAGTGGATAGGCGCTTTCTTGAACACTGTAACTAGAAGGTGGAGAAAGAGTGGATAGGTGCTTTCTTGAGCACTGTAACTAGAAGGTGGAGAGAGAGTGGATGGGCGCTTACTTGAACACTGTGACTAGAAGGTGGAGAAAGAGTGGATAGGCGCTTTCTTGAACACTGTGACTAGGAGGTGGAGAAAGAGTGGATAGGCGCTTTTTTGAACACTGTAACTAGAAGGTGGAGAAAGAGTGGAAAGACACTTTCTTGAGCACTGTGACTAGAAGGTGGAGAAAGAGTGGATAGGCGCTTCCTTGAACACTGTAACTAGAAGGTGGAGAAAGAGTGGAAAGACACTTTCTTGAGCACTGTAACTAGAAGGTGGAGAAAGAGTGGATAGGCGCACGTATTGACTATGAAGGAAACTTTTAATTGTACATATTATTGATTGCTGTTACGAGGTTTGTTGTGTATAGTGCTGAGGATGCAGGATATTGTAACAATTTTAAATTCTTTTCAAAGGTGAACTTGAATAAAAAAAATTCGAATACATAAACAGAATCATAATACATGTATTCTAAAATGGTATAATATATGTACTACTTGTGTTTAGATTTGTTTTCTGATAAATATTTGTTTATTGTGTAAACTGTTGATAAATCTAACATTATATTTTAATTCTTTTTCTTATTTCCTTGTGAGTGAGTACATCCGTTACGTTTTCAGTAATTAGATATGAGCAAATTTGATGTGTATGATAACTCCAAACTATAGATTTTATTGTCTCTCATATTTGTTCCCCTTATTTTCATTTTGTGCTTCAATTACAAACTTTGTAAGTAATAATCAATATATTATGATAAAAGAAGCCGTATCAATTGGTCAGTCCTTCACAAAATATGTTAAACAGATCAAAACCTATTTGTTGATCTTCCAAATCAGTGGGATTTCCACGGGACCAGCTAGTATATAATATTGTATATAATTTGATTTTCCCTCATCAGACCCCCTCTGAATATATTAGTTACTATTGTAGCATGTTTTATGTTCATTAGAACGCTGATTAGTGCTACATTTCCTTTTTATGCCTCACAGCGAATGTAAATTTCAAATGAGTTTACCGGACCGAATTATCTTCTACAACTCTGTTGAATAAATTACCGTTTGCTGAAAAATGAAGGCAACCTTTGGCTAATCTGCATATTGCAGGGTTACAATAATACATTCTGTTGAATTAACATTTCTATGTTGTTTTAACGAAATGATTCAACTTCATTTGAACTTAATTAATCTTATTTGAAAATGTATTTATGATTTCCATTAAAATGAAAGTTAAATATTAGTTACTATTGATATTAAGATGCGAAACCGTCTATACTTATTAAATTATTTTAGTATAGTGAGAATATTATGGTCTCATATATGCTTGTCAGTCTAACATATCGAGTCACTGTAAATGGAGTGTTTGTCTCTCCTCTCACTTCAGTGTTCGTTGATTGATATGAAACACACACGAGAAAGATATAACTAAAAGGTATAACCGCAGTCCAATCTGCAGCTAGAAATAGAGTGACGTTTACCTACGCGATACAAACGACTTTGCCGATAGGATTTATTATTTGTAGTGAAATATTTGAAGCAATTTGTAGTGACTGAAAAAATTTGTAGTGACTGAAACAATTTGTAGTGACTGAAGCAATTTGTAGTGACTGATGCAATTTGTAGTGACTGAAGCAATTTGTAGTGACTGAAACAATTTGTAGCGACTGAAGCAATTTGTAGTGACTGATGCAATTTGTAGTGACTGGAGCGATTTGTAGTGACTGGAACAATTTGAAGCGACTGAAGCAATTTGTAGTGACTGAAGCAATTTGTAGTGACTGAAGCAATTCGTAGTGACTGATGCAATTTGTAGTGACTGAAGCAATTTGTAGTGACTGAAACAATTTGTAGCGACTGAAGCAATTTGTAGTGACTGATGCAATTTGTAGTGACTGAAGCAATTTGTAGTGACTGAAACAATTTGTAGCGACTGAAGCAATTTGTAGTGACTGAAGCAATTTGTAGTGACTGAAGCAATTTGTAGTGACTGAAGCAATTTGTAGTGACTGATGCAATTTGTAGTGACTGAAGCAATTTGTAGCGACTGAAGCAATTTGTAGCGACTGAAGCAATTTGTAGTGACTGAAGCAATTTGTAGTGAATGAAGCAATTTGTAGTGACTGAAGCAATTTGTAGTGACTGAAGCAATTTGTAGTGACTGAAGCAATTTGTTATGAAAGAGGCAATATGTAATAAAATGTTCGTGTTGGAATATATTATTAATCAGTTTTTGACGTCATTGATTCAAATTAATTAATTTTTTTCCAAGAATGTATGTCAATGTCTTAGATATTGAAAATAGATTTTCATTTTGAAAATAATGAATACCGTTTATCATTTATTCAAACGTACCACATTTTGTAATTCAATATTAACTATTGTATTTATCGAAATTCAACTAGACAGAAATCTTGTTCCCAAAATTCATACGATCAGCAGTGACTGAAATATTTCCCTAGTTTAATATCTAAAAGAGTTCAATAATATCATAAAAAATACATTCTTATATGAACAGTAATTTCACCGTAGTTTTACTGGTCTATTCTCTGAGCCGTTACTGTACTTGAACCATCAGAGTTGAGGCTGTAAGCAAATTAACTCACTCTAATAAGGTGAATTAAACACACTGCCAACCTTCCGGAAAATCACAGACACATATGGATTATGGAAATATAATTTTTGGAAAGTAAAATAGATATTTAATTATAATCTTTATGCTATACAGATTTGATGTTCATTGTTCAGTCCACATTTTCTACTTGCTAGTACTGTATGTATATCCAAAAAGATTTTCTCTAAACTGATCTCTACTGTATCGAATAACATGGTACTCTCTTGAGTCTATAAGAAGAACTTACTTGCAGCATACCTTATGAAACTTTATGGTATAGTTTGGCACTTATGGGAACAAGATGAACCTTTGTGTCATATTTCTAGTCACTGTAATAAAAAAAGCGATGCATGGTGACCCAGAAAGATGAAGCCATGAAAGTTGGATTAAAGTCTATATGTTTGGTGGAAATCATTGAGATGTATATTCAGAAACAAAGTAACATACCAAATTTGCAATGGCTGCGTTTTGGTGTGATAATTTACTCTAACATCGGTTATTACTAAAGTATAAAAATACCACACTATTTCTTCTTCCTACTTAGTCTAAACGGAACGAATTGCTTCATTCAAAGTGCTCTGATTAATGTAGGAATGAAATCTCAATTTCAAATATGAACCAGATTTTTAAGTGAATAAAATTGATCTCATGAATTTATTTCGGGCACATACTTTTTTGTCCCAGAGGTCATAGAACTTTCCTTTGTACCATCTTATAGTCATGATTCGATGAGCTAAGGAAGATACAATTAAAAAACAAGACTGCTGACTTTGATTGCTTCATCCATTACGACTAATAAGACTTGGTCCCACCAAATGCTACAACATCCTATACATCGACTGGAGCAGGCTGCTTTCGTTTCGTAAGGCTCTTAACATCTACAGACGAGTCATATAGATATGATAGTGCCCATAGGGATTGTGACATCCTCCACCTTAAACATGTTTTTTCTGGTTCAAATGAAATAGGTGCTTTCGGATCGTTTGCACTCTTGCCATATCAACTTGTCTCTGTTCAGTCATTTCTTCGTCGAGCCATTTGAAAAAGCTATATACCCTGCTTTTGATATGGAGTTAACTTTTGAGCTTTGTTGATTTTCCTCTTCATCGATGATTATGAGACACCCATCTGTTTTACAGTTTTGTGACTCTTTTTTTTGCGGATCTCATTCAGTAAACTTCGTTTTTTCTTAATGGAATAATATTGTCTTTGAATAATAACTTCTTCACTGCAGAAATAACACTTCTGGTGCAAATTACCCGATTTCTTCCTGGAATTGCTTTACTGGGGATTGAGCATGATTGCTAATGTGGTTTCCAGGTATTGTAACTGCGACACACCTTGAACCGTTTGAGTTTATCTTTGGTGCTACCGCCAGGGCTCTCCAAGGCAACCATCTGGTTATGCTAAACCTTATCAGCCATTACTTTTAAATTATCTGGAATGAATGGTTGGAATTTGAAGTGAACGCTGAAAAATGTTAGGTATCTGGTAGTTGAAAAACGAAAAATGTTACAAGCAGACAACATAGTATTGGGTTATGATATTTTGAAATAATCTTATATATATATATTTTCAGGTCACCTTGTATGAGCAATTATTAGTTTGATATATTTTTGATATGCCTGGAACAATTTCCTATATTATTCAATGTATGTATCATCTTATATTAAATTTTAATTTTTATTTACCAGTCCTAGTGATGACGTAAAACTGTAAAACTGAACAATGGTAAATAAACAACACCCTAAATAAGAACAAATATTACAGAATCCAGACTCCAAAATTTGGAAAGTCAATAATAGGGGTTTCACTTGTGAATATTGATTATTAAATAGATCTAGAATGAATTAAAAGAATAATAAAGTGAAATAAATATGGTTGCATTCTCTTACAATACTAGAAATACAGAAATGTATACCCAGTTAAAATTCGGTGCAGGATAGGGGCAGCGGACAAGGCGCGCAGGGCCGGCATCACGGCAGGCAGGGGGCCGCGATAGGGCCGCGACAGAGCATTTTTGTCCGCTTTTGGGGACCTCATTCTACGTCCCCCCACTGCACTGAACTACACTGGGGCGCTACCCTAAACTGCTGACACGCGCGTTCTTAATACTAATGCGCGACCGCGTAGCGTCCGTGGCCACGCGTGAAACACTAGAGAAAAAATACCCTCATGGCAGATATTGACTGCGTTAATACTGCACTGAATATGAACGCACATATTCATACTATAAAATATGACGCGTTTAACGCATACATACTTTATATTATGAATGTGACGTTATTCGGCAGCAATATACCAGTCAATATCTACCATGAGGGTAAAAAATGATCATAATGTCTATATAGCTAGTTGAATTAATGTGATTGACGTTTCAAGTTAGGGAAAAATTTATTTAGGAGTTAACTGTCTGTTTCAGAACAAAAAGGCCATACCGTTTAGCTACATCAAAAGGAAATTAAATAGAAGGGACTGGAAGAATCAGCTAGAAAGAAAAGTGGCAATATAAACAATATCACCTACCACCCGTCAGTGACAATACTAATGAATGGAAAAAAGCTTCTCCGTGAATGCTGTCACTTACCAAGGATTGTGACGAAAAGAGTCACAAGCACCTGTGGCGTTGGTGGATGGAAGAAGATGATGGGAAATGAAGCCTTCCTAATACAAAAACCTAAGAACTCGCAGTTGATGAATGTAACCTTGCGCTATTCTCCAAAACTGCAAGTAGCGTTAAAAAATAAACATGGTAAAATAATACATTCCAAATTACAAGAGTTCGGGGCTGAAGGGACACCATCCTCTTTTCCATTCACGATATAATAGACTGTAAAGAGTAGTGGTAAGGTTATAAAAGTAAAGTAGATAGCTTTAAAAATTTTATTAGTAAACTTAAGCTATGCATTGTAAATCTTACTTATATATTTTTCTTCCTAACTGATTGTCAAAGTTTGTAAAATAAGTATCACTTGTTACTAATAATAAATAATGTAACCATACTTACAAATATAAATTGAGAGAAGAGTAAGAGATTAGGTCGCCAACTGCCAACTTTGATAACGTATTCCTCGGGGTTGTTCCCCCCCCCCTGCTTTCTAATCCTTATTTACCTATATTATTTAATCCTTATTGACACTTTTATAGTTCATTACTGATTAAACATAAAATATATGTATATCGGGGGGCGTGACGCCCCCCTGCCAGGTCATTGAACAATCATGAAGTGTGCAGTACAACAACCTACATTAGCAACTTTCAGTTATTTCTATCTAAGTAGTTCTTCATTTGTTTAACTAGGTAAATAAGGATTAAAAGGGAAGGGGGTTGGCTCGTGACCGGGGGGGCTCGTGACCGAGGGGGCTTGTGACCTGGGGGACTCTTGACCGTTCCTTGTTCCTCGGTACGTAGAGTGCTCAGGTGTGGGAGCGTATGCCACTTCCTCTATGTCCATCCCAATCGCCAGAATTCTAGGAGATTCCAATGGTTTCATGAACTGGTTTGAAATCGGGTCCGGACAGTGTTTCTGAAAATTGATACGAACATTATAAACAATTCACTGAATAATTACATTTCATGCTTATAATAGTATATTTATGTTCAACTAGACAGCTGATATTGCTGTAATCAATCAACAGATGAATAATAATACTAAAAACTAACTAGGTACACCGCACTTCAAAACTAACTAGGTACACCGCACTTCAAAACTAACTAGGTACACCGCACTTCAAAACTAACTAGGTGCACTGTAGTTTTAAACTAACTAGGTGCACTGTAGTTTTAAACTAACTAGGTACACTGTAGTTTTAAACTAACTAGGTACACTGTAGTTTAAAACTAACTAGGTACACTGTAGTTTAAAACTAACTAGGTACACTGTAGTTTAAAACTAACTAGGTACACTGTAGTTTAAAACTAACTAGGTACACTGTAGTTTAAAACTAACTAGGTACACTGTAGTTTAAAACTAACTAGGTACACTGTACAATTAAAACTAACTAGGTACACTGTAGTTTAAAACTAACTAGGTACACTGCACTTCAAAACTAACTAGGTACACTGCACTTCAAAGCAAACTAGGTACACTGCACTTCAAAGCAAACTAGGTACACTGCACTTCAAAGCAAACTAGGTACACTGCACTTCAAAGCAAACTAGGTACACTGCACTTCAAAGCAAACTAGGTACACTGCACTTCAAAGCAAAGTAGGTACACTGCACTTCAAAACTAACTAGATGCTCCGCACTTCAAAACTAACTAGATGCTCCGCACTTCAAAACTAACTAGATGCTCCGCACTTCAAAACTAACTAGATGCTCCGCACTTCAAAACTAACTAGATGCTCCGCACTTCAAAACTAACTAGATGCTCCGCACTTCAAAACTAACTAGATGCTCCGCACTTCAAAACTAACTAGATGCTCCGCACTTCAAAACTAACTAGATGCTCCGCACTTCAAAACTAACTAGATGCTCCGCACTTCAAAACTAACTAGATGCTCCGCACTTCAAAACTAACTAGGCACACTGCACTTCAAAGCTAACTAGGCACACTGCACTTCAAACACACCACTTCAAAGCTAACTAGGCACACTGCACTTCAAAGCTAACTAGGCACACTGCACTTCAAAGCTAACTAGGCACACTGCACTTCAAAGCTAACTAGGCACACTGCACTTCAAAGCTAACTAGGCACACTGCACTTCAAAGCTAACTAGGCACACTGCACTTCAAAGCTAACTAGGCACACTGCACTTCAAAGCTAACTAGGCACACTGCACTTCAAAGCTAACTAGGCACACTGCACTTCAAAGCTAACTAGGCACACTGCACTTCAAAGCTAACTAGGCACACTGCACTTCAAAGCTAACTAGGCACACTGCACTTCAAAGCTAACTAGGCACACTGCACTTCAAAGCTAACTAGGCACACTGCACTTCAAAGCTAACTAGGCACACTGCACTTCAAAGCTAACTAGGCACACTGCACTTCAAAGCTAACTAGGCACACTGCACTTCAAAGCTAACTAGGCACACTGCACTTCAAAGCTAACTAGGCACACTGCACTTCAAAGCTAACTAGGCACACTGCACCTCAAAGCTAACTAGGTAGCGTCGGACAGGGTGGCTTTGCGCATTTTCCGCATACTTTGATTTTACGAAAAAACTAGATGTCACCAATCTGACTTTTTGTGTGCAGATAGATGAAGGGTAGTCCTAGGTGCACATCAAGTTTCAACTCTTTAAGTTTGATAGAAAAAAAGTTATCATCGAAAAACTGTGCGCAAAGATTGTGGGGATAAACCGGGTAAATTTTGCGCACTTACCGGGTGTACTTGCGCACCGCGCAAATACACCCAATGTGAAACTGCGCAGTGCGCAAGTTCACCCTGTGTATAAACTGTGCATAGAAAATATAACCCCGATATGCTATGCAACTGCCGTGAATCTGCCCCAATCTTCTATGCAATTGCCGTGAGTCTGCTGTGCAATTGCCGTGAGTCTGCTGTGCAATTGCCGTGAGTCTGCTGTGCAATTGCCGTGAGTCTGCTGTGCAATTGCCGTGAGTCTGCTGTGCAATTGCCGTGAGTCTGCTGTGCAATTGCCGTGAGTCTGCTGTGCAATTGACGCGAGGCTGCTGTGCAATTGACGCGAGGCTGCTGTGCAATTGCCGTGAGTCTGCTGTGCAATTGCCGTGAGTCTGCTGTGCAATTGCCGTGAGTCTGCTGTGCAATTGCCGTGAGTCTGCTGTGCAATTGCCGTGTGTCAGCTGTGCAATTGCCGCGAGTCTGCTGTGCAATTGCCGCGAGGCTGCTGTGCAATTGCCGCGAGGCTGCTGTGCAATTGCCGCGAGGCTGCTGTGCAATTGCCGCGAGGCTGCTGTGAAATTGCCGTGAGGCTGATGTGAAATTGCCGTGAGGCTACTGTGCAATTGCCGTGAGGCTGCTGTGGAATTGCCGTGAGGCTGCTGTGGAATTGCCGTGAGGCTGCTGAGGAATTAACGTGATATAGGAGTATCAAATATGAATATCACAGGTTTATTAATGAATAAGAGCTCTTTAGCTTCATTAAAAAATATGCGCAAGTCCACCCGTGATAAAATATTCCCAGGGTGTTCTTGCGCATCTAGTATATTGGTTATATCTCAATAATTTATAATTATTAAAATCATCTTACATGACGTTAATCTGCAGTAAATAATGCGTATCCAACTTAAATTGCAATCAAATTTGAGCATAATTATCAACACTACAGCATATAGTTCGCAGAGATTCGATTCTAGTCCAAAATAATTATTTTGCTATAAAAAACATACGTCTCTTTTTGAACACTTAGTATCTATACTTAATCTCTTACGATTTTCGTGAAATTTATGGACTAAGGGGGTTTAAGAGCTGCTCTTTCCAATGGTGTTAGCAGATTTGAATTATTTTCACGCATTCGCCGTCAATTACCGATGCGCAACTTCACCCGGAATGTTGAGGTGCGCAAGGCCACCCGGTCTGACGTTACACTGCAGTTCAAAAATAACTAGGTACACCGCAGTTCAAAACTAGGCACACTGTAGTTCAAAACTAGGTTCACTTTAGCTAATTGCAATAACACAAAAATATTCTAACAAATGAAATTTATAGGTATTACACTGAGCAAGTAACACTTGCAAGAGTTCACTTCTAATGTTAGACAATGAATTGTTATATTGCTATGACGTTAGGATGCATTATTGCATAGGTAGTATACTTGTATAAACACCTAGGCAACAATCACATATCATGAAGATCCGTAAGAACTAGGTAAATGTAAACTTTATAAATTAGTAGTAAATTTAACCACATATACCTACCTAGAACTAATATTTTTGGCGTCTTTAGCTTCAATATCATACTATAACTGGTATTGGACTTTTTACTGGTATCAGTTACCAATATGGTATCAGTGCATCTAGTAAATTCCATTGTGTCAATTATTTTATTGAAGATTGAAAAGAGAGCTGAACTTACCTAATACTTCATATTGAATAGCATCATGTCCTCTTCATCATCTAAAGACATGTTATAGTTTGAACTGAATATCCTTGATTGTTTGATACATACAATTTTTCTCAAACTTTTCCTCAAACTATTTTCCTTTTAGAATGTGTTGAAAAATTATATTCCTGAAAAGAAAAACATTAGTTTGGACATATATAACAAATTCAACAACATATATAAAAACAGCCTAGTTAGTAACAATATCCAGAGGGAGCAATACAGATTATCAAAAAGAAACTCACAATTTGAGTTAGCTATGTATAATTTTTTAATAATGATCACACTCAGTATATATATGAAAATTAACACAAGAACATAGGTAGATAACTGATAGAACACCAGTTATCTAAATAAATAGGAGTGATATAAGCCACTTCAATACTATGCAATAAAAATTAAATTTCTATTTAATGTCCTAAACATTGAGTTTTAACGTTTTAATATGGGGTAAATATGCATTAAATTCAAATATCTATCCAAGTTTCTTGGATTAAGTATCTCATTGGTCAAAGGACTGAAAACAATAACACTGGTGAGTGAGCAAGGATTTAGACTCTGAATAATATAGTATATAATAACCACCCAGCATCATCTTTCTAAGTAGGTATTGCCATCATGATCAAATAACAGAACCATCTCTGAACTATGACTTAAACACTATTTTTCTACTCAATGCATTACTTTAAGTTGTAATAGGAGCATGCACTTAAAATTCTATACATGTTGCTAATAGAAGAATAGATGAGATAATTAAATAGGGGTGTAACATGCGTGGAAAAATAGTGTCGTGTGTACCTTGCGTCAAAAAATAGTCACCTCCTGCGTCAAAATTTAGTCACCTCCTGCGTCAAAACATAGTCACCTCCTGCGTCAAAAAATAGTCGCCTCCTGCGTCAAAAAATAGTCGCCTCCTGCGTCAAAAAATAGTCACTTCCTGCGTCAAAAAATAGTCACCTCCTGCGTCAAAAAATAGTCACCTCCTGCGTCAAAAAATAGTCACCTCCTGCGTCAAAAAATAGTCACCTCCTGCGTCAAAAAATAGTCACCTCCTGCGTCAAAAAATAGTCACCTCCTGCGTCAAATAATAGTCACCTCCTGCGTCAAATAATAGTCACCTCCTGCGTCAAAAAATAGTCACTTCCTGCGTCAAACAATAGTCACCTCCTGCGTCAATGGGAACATAGGAATTAATTCAAAATTTTAAGCCAATTAGACATATCTGAATTTTGACCTCTTGAAATTTAAGCCAATTAATTGGCTTTAACTGACATACTCTGTAACCCAGTCTGCAAAAGATGCACGAAGTTGTGAAATTTATCCGGTGACTATTATGGCCTTGAAATTAGTGTCCTGAATTATCTGGCGACAATTTCTTAATCAATTCCTATGTTTACATGTAATTATTGGAGTGTTTTGAGATTTCTGGCCATTATAGAGAGAAATTTGAAAATCTTTTGGAAAGAATTGCTCCAAAAATTGAATATTTGAAGACTGATTGTGCATGTTTTGCAGACTGGTTTGTAACATGGACTGGTTTGTAACCTCCGTCAAAGAAAAGCGACCTCCGCCAAAGAAAAGCGACCTCCGCCAAAGAAAAGCGACCTCCGCCAAAGAAAAGCGACCTCCGCCAAAGAAAAGCGACCTCTGCCAAAGAAAAGCGACCTCTGCCAAAGAAAAGCGACCTCCATCAAAGAAAAGCGACCTCCGTCAAAGAAAAGCGACCTCCGTCAAAGAAAAGCGACCTCCGTCAAAGAAAAGCGACCTCCGTCAAAGAAAAGCGACCTCCGTCAAAGAAAAGCGACCTCCGTCAAAGAAAAGCGACCTCCGTCAAAGAAAAGCGACCTCCGTCAAAGAAAAGCGACCTCCGTCAAAGAAAAGCGACCTCCGTCAAAGAAAAGCGACCTCCGTCAAAGAAAAGCGACCTCCGTCAAAGAAAAGCGACCTCCGTCAAAGAAAAGCGACCTCCGTCAAAGAAAAGCGACCTCCGTCAAAGAAAAGCGACCTCCGTCAAAGAAAAGCGACCTCCGTCAAAGAAAAGCGACCTCCGTCAAAGAAAAGCGACCTCCGTCAAAGAAAAGCGACCTCCGTCAAAAAAAAGCGACCTCCGTCAAAAAAAAGCGACCTCCGTCAAAGAAAAGCGACCTCCGTCAAAGAAAAGCGACCTCCGTCAAAGAAAAGCGACCTCCGTCAAAGAAAAGCGACCTCCGTCAAAGAAAAGCGACCTCCGTCAAAGAAAAGCGACCTCCGTCAAAGAAAAGTGACCTCCGTCAAAGAAAAGCGACCTCCGTCAAAGAAAAGCGACCTCCGTCAAAGAAAAGCGACCTCCGTCAAAGAAAAGCGACCTCCGTCAAAGAAAAGCGACCTCCGTCAAAGAAAAGCGACCTCCGTCAAAGAAAAGCGACCTCCGTCAAAGAAAAGCGACCTCCGTCAAAGAAAAGCGACCTCCGTCAAAGAAAAGCGACCTCCGTCAGTCAAAGAAAGGTTTCTAGTGAAAGTAACCTAATTTTACTGCTCCATTTATCTAAATTTTAAAACTATGTTGACTCTAAATATAGCTTGTGTCAAAATTTACATGAGAATAGGTACCTAAATATATTGAAACTGTCAAGATGCATCTTATATAATCTGAATAATCATCATCATGCCATGTTCAAGAGACTGGCAGATTGTTAGCCAATTTCAAGCCAAAATTTAAAGATTCTGAGACATGTCAATTTTGGCTCATTTCTTAAAATTTTAGGCCAAATTAACATGGGAACATAGAAATTAAATTAAATCAAAACATTAAGCCCAGACTGTAGGAGCTGGTAAACTGTTCTCCAAAAAATCTTCTGTTTTGGCTTCTGTTCTCAGTAAAATTAATGCAAATATAGGAGAGAACTAAGGACTGTTTAGACTTATTACAGAAAATGTTAAAAATGTCCCATATTCTGTAGACTGGCATTAAGCCAATTAGACATATCTGAGTTTTGACCTTTACAAATGTCAAATGTAACTTATTATGTAAGGCTGAGGGTCAATTAATTGGCATCAACAGATTAACTGGCATATTTTGTATACAATAATACAGAGATCTCTTTTAATGATCAAAGTAAAATTCAGGTAAATAGATATAGCTTGTATAGGTACTAGCCAGTCTGCAGAATATATGACATTTTTAACATTTTCTGTGCAAACAATCAATAATTTCCTCCTACATTTACATGTATTTTACTGAGAACAGAAGTCAAAATGTAGGATATCTTGGAGAACACTTTACCAGTTCCTGCATTCTGGATAGATCATAGGTAGGAATGAATTCAAAACTATTGAAGAAAATTCAATATACTTAGAAGTCAGTCAAGACTATAGCGACTGCGAATATCTATCTCTCTGACTCAATTAATGTCCCAGTCTGTATTTCGTGGTAATTTTTTGCCCTTTGAAAATAATATTCTGGCAAAGTCGGTAGATTTTTAAAGCCATTTATTCCAATAATCCTATGTTACCATTAATTTTTGGTGGATAAGTTAGAAAAAAGTTGCTGGATCAGCCAAATTAATAGAAATTTATGGTGGATTTTTTCAACTTTTAAAAAGTCAGTGGAATTATGTGCCCCAAATACAGACTGGTATAATGACCAGACTGTATTTCATGGTAAATTCCATCCACTTGTCCGTGGAATTTTTCCCCTTCGAAAATAATATTATACTAGAAAAGTCTGTAGATTTTAGCTATTTATTCCTATGTTAGTATAACTATAATGTTACCATTATTTTTTTATTTTTGGTGGCTAGGTAAATAAAAAAATGTTGGGGGCTCATTCAAATAGCTACTACCTATCTTAGTATCTATCATGAAATAGGTAGGTAGGTATGTATTTTGCTGATTTTTTTTCTCAGCTTTTTGGAAAAGTAATTGGAATTTTGTAAACCAAATACAGACTGGTTGTGGATTCACATCATTCAGGTATCATCAGTCATAAATTTTAAACAACAAATATCAAATTCACTACATTTATACATATAGGTATCATAAATCATCTTTCAATTTACATACTATGATCTATCTAATAGAACGTATGGTGGGTGCGCCGTGATCTGGTGCGCTGCTCATCTTTTAGATACGTATCAATATTGGCTATACTGACGACTTTGTTCACATTGCACACTTTGAAACATGGCTAAGGTATATAGCTATCAGAATGTGTGGACGAGTGGACCATTTAAAATAGAAGCCAACTAATTTGCTTAACTGACATCGGTAGTACTCTATAACTAATAACTTGAGTCGGCTGTTGGCTGTGATAGATATGTCACAGTGGGAGTAACTTGGATATAGCATAGGCTACTTAGAGTACAAGTTACAGTGCATTTCCTGATACCTATGTGCTAGTACATTATACATAGCTAGGTGAAAAATCATTTATTGTTAGATAGATAACTGGTGTCATCACTCATCAGTAGGCACCTTACCTAGGTAGGTAGTGAATTTCAAAACCCAAAAAAGTAAAAATTAGCTAGGCTACCTATATTATATAATATATAGCCTAGCATAGCTAGATTTTTTTCAATAGGATACAATAACCACTGAACTCTTAAATATTATACACGTGATAGATACACAATTTCACTTTCACCAATAAATTAATAACTTGGAACATTAAATCACCACAGAACCTTATTTTAAACTAGAAACTATTAAAAATATGGCAGGTTCAATGGTTCTCAATAAAAAAATCCGATATTTTTCTTTAGAACGTACAAAATAATTGTTCTATATATTTCGTTTTGCAACCCTGTTTTTAATAATTTCAGCATGGAAATGATTTTATCTTTAAATAATTATTAAGAATGACCGATTTTTTCAATAATGATTTCGTGTTATTTGGTATTCTTGTATTCCAATATACCTACTTATTTAAATGGCGCGGATGAAGAACAAATACATGATTAATGTTATAATAATATTAGTATATAATTTTAACTGGTTAGTTATTGCAATTATTTCACTTATAATATTGAATCGTTGTTAGATGAACCAAATTAATTTTCTGTACTAACTATACATATGCAGTATACTGTATGCATTATATACAATATATATTTACATATTGGAGTAAACTTATTAAACTAAGGTCAATGTAAGCTTGATTATAAGAATGTCATTATATATTCCATATATGATATATTTTATATATTCTCACATGCCAAAAAGTTTAATTCGACAAATAGTAACCTACATCAGGGTTAATAATTACCTAATATCTTATAAATTGAAAACATGATATGCAATAGTAGTTTAGTATGCTTATAATGTCTCCTGTAACTACGATTCTCAGTCATATGTACGCATGGAAGTACTATTAGAACCTACATGATCGATGTGTGAGTCTGATGAGAGCTGTTTCAATTCATTCAGTGAGAAGATACAGAAAAACTGTATTCTGATAAAGCCTGATATCAACATTGTCAGACTTCACTATTGCTTTGATATTCTATAAGTGTTACTTTAAAAAAATTTAGTGGTTCACTCTGACAAATGAGAAATATAAAAACGCATACAAAATACTCAATGATATCCGTGGTTAAATAAATATTAGGTAACAATAGATTTAATATAAAACTGAATGAGCCAAACCATAGCTGAGTACCAAGAACAATAGTGATTAATGTTTATTTTATATTAGGGCTATCCACCAATTATTTAACTATAGCTATTATTACCTATTATTAGCTACACTATCGATAAAGAAGTTGTATTTTTGTTCAAATTAATTTGTTGGATTATGATTCATGAGCAATATGTGGTGCTTCAATCTCTGGAGATTTTAGCCAATATTATCGACTATAAACTCTGAAGATTTTCTATGCTCTGTTCTCCAGAGTTTTAGGCAGATAATAACGCGTCAAACCTCCACAGATTATCTCGTCCTTATACTGCCGTGGCCTCCGTAGGTCGCGGTAAACATTTGTAGAAAGCAGAGATTATCTGCTGAGCGCTGCTTAGAAATGCTGAGACTGCCATAAACTACAGTAAAACGTCCGCTATACTGCACCGAATTTTAACTGGGTAAAGAAAATAACACCGGAACAATTCAGGCAGAGCTGTTTACGATTCAGACGGTAGTTCGAATCAATGTGTAAGCCACACAGCAATAATCATGGTATTACAAAATTAATAAGTTGCTAAATTATAGTGAAAATTAATGTTGGTCGTTTACATCCAGCATAGTATGTATAATTTTAAACATACAGTGCATAGTGATAAAGAACCATACATAGTAAAACGAGAACCATTTATATAATAATAAATATTTCCTCCCTCTTCAATAACAAGTTTTGATGTTCTCACTGATAAAAACAAAACAGAAAAAGCTAAGAACATCGTGTTTGATTTGTTTCATTCAGTTAGTGGTCTGCTGAATGTACCACAGAAAGGAACGTTACAAAAAATATGAACGACATGCATCGAAAATTTCGAGGAAAAAATCAGTACATAGTTGAATTTATAATTATACGTGACCATATTATACGATAAAATTAATAGTATTCGGTTGTGAATATCAAAAAATTTGATCATTTAAATTAATCAGCTAAATGATCCTATATCATTTAGACTCCCGTATAATTACGCTTAGTCATGCTCCATTTCGAGAGTAAGGGATCTCCATTAGAGATAGGTTCTATACTCACAAATGTTTGCATAGTCAATACTAAATTTGCCCATCAACCAATTGAAATGAAAATAGATTATTATAAAACAATAGTAATAATAATGGAATGGACAATATAATAGCTATTTATCAATTAATTGTTTTAAAATATAATCAAATAATTTTCCTACTATGAAATCAACTAATTTTCCTACTATGAAATCAATTAATTTTCCTCTATGAAATCAATTAATTTTCCTACTATGAAATCAATTAATTTTCCTACTATGAAATCAATTAATTTTGCAACTACAAAATAATAAAGTTTTCCTACTATAAAATGAGATAATTATCCTACTATACAATCAATCAATTTTTCTAATAAGAAATCAATATCATATGCGTGGTATTTTGCTTGATATTTTACCATATTCCCGTCACACGAAAGACTGATGGTGAATCATATTAGAGATGTCAAAATAAAGTAAATACAAAGGATATCATAGAAGCAGTCAGAGAGGAAACTGGTTCCAGTAATAAAGTCCCCGACCATGTGTCTGTAACATTTCAAACTCACTAATATATACTCTGCTGTTTAAATTGAGACAGGTATAACTCACTAATATTTACTCTGCTGCTTAAATTGAGACAGATGTAACTCACTAATATTTACTCTGCTGTTTAAATTGAGACAGATATAACTCAATAATATTTACTCTGCTGCTTAAATTGAGACAGATGTAACTCACTAATATTTACTCTGCTGTTTAAATTGAGACAGATATAACTCACTAATATTTACTCTGCTGCTTAAATTGAGACAGATGTAACTCACTAATATTTACTCTGCTGTTTAAATTGAGACAGATATAACTCAATAATATTTACTCTGCTGTTTAAATTGAGACAGATATAACTCAATAATATTTACTCTGCTGTTTAAATTGAGACAGATATAACTCAATAATATTTACTATGCTGCTTAAATTGAGACAGATGTAACTCACTAATATTTATTCTGATGCTTAAATTGAGACAGATATAACTCAATAATATTTACTCTGCTGTTTAAATTGAGACAGATATAACTCAATAATATTTACTATGCTGCTTAAATTGAGACAGATGTAACTCACTAATATTTACTCTGCTGCTTAAATTGAGACAGATGTAACTCACTAATATTTACTCTGCTGCTTAAATTGAGACAGATATAACTCAATAATATTTACTATGCTGCTTAAATTGAGAAACATGTAACTCACTAATATTTACTGGTGCTTAAATTGAGACACGTATAACTCCTTTTTTCTTCTCCCATGAGAAATCATGCGCCTACATATTTTGTAAGTCCCACTGGCAGATGGCGCCACCTTTGTATAATGAGACGTGGAAAAAGAATTAATTTAATTTATTCATGGGAAATAAACGTCATGATATGGCAAGGTGGAGAGGATTTCGTGTATATTAAACAGAATTTATTAAGACGTTTGATGAGATAACCTAAATTAACCAGAATTCACACGTATGCTAACCTTTTGATGCAATTGAAATAAAATCTGCGTTTATACTACATACTTATAAAAACATATATATATATATTTAATCAAAAGCCGATTATATGTATTCGGGGAACCATTGAAACGTAGTTTTCAATTTAAATTCGTAATTCAAATATAATATAGAGATATAAAAAATATTTGAACTCATGATTTAAAATTAAAATTATGATTTGGTAAAGGTAAGATGTAACTGTATAAATATATGATGTTATTTTATAATTGCTCTTCAATCCATGTTTGGAAGTTTAATATTTTCCACTCTTTAAATAGTGTAGTATATTCTTCACTGCTAAAATCTATTAAGGTGACCGTTCTCGGAAAAATCGCATGATTAAAAAAAAATTATTGCGTAAATAATTGCTTCATAACCTTCTTATGGTGTGTGCCGTAGGTTCAAAATTGTTAACGCCTTAGGCTGCGCGCAGACCTAAAGCGTTTTCGCGTGAAGCTGTCAGGAAAGCTTGCAGGCATGAACCGGGCTACATGTTATTCCTCTTGAACTGAGCACACTTAAAGCAGTAAGAGCAAGCGTGAAAGATGGCATTTAAGCTTCAAAGCGGCAACTGTCTCCAAAGATGGTTTCACGCAGCTTTATGAGCAGGCAGTTACCAATTGTGGTGAGTCAGTGGCCAAAATAATATCGCGTCTTGCGGGGACGCTCATATCCTCATTTTGTCTTCACGTGAATGACAATCTGGCGTCAGTTCAATGGAGAAATTATATGACTGAAACAAAATAAGGTTTTGCACCGTCTTCCTTAGCGTAGAGTAGTTTATCATAAGTTAAACAAAATAAGGTTTTAAGCGTTCTGCGGTCGCTGCGCAACTAGCTCTCTCTAGTACATAATATTATTACTCTATGGCAGTTACTTGCCAGATGCCACACGAGGAGGGTGTGTGTGTCTCCTTCCAGGAATTCTGCTAATTCCTAAAAAAAATCAAATACCGATAGATTTGGTGGACAATATATTGATGAAAGAAATTTATTCAAATTTTCCATCCTTCTGAAATGAATTTTTATTTCACTACGAAAGAAATATATTTCTATTTACTTTAAATAAATTTATGTAATGATTTTACAATGCTGTTACTTATTGTATGCAATTTTCATAATAATAGGGAAGTTCCGAGTTATCGGACTGTTCTTCATTCTCAATAATGTAAGAAAAATAATCATAATAATTACCATTTAAATGGTAATTTTAATGGTTTCATATTTTGTTTATATTGCATATTCGAAAATGTTGACAAATGTTGAAAAGTTGACCTTATATAAGGGCTTGAGAAAGATAAAAAAATATTGTATTATTTTATTTTTTCTCAATAAATATTATCCATTATGTGGATCTATCCAATAAATCAAAACCTACCGTACTTAACTATAAATCATGGCTAATAAAAAATATGGATCGGTAAATTAATTAACAATAATTTTTGGAGATTGGTGGAGCGCAATCGTAAGTTCCTTCCACCTTACGACTCTCAACCTGACACTGCATGCGCTATTACTGCTATTTCACGCATTTGGTCTGCGTGTCTCTTTCTTTCCACGCGTGCCAGCCAGCTTGCAAAGCTTGCTATAACTCTTTTGGTCTGCGCGCTTTCTTTTCAAAAAAGGTGGAAATTCGTTCAAAATTCGAAAATGCCACGAACTAACACGATAGAGAATTCAAATTTACATATGGGAACCGAGTTTCAGAACCGTAGCTTCATTATTAAAAAAGGTTTCAAAAACAGGGAACGGCCCCCTCAATATTTTTTGTTAGGAACTTGTATACCTTTGCTCAAGGTGAAGTATAAGAAATTCTATCGTAAAATTAAAGTTGGTGATAATATTATTTTGTATATCTGATAATACTTCAAAATAACTAAAATCTGCAAATTGTAAATATATACAATGTATGTATGTATATTCTATTGATCACAGTGATGGTCATCTGTTGTGCCTAATCCTAGTTGGTTCGCAACTAGATGTTATTTTATAATATATGCATTATGTATATCGGGAGGAGTGTCAAGAGCTGTTTCCGCTCCTTGGTGTTTATTATTTGCTTGGAATTGAGCAAATATTAATTCCTAATTATCGAATTAGCCCTCTGATATTTTGATGGTTTCATACCTTCCTGATTGTTTGTTATCTGGTATTATAGAGTGATACTATATGTCTTTAAATCTGAATTACTGTGCATAGTACAAATATTTCATGGAAGTAAACGGGTTTTATATCGGAATTACGTCGTGTGCCATATCTGAAATATCTCGTGTAGTGTGTGCGACATTTCTAACTTAAACTCATTTTCCGTTGTATAATCCTAAAAAATCCATTGTTGCTGCCATACTACCGTAATTAGAGGTCAAAACTCTTGATTCTTGGCTCTGCTGAATGTAGTTGTGCAAAATTTAGGATCACTCATATATCACTTAGGATATATTGAGGTTATTATAGGTTATAGCCCAAGCAACTTTGACACATTGTGCTAAGATGGGCAATAGATCGTTAGCCTAGATAATACATGGAGATAATGTGGTTTTCTATTCTCATTGAATGTTACCTTGGTTCAATGTGGCGAATCCTTCCCATTGAATTGTCATATTTACCCTACCTGATTAATATATGGTGTATTAAAATTGTGTGTCTGAAACATGATTATCATATTGACAACATCTTGCATGGGCCTAGATTATTTCGATATAACAGCCCATGCTGTCACCATATTTGTCCATTTTGAAAAAGAGAAAAACACAATACAAACACGATTTGACAACTTAGTGCCCACATAGGTCTCATTAACTTGCTGCTTGGGAGGTACATTGCTTATCAAATACTATCCCACAAGATTAATAATTCTAACGTAAATGAAATCCTAAACAAAAAGAAATGGGAGAGGGTAGTCATTAAAAAAATGTTCAGGCTAATTTACTAATTCATTTTCTTTTCTGTGACATGCAAACGTGCACAATGCAACATGACGAAAATAAGAAGAATGTGTAATTTGTCAGAAAAGAACGGATGCGTGCGAAACACTTTCCATATGCCATCAGACCATATTCATTTTCTTTATATGTATGATTAGGCACTTCATATATATTATTTTTCATGTCATTTCTTTCATATCATTTTTCTTTATTTTCTTTTAGGATAACTATTTGGTAGTCCTTTGTTTTATTATTGTGCGTTTTTCTTGAATAGTTTGAAGTCTTATTGTGAAAGAATATAGTAATAATTAATCGATCTTAGTTACTAGATTTATCACGATTATTAGAGAAATAATTTTCTGTTGAAATGTAAACGCACAATAATTTCGAAAATACGATTGGCTGAATAAGAATGACTGTATACGATAATATAATTTATTTTTGGATAAAAGTTAAGGTGTAAGATTATAATATTATTAATATATGTATACAACTTACATCATATTTAGATCATGCAGATAATGTAAATTATCAATTTTGACAACAGACTTTGAATTCACTGGTGATGGATATATTTTGTTGAAAATTGATATTAGTTCAGCCTTTCCTGATACATAATCATATTTTCTAAACGTTCCACTTAATATTATTGATGTTCTGAATGGAAAGAAGGTATGAAAATTGCGTATGTGAGACAAGTTAGATTGTATAACTGAAGTGTTCTTTATATAAACGAAACGATTTACTTAATTATAGGGTAAAACAATCAATGATAAATATGAATGAAACGATTACTTATTAAAAATAGTAACACTATCAATGAGGCAATAGACACCGAAGGAGGAGCAACAAGTTTTTAAGTGAAATGAAATAGCTCTTGCTAAATGGCTCGCCATTTTACCTTAAAAAGTAAGACAATTAATATTTTTATGCGAATGAAGGAATGAAATGATGCAAGGAACATCCATTTCATCATTAATAACTTAAAGTATATGCTCATAAACTTTAAAATATATAATTAATTCTAAATATATAATTCTTTTTGTGTCTTGTGTACTCTGTTATCAATTGTGTTCTTCTGTTTTGTTCGTCAAAAATTAGATATTATAGAAATATGTGAAAATTTATTTAAGTCATGGGGAAAATGTATTATATATCTTAATTTATATTACATAGAAGATGTGCTTATGCATAAAATGAATATTTTAGTCTGCAACTTTTTTCTTCTTCTGTAATTTCACTGAGTACATTATTCATGGAATACAAAATTTACAGACTGCTCAGTTGTACATAATTCAGGAGCTCTACTGTATAAACTTTGAATGGAAACTCGGAAAAATTCCTTTCAGAATCTCATACGAGATTGAGCTACTGAATGATTAATCAAATAAATACCCCACTTTTCCTTCCGTGAATGGTAGACATAATTGGTGCACTCAATAGAGAAGATAATTTGGAATATATTTCGTTATTTTACTTTAGATTTCAATTCATTATATACGATAAAAGATAAATACTGATATATGAGAATAATATCTCAATAGAATTGTATCTAATGACGATACTATCATTAGTGGGGGACTCATCTTTCCTTGTATGGTGCCAATGTAATTAGTTAGTCAGTTCAGCGATTTTTACTGTTAAAATTTTGATATTTAAATGTAAAATAAGTTAACTAATACATACATACAGGAGTTCATCAATAGCATAATTTGCTCTTTCCTTTGAAACAAAATAAGTTCTGTCAAAATTTCGAATATTTTACATATCAGTATCAGTTATCATGAACACTCCCATTTACCATAACAATCTCAGTCATCATAATACTCTCAGTTATCATAAACACTCTCAGTTATCATATAACTCAAAGTAATTACAATACTCTCAGTTATCATAAACACTCTCAGTTACGATAATACTCTCAGTAATCATAACAATCTCAGTTATGAGAACACTCTAGTTATCATAATACTCTCAGTTTTTATAATACTCTAATTATCATAACACTTTCAATTATCATAATACTGTAGATATCATAATACTCTCAGTTATCTTAATAATATTAGTTATCACAATTGTTACTAATTACTAAATTGCTAATAATTTATTAGTATTTTATCCTGTCTAAAGTTCATTCTGGTTGGTTGATTTGATTTGCGGGACGAAATTACAACGAAAATCCAATTTGCAAAGAGTTATTAAATTGACCTATGGGTTCTATGAGGTGGGAATTATTGAAAAACAGACTTTATTTAACCGATCAGTTTATTTAAACAAGGAACGTAGCTAAATTTGATAGCTATTTATGACAGATATATGAGTTTAAATTTTCAAGTAAGGGCAAGATATAATTAGTAGACAATAGAGGCACTGAGATATAGAGAAGTATACTGATATACTGAGAGCTTAGGGGGTTTAGGGTATTTACTAGAAATTAAATAACAGATTTAAGTTCAGCTTACTAATAAAGCATTGCAAAATCAAATAAACATGTAGTATACCATACATAATTCAAAATATTTACCTGTTGAGTTAGGGGCAACTACAAAAGCCCACACTACAAAATCTTTAGCGTCAAAAGCCCAGACGATAAAAGCCCACACCGACAAAAGCCCACACCGACAAAAACTCACACCGGCAAAATCCCACACCGACAAAAGCCCACACTGACGAAAACAAAATTTTCCTGCAATATAAATAATCCATATACCTAAACTTGGATCGAAGGAAGATAATAATTTAACAGTTTTCTTTCTACGGAATCATTGTAAATTTGTATTATGCCACAAATTAGGGCGCTGCTATTGTAGAACTTAATTTTAAAACACTTTAATTTATGTACTAAAATTTTAGTATATACTGGAACATCTAGTAAGACGTCAGGTAACCAGCAGACGTCTTGATCAGTTGTCATGTAGGATTACTGATCGAAATGTCATACGTCAGCCTCTGTAGACTTTGCTAACTATAGTCTTAGATTCTATAGCCAAGTTCTTCGTAAATACTTTATTTGGATACAATTATGTATGCCCCTTATACATGTGTAATTAGTCAATTAGTATGGTTGTTGATGTCCTGAATACAGATTTTATTCCAATTTTTCATCAAACCATGGAGCAACAGTTAGCATATAACTGTAAAATAACCGAAATGTTTTATAGTTCCTTATTTGTATATTGTATTTAACTTGATCTAGGAAATTAAAGACAACCTACAATTAATTTATATTTACTTGCAGTTTCCATAGTCTAGTAGTCTAGTGTCTTAAAATTAAGTTCTGCGATAACAGAGCCCTAATTTGGGGCATAATACAAATTTGCAATGATTCCGTAGAAAGAAAACTGTTAAACTATTATATTCCTTCGTTCCAACTTTACGTATATGGATTATTTATATTGCAGGAATACTAATTTTGTTTTCGTCGGTCTGGGCTTTTGTCTGTGTGGGCTCTTGTCGTTGCGGGCTTTTGTCGGTGTGGGCTTTTGTTGGTGTGGGTTTATGTCGGTGTGGGCTTTTGTCGTGTGGGCGTTTGACGCTAGGGATTTTGTCGTGTGGGCTTTTGTCACCCTTTCGTTAAGTTATGTCAGCTGTTTTCAGCTGTTTCACATATCAGGTCTTGTAATGTAATGATGCCTACAAATTGCGCTTTGAATACTACTTCTAAAAAATGCCAATTGCCTCAGGTTAATTATTAAACAGAAAAACAATGGCTATAAAAATGAATAGCATTGATAAATTAATTCATTACAGTTATATATTGTATATCTTGAAAAACACCACACATAATTAAACAAGCTGTAGAGTTTTAATTTGATGGATACAATCGATGGTAGATATAGTGATATGAGGGGCACCAGAGATGGGCAGTTGTCCATCTTAGTGGTTTAATGAGACTATGATTTTCCTAGTGCTAAATCTATACTGAACTTCAAGATACTACTGAGCCTATCAACTTTTTCTAAGCTTCTGAACACTATATCTTACATTTGCAGGCCTTTATATAATCCAAGCATCTTAACCGGATGCTCGGACCAGTAAAGATTAGCCGGTTAAATCTACGATTACTCTAACGACATGGTCGTTAATAGTATAAAAGGTCTTTACCTGACTATCATAAGAATGCACATAGTCAGAACTTAAAAAAAGATTGAGCACTAATTGTGCTGATCATTAAAAAGGTGGATAAATGAGAGACTAATTAGCTTACGACTTATTTCAGTGCTGTGATTTTCTAATTTATTTTAAGCTAATTCTGAATGCTACAGTTATTTCCAATATATGAACTCTTGAATACAATTATTATCCATCCTTTCATGGGATACGAAATTAATTCACTCCTCAGCATCAAGATTCTACACCTAATCAGTTTCTATATATATAGAGGTACACTGATAAACAGATTAAACACAGATTGTGGGTTTAGCATAAATTAGGATGCTAATGTGTTTATGTTAGTGTACTGGCACGCTATTTTAGACACCCGTAACTTCCTATCGGAGTTTAACAGCAGATTATCTTGAGAATGTCAGATTTATTCGATCGGAAATAGCTTGTTATTCATTAGTTATCGTGAAATACTGAAATATTGGCCCATTATATGAATGTTTAAAATTTGAATTCTTCTAATTTCTCTTACATACAATACATAGTTATTTATATATAATTTTTAAATTTTTTATAAATATTTCTTCTATATTTATCTATCAATTAAAGTAAATCTAGTGATTTATTCAGTGAACAAGTGAAAAAGAAATCACTACTGTACATACATCAAATGTATTCATTATTATACGTTTATCACAAAAATTTGTATTTAATATGCTGTTGCCGTCAATACGTCACTAAATTTCGAAATGGTGGGCGGACAGAATTTCAAAAGACAAAGTATAGAATGACAAAGTATATCAACACAGAGTATAGAAAGAAAAGGTATAGAAAGATAAAGAATAAAAGGAAATAGGATAAAAGAACATATCATAGAAATAAAGAATGTACAGAAAGTTAAAATATATAAACATTCAACTTTAATTTAAAGCTTTATTAAGGTTTGGTGGTTGTTGAAATGATCAGATTTGTTCGTTCATATGTACTTAACTTTCAGGTAATCTTGATTTTCATTATTCACATTTTAAAATAAATTTTCAACCTGATATATCTCTAATTTTATTAAATTTTTAAATTTCAAATAATAGGGTGACGATATTGAATCTAAGTGTGCATCGCTCTGTCTCACCCTTCAATTTCATTAGTGTTACAAGACAGATCTTTCAAGACACGTTTGTAGACGATTTCGCCTATTTCAGGACACTCCAGACGATTTCGCCTATATCTTTTGAATGGCCATCCTATCAACAAAATTAACCTTAATAAGTATTAAGTAAAATATCATGAATTCACTGATTTTTTTATAGAAAGGTAAAATATTAATTCTCTGGGATGTAGCCGATTCTATTTTTATTAAAGTCTATGGTATCTTACTAATTTTAAACCATTGCTACTGTACTAACAAATTAAAGCTTTTAATTGTGTCTCCTGTCACATTTGCTTATGTGATCACTAATGGTCTTGGGCCCAATTGTCTTATGGCTCAATTTTTGGCGAGCCCAACTGTCGTTCTACTACGGAATGTATGCTTTAAGTTATGTAAACAAATGCAATGTAGGTTATCTTCAATCAACTCTCCAATCTCCATTCGATCAATTTTCTATATCGATCAGTGATTCTTCATTTGGTCAATTATACTCAATTCTATTTATTCGATCGAATTTCCTATAATTTCTATTTCTTTAATATGTAATTCTATATTTCAAGTTTCCTTACTTTTTCTTTCTATACCTTTTCTCTCTGTACTTTTTCCTAGTACCTTACCAACTATCTTTGATAAATTTGGGATTATATCACAAACTAAATGGACAAGATAATTTGTAAAGCAAGAACGTTACGTTTCATGTGATCTAATTAAAAGTGTATTTAATTAGTTACTTAAATTTAATTAACAGTTACATTGTCTCTTTCATCTTTGTTATAAATAATGTATCATTACGACAGCTCTATAACTTTAATTAGAGAATTCCTAATGATATAAGTAATGAACTTAATTAGTAAAAATATAATCATGTGGCAATAGGTATTATTGTATTGCTTTGAACTTCAAACAATCATTGCTTATTGAAATACATTCAAGTATCATTGTGTGAAATATATACATATTGTTGAAAAGAATCGAACATGAGTTAGTAAGCACGGTTGATTTATAAATACTTCTAAACATTTACATAAAAAGGGGTGCTTTACCAACACTCAGTTTCTTAAAGTTGATGTAGATAATTTAAAATAAATGGAATGTACCTTGATAAATAAGTTGGAGAAAAAAGGGGCTCTATGAACAAATTTACATATAATTAATATTATAAATTATGAAAGTTAACTATTTTCAAAATGATTTCTAATAAAATAAAATCGTCAGTTTCTATTGTGATATAATTCTGTTTTTACAGATGCTTGCTATAATAAGTTCACAATATATCCAATTACGATACAAATTATATGTAGGATAACAATGAATAACATTATGTTACAATATACATTGTTACTCCAACTTAATTAGTTGTATGATATGAATAACAAGTTAATTATCTATTTCATGTCATCCTCAATAATATATTTAATCATGTAGAAACATCCTCGTTAGTTAATTAATAATGTTATGTTGTTTTTCTAACATCAAACCTGGCATCAAAGTAGTAATTAGCAGTACACCTTAACAATCAATTTACTCTCTAATTAATGAGTGATGGGTAGCAAATTCATGTAATTTAACAGAATCAACAATGTAAGTTATTTTGATTGAATATCTCTGAAACATAATTATTGTGAAAAAAAAACAAGAGAAGTGTACATTTATTTGTAGGCTCTAGTTTGAGGAGTTAATTAAAAAATTTACTGTCCACAAAATATTCATGTCGAATATCTATAATCTCACAAATTCTTGTTCCTTTTGTGAATTCATTTTTATATATCACGAGTTCTTGTTCATTTTATATGAATTTATGTTCATATTGCTTATTCTTGTTCATATTAGGAATTTTTGTTCATTTTGGAATTTATGACTGTTTTTAGGAAGATTTCGTTCGTATCCATACTTACTATGAATTTATCATTTTTTAATATTTTGAAATCCTGTATGTATATTTCATATATTTCGAAATAGTTATTCCTGATCTTATTGTCATATTTTGTTGATGATACTGATTACCGTTCATTTAAGATAGTAACTCTTCTCCAATTTAGGTTTACATTATCCAAAAGGCAGGTTTTACATCAAATACTTTTATAAGGAATAGATTGTACTCAGGATAGCAAATCACGAGAATGATGATCGATGTACCTTCACGAAAAATCTCTCGACTTCAATCTGTTATGAATTTTGATAGGGATTTATGGTTAAAAGAACAATAATTGGAACCATGTTGGTACCAATTGAATGATATATTGCAACTTTTTGAACGCGTGGGATGCATGTTGATTCGAAGTTGAGAGATGGATTTATATGACTCAAGATTCGAAGAGTGAGGTATGAATATTAATGAAGTTCGGATGAGGAAAATCTAACTGGAATGAATAAAAAAATCGTTGATACGTGTGCACTGTGCAATATATTGTCTTACATCATACGATTTTATTATGTTAGATGAAATGAATAAAAGAGTGGTAACTTATCGAGGTATTATTTTATTTGAACAAAACATCATGATCAACAATAAAATTCGAAATCTGGTGACATCGCATTGAAAAGTGAGTGTTATTCATTTTAGGTCAATCAGAAATGTTTGTAGGCTAAATTGGGTCACGAATACTATTTGTGTTCAATTACTGCGAAGCAATCCTATTCAATAAATCTATACGTTAAATGTATGAAAAAGTTGAAAGTTTATCATACATTACATTGGTATGTTTAGAGTAATCGAATGGTTTCACATTTACGAACATATAAATATACAATATAATAACTAATGTAAAGATTTACTGTATAGTTTTTATTAATATGCTCGAAAACGTGAAACCATAAGATAGGTTGCCCCTAAGCCTACAACTATCTTCATTTCTGAACCATTCCTATTCATATAATAGATCCAACCTCATGCAGAGAATTAATATTAATTTATTCATATGAATTATTCAAATCAGGTGAAACGTTCCGTGTGTGTTCATTCTTGAATGAAAACAACTAAAATGTGCTACATGGCTACCTGATAATTAATTAATGCTTGTATAGTTTTTTTATCAATTAAATTAAGTATGGGAGTTACTCCTAAACTTGTGATACTCTTAAAGTTATACACTTATTGACTGAAATGTTCCATACATATAATACCTTAAAGTGATGCATTATTTTAGCACTATTTTATATAATATGAATTAGAGATATTTAATATACCGAATGATCTATCATCATTCCTTTTTTTTGCAAGCGCTCATAAATTTCATTCTAAGCTATCAAATTATTTGAAAAAATGGCATATGGAATTTCAAGAAGGGGTTCTTGGTTACACATAAAAAACCTAACACTACGTATGGAATTCTTGAATGAACGAAGAGAAGATATTATAAAAAAAAATTAAATTGTGGATATCCGTGCAAATTGCACGGCAACGTGTCTTTGGCATGAATTGCCCTAGTGATGCTTGAATGTGAAGGTTGTATGTATTATATAATTTATGATAGGCTTCAAAGCAAGTGAAATAGAAAAATAATGATGTAATGTTAAAATAATTTTAAATTGTAAAGTGGGTAAACTTATTATAGTAACGTTATTATACTTCAGGAAACAATTAATATTTAAAGCGAAGGCCGAGAATGCATTTATTGTTCATTATATTCAAATTTGAAATTAAAACAAAGAGTGAACAATTTTCTTCTTCATCGTCAGGTTAGTGATTTGTACAAATGTTAAAACACAATATTACAAACTTTAAAAGAAAATAATGAGATATAAATAGAACAGAATTGTATATTGTTCGCAGAATATTGATCGTAGACCTTACTAATATAATATTACGTAATAAACTCATTTTTTCGCAGAGCTTGGAAAGTACCATAAATATTGCAATGGGTTAAACTATCAGAAATAGTATATGGAATTTTAAGATTACTCATATATCATTTAGGATAAGTTAAGGATTATAAATTAATAGGTATATTATTTAACAATTACAATTCTACATGATCAGTAAATATGGACAGATTTATAAATCCCAACGGGAAAAAAATAAGAAAGGGTGATAATAAAAAAAGTATTCAGGCATTATACATTTTTTTTCTGTAGCAAGCAAACTTGAATGAGGCTACATGACGAAAAGAAGAATTTAAGCGTGTCAGAAAAGGACGGATGCTTGTTAAACACTTTCCATACATATATCATCAGATCAAATTTATTTAATTCCATATATATTATTTTTCATATCATTTAATTCATATTATTTTCTTTGTTTTCTTCTTGGTCCTAGGATACATATTTGGTAGACATTGGTTTAATTTTTGTGCGCTTTTCTTGAATAGTTTAGAGTCTTTGTGAAAGAATATATTAATAAATCATACTTAATTTATTTTAATTCAGCATTTTCAGAATCGTAATTCTGTTTTATA
Organism: Caprella mutica; assembly: GCA_947561585.1. NCBI lineage: Eukaryota > Metazoa > Arthropoda > Malacostraca > Amphipoda > Caprellidae > Caprella > Caprella mutica. The sequence continues at coordinate 460,888 of CANNZV010000279.1, read as the reverse complement.
AAAGTGCAAGAAATACAATAGGAAATTTTAAGATCACTCATATATCATTTAGATATTTTCATCTTGATATTTGCATCAATCTCATAGAAACATAATTATCTTACGTATAAATGTGAATCATACATAACATGTGACAGTTATAAAGGATAGTAATAAGAATAAGATAAAAAATTAACTTGACAAATAAATATAACATACTTCCACGTTCAATGTGAATCATTTTTTGTGTAATATATTTTTAGTTAAGATATTTCTGGTGTTACTATGGAATATTTCAGATTTATTTAGGCTTAGTAAGACATTTTTGATAAAATTAGGTTATGTGAAATTTTTCCACAAAAGGAATAAGATATTTAAAATATCTAGAGCTAGCTAAAATTTCTGAGAAACCTACCTATTAGACTTAAGTCGCTAACCAATTAATCCATGTACCAATCCCAAGTTTGAGATTATATAGATTATGTATTAATCTTTTTCAATATGTTAAATTGACTTTTTTCATTGTAATCATGTAAATCTATTGTTTATAAAAATTCCATGAACTTTTGCCACTCAAGCTGCGACTGGATAATTAGGGAGCTCCAGTACAGAACTTAAAAAACGGTAATATATGATATGTTATTCAGAATAGATTTGGAACTAGTAGAAGCATAGTCTCAGTTGAAAACACTAAGATGGTCACCCTTCCACAATCTGAATACTCTACATTCTACAGTAACCATTTCTTGAATAAGAACATTCATAAAACTTTCCTTTACAGGTAATACTAATATTTTCCACCATATGTGAACTCATATGGTGAAGGACATAAACATTTTTTTATATTAATAGTGATAATAAATATAAGGAAAAACAAAAATGTATAAATAAAAACTTCGAAAATAAGGATGTTATTTTATTGTCTTCAAATTGTTTAACTTTGTTAACAGTATCCAGTACGATAATGTTGATGAACTCCATTTAAGAATAATACGCAATTATTTGAAATTTTGATTGATTTCAATTAGACTGTGACGAATAATCAGTAACATGATTGTCGATGAACGTGTCCCATATCATTTGAACACTCAAAGTGGTTTATGATGATTATTTGCAGTTAGGAGAGCATATCTATAGGTTTGATATTGACAATCAATCACAGATTGTTATGCTCAAAGTACTGTTATTGTTATATGTTCGTACTGTATGTCTAAGACCCTGTGAATGTGTAAATGAGAATGTATATCATTATGTAAATGATTAGCAGCGGTCGAATTCTGCCACTCACAACATCTGTTTACTATGATTTAGATGCAAATTTTATCGTAATTATGTAATTATATAGAATTATAATTATATTGATGTCGTCTCCCGTGATAGTGTATTTGGAGAAATGACTTGCAAATTGAAGATGAAAATAGAGTGTAGGGAATAATTTTCATGCTTTTTTAAATGAGCTAAAATTATGGTTTGGTAATACTAATTTACTCCACTTAATATTCACTGTTTCTACAAAAATTATTCACACGGAAAACAATAGGTAAAACGTGTATTGAAGTCAATTAAGATAAATATTGTTCGTATTTCATCATAAAATGTCAAAATATCAGACATGATCTCCTTAATAATGAAATGAAAGATGTTTGTTTTTTAATTTTGCAATAAACTATGGTTGATTATTAGCTCAATCATTTATTGACTCAAATAGGTTATATTTTATTCATTATATAACTAGAAATAGAATGCACATGATTATTATTATATAACGACCGTATAGAAATATAAATAGCTTCCTTGATTCGTTTAAGACGAAAAGCAAGTTAGACAGAACATTGAACATCTGTGAAGCTTCAACAAAGGTGTTGAATAACTCATTGCTCCATGTCGCTTGGGGTTATAATTCATTCACAGGATGTTCATTCACTTTACCAGCTGTAAGATAAATCTAAATAAATTATATCAACTGTCCTGTATTATTATATTCATTTCAATTCAAAATTCTGAAACTGTTTGACAGTTTTATATGGTTTTCATAATTGTATTTATTGTTTCATAAATATGAGAAAAGAATAGTCATATTTCATATCCAATCTCAAGAAAATTGATGTGGATACAAATATTTAGTGCAACTTCTTGCAATAATTCACGATTTAAAACACGTAAATTGCCATGCACCGCCATATTTTTAACTGAATAGCCCATTACTTTAACTGGAATTATAATTTAGTGTCGGCTAAGATTTGAACTTTTTCTTCTTTATTGCAATTTATATTTATTTCATTCGTTATATTATATTATATATATTTTATTCTTTATTTGTACTCTAGTTTCAGTGTTTTAGTGTTTCAAATATGTTTTTTTAAACGCATCACAGATACATATTAATTCAACATTTCGAAAAAAAATTTATGTCAATTTGAAAGTTATATATATATCGTTAGGAAAAATTTTACAGGTTTGAATTTTTCTCACATCCCATGTCGCAATAAAAAAGCAATGCGTTGCTATAGTAGGATTCTAGCATTAATCACCCTATATCCCGAAATTATGAGAGATGTAGTGAATTAAAAAGCATTGAATCGTTCTAAACCAGTGGAACACAGTCATCGATACCTTTTCATTTTGTCTATAATATTCCTCAGATCTATTATTTTCAAAGCATATTGTCACCATCCTAGTTACTAACATGCTGGAGTATATTTTTAATATGCTTGCCTGTGCTGGTAATTTTTCATTTAGTTGATTGGGCTAATATTAACTTATTATTTCGGAAACTCGAGACGTTTTATTCTAATATATTTGATAGTTTAGTAGATGTTAGGAAATTGGGTTCCGTGGTCTTTCAGCACAAATCTGTAAAAGAAACTTTAAATTAGGCTACTTGTGGATAATATCTTTTTTTTCCATTTTTCATAAAGATCTCCAGCAATAAAAATAGTTCCTTAAATGATAACTTAATTGCATGAATCAAAATTTAAAATTACTGAATAATTACTGGTATTGAATTAATATTAATTATGAATAGTTGTTCATGAATTGACATTGATTCAGAGTGGAAATTTAATATTTTAATATAAAATCAAGTAGAAATGATATGAGTTGAATATCAATATGAAATATATGTACATAAAAATACTGGACTAATAATGAAGAAAAAGATTGTGAAATTGAGTAATATAGTTTAGATGTATATTAACTACTCAATTAACGTACACTCACAGTACTTGCAAAGTGGGTGTTAAAAAAGGCGTTAATCAAATCAAATCTGACCATTTGTAATACCTGAGTGACTTTTCGTGTAAATTGTACCTCATAAAGAGTCCGAATGTCGCGACATTCCTTAAGTATAAAAAAATCAGGTAAGGTCGGACGGGGTATCACTGCGCACAATCCCACAAACTCTGTATTTAATCGGAAACTAAATGCAATATAGAAACTATTTTTCTCGTGATGAAATGGTCATGAATGAGGATGGTTCTCATTCAGCTTCGAAATAATACAACACTTCTCTCCCCCACCTGAATACTTCCTGTCTCCATTTTATTGACCCTCCTCCCCCTATCTAAACCGCCTTCTTTTCTCATCTAAATATCCCTCTCCTTCCCATATAAATCCCCCTCTCCTAACATTTTAATCACACTCTCTCCTCATTGAAATCTTCCTCTCTTCCCATCTGAATCCTCCTTTTCCCGATCTACTTCCTTCTCTCCCCATCTATTTCCCCCTCTCCCACATCTAATGCTCCTTCCCCTCATCTAAACGTAGGTGTTTCCCTCTCTACATGCCCTCTCCCCAATCTATTTGTCCCTTACTTTTTAAACACATATTTAATGAATCAGCAACAAATTTAACATTTAAATTTTACGCAACTAGGTAACTTTTATATTAAGTAATATAATACGATGGTACGTTTATTGTTAATTAATCAATATTTGATTCAACCCCCCCCCCCCTTCCTAAATACCCACTCTCCCTATTTTAATACCCCCCACATCAAGTAACATAGCTACTACGATCGTAAGTTTATTGTTAATCAAATTTATAATTAAATAACACCTTTTTCAATATTTATGCCATAATTAACAGCTAAACTCATATTTTTTATATTTATTTACATACAAATATAGTTATTAATGATGCGCAGTGATACCCCTCTACCTTTAAATTATCTGGGGTATCACTGCGCATGGGTGTGGCAGAAAAACCGTTAAAACTGAGAACTTGAAAATTTGACATAGTGTAACTGTTATTGTTTGTGTTAACATGTTAAAACATTATGAATATATAGATCTCGGTTCTAGTATTATTGGAGAGTTTGCGGGATTTAAAAATCACAAGCGCAAACTTTTTTCAGATCATTCTGAGAGCACAACATACATCGTGACTTAACTCTAGAAATACTAATGGGATGATGGTGCTTCATGATACTTATGGGAGAAAAGAAGATGCTCGAAATGATGGTGTAATCAGATTTAAGCTAAAACAAGTGGTTTTTAAATTATAAGGGGTGCGGAGTGATACCCCATTACAAGAGTATGCGCAGTGATACCCCGTCCGACCCTAGTTATTTGATATATATTATCAAACTACTAAGTAAAATTAATAATCTTAGAATATTTTCTTCAATAAGTATTATAACACAGTTTTTATAATCAACGATTACAATGCCGGATAATGCTTCTTCTACATCAATTTTTCATTCAATTTTAATGAAAATATTTCAAATTATTTTTTGCTAGATATTTAGAACAATTTGTCATTAAAGTTTAAGAAACATTTCATTATTTTGTTAGATATTTAGAATTTAATATTTTCATCGTCAACAAATGAAAAAAACTGATATTTGAACCATTGTTAAATCTAGTTGCTAATGTTAAACCTGTTTCAATCATTCTCAAACTTATTACAATCATTGCCAGTGAATGAGTAAACATTATGATTATTTAATACCGTTAGAACAAAAACATAGAATTTACAGAAGTACAATTATGTTCAATTACTGCTAATCTAAAAAAATGAATCTATTCAAGCAATTGAAAAATTGGTTAAATTTTTTTAAATATTGTGATCCATAGGAGTTTACGACAGTAAACTTAGTTCATTCGAGAGCAATTATTCATTTTTGGTTAACTTGCAAAAGATTGGCTTGCCAATCAAGACAATATTTGCTGCATGATAAAAATCAAATGGTTTTTATATCAGTAAATTGAATTGAAAATAAAAGAGTCTGCATTCAAGGAATAAAATAACCAATTTGAGATTGGATATAAACTAAAATTTACAATACAAGCTTGATGAATTCAGTCGATTAATTGATTTTTTAATTGATTGGGAAAATGATGGGAATGATTGAATGTGATCCAAATTGGAATTTGATTTTGGTCACCATTTTGGTTTCACTATTCAAATCTATGACTTGTTGTGCATTATTTTTTCAACACTTGGTTGTAAGAATGTGCCTGAAACTTCGTTTTAAATGGTTATTCAACGCAATGAACATTGTTCAACTTATGAAATGAATTGTATTAATTTCAGAATATTCTTGGTAAGATTTCATGGATAAAAAATTTGACGAAATTTCAGGTGGGAAATTTTTTTGATCAATAATTAAGATTGAACTATGCATATCGAATTTGAAAAACCACTGTTTATGATTATAATAATAAATTAATAATATATACAGTTTATGTAATCAACGGTCAATGAAAAGCTCTTCAAATTATAACAATGCAATTATTATTCTGAAAGGTAAACCTACGGTAACATATCACCATCAGAGAAGCAGACTAATAATTATTCAGAGTTATTGTTGCCATTTGTATTCATCAGGAAGATTACTGTACAGTTTCTCTTAGTTGGTGTATAACTGGAGAAAACAACACTAATTATTATCATTGTGCTCTGTTTATATTCAACAGGAAGGGGACTGCACAGTTTCTCATATTTGGTAAATAGCTGGTGGAAACGTAACTCATTTGATATAATGAAATACTTTATTACTCATTCAGAAAAAAATATGGTTGGGTTATTGAAGATTCAGTAATTCTTCTTGTTTTTAATGGAAAAATAATGTCTATACAAAAAGGGGGAAGAAAGTCTCTCTTCTACAATCCTACAGTATAGCCTGTGTCTCCCTCTCTTCCTCTTAGTAATTTTTTTAGTATCCAATCGTAACTTTCTCTCAAGACGACAGCATTCTTGCTCTCTATTTAATTCTTTCTCTCTCTCTTCTCTTTCATCAATACTCTCTCTCTCCTGTTCGTGTTCGTGGGCGGTAAGTTCAAGCTCGTGGGCGGTATATCGTGCGATGTATATTCAAATGCTAGTTAGAAAGCTGTTCACTGTAATAATGTTTACAGTGCAGATGTAATATTTTCAGTTCTTCGGCACATACTCCTCCAAATTGTCACTCTGGATGCTTTATTATACCTTAATGGACTCTGTGAATATAATGCATATGCTATTTCTTTCTCTGGACTCTGTAAAATAATTCTAATAATATTTGAATTATGGAATGAGAGTTTTAATCCTAATGAGTTTGACGTGTGTTTTCTAGGCACATCTTTAATGTCATTCTTTTAAATTTACCTGCCTTTCTTGACTTTGTTCCTTCATAAATACCAAATATATATTTTTATTTAAAACCTAAATAATATTAACGTATCGGTGAAAATCAGCGTAAATCACGTAAATTATGGAATAATTAAGTGTACTATGGTGACGTGCAGCAATGTAGAAATAAAGTTTGGTTAGCCAATAAGCACTGTTCAGAAATCTCTCAAAATTCATGGCCCAGAGTCATTATTTGTTTTGAATTCTAATTTAACCTGAAGTCTCTTTATTCTGTGGTATATGAACTTTTTAATATGGACACATAATTTAATGAATTGAGAGGTTCATCGTCTGCTTCGGAAACAAAGGTTATATCGCTGACGTGAAAAGATAATTATATGCAAGGGACTGAGAAATGCAGTCAGAAAGAAAAGTGGCTTCATGTAACAAACTATGCCTAATGGAATTTGATTAGTAAAAAATAATTCATTGGAACTATTTTGAAAATGAAATTAATGGAGGATGAATATTTAAAATTATTTATAGAAGATCTTTTATAACTTAAAAATATGATTTGATGATAAAACTTCGAATTCAATTTTTTCAAAATTCCTTTCAACTCAATCAAATGATTCCTATTCACTCCATGACTCCAATCCTTTCTCTCTCGAGGATTAAATAGTTCAGAAAATTCACCCGAAGTCATCACCTCTCTGCTCTTTCTTCCACTCAATTAACTGTCTCCATAAATTCTCTCTCCGTTTCTTGTGTCCAGATTTCTCATCGAGTTAATTTCGCAAAATCCGCAGACTCTTTCAGTTGGCCGTGAGAAGAGTACCTGATGTGTTAATCTTAACACCAAAAGACGCTCCACTAATATAATATCACCGATTAACTCCAAATATTGTTAAAATATTTCGACTATTAGCAATTATTGTACTATAGAAAATTCTATTACAATTTTTAATTCACCATCATTTTTTGCATATGTTATTTTCATCTGTAATTTTCTTTTATAAATTTCAATATCATATTCTAATATGTTTAATGATTTCATTTTTTCCTTTTACGCTAAATTTCCCTCATTCTTAATCGCAAAAAAGTGTAAATTGTATTACAATTTATCCTTTAATTTCCCTACAGGGGTTAGCCTCACTTAACTGCACTTGTAGAAAAATTCACCTAGTCTTTCTCGTTCGGTTAGTATTCACATTGCCAAAAATGTCTCCAGAAGGTTTTCTTACAATGGGCTGAAAAACTAAAAATAAAAGGTAGATATATACTCTGTCAATATTCTTTTTCAAACAGTAAAGACCATACAGAATAGAGTATAAATAAAATTTATACTCTGATAATGGTCTCTCTCAAACTTTCTGATGCTCTCTTTTGTTGGTTTCATTTTCCCTGGTGAGAGAAATGCAAACAGAGAAATGGTATCGCGGCTTTGTTGCTTTGATGTACTGACGGCGTGGATCGTAGAAGAGTTTATGAAATTCTTTCTTTTGTATATTCAGATAGTTTTCATTAATTCCAATACTGTCTGTGCAATGCCCTCACCGTTACATCTAACATATCCTTCAAAAATCATAACTTTATACAAAGTGTGTAAAATTTCATTCCCTTCACGGAACATGGACATTAAAGATTTCTTACCACAAGTTATATGAACTAAAAATTTTGAAAGGTAGCTCTTTATGAACATAAAAAAGATGCACTAATTACCTCAAATGTTACATCGGCTGCAATTGTGAAGTATGTAACCTGGTTTTTCATTTCATATTTGACAGGAGATACACCTGAACAAAAAAAAAAAAAACGGTAACACTGCACTTGGTCCAAATTGTTTGTTTTCAGTATTCACCAATAACATATCTTCTCCAGTGCATATTAGCTTTTGTAATAATATAATATAGTATTATTACTTATTTAATATTTTGTTATAATATTTCATAATAAGCTAACAATATCAACTCTTGTAATAATGAATGATGAAATACGCTTCCTGCGTATATATCTTTGTACGTTATTTGGAAATTTTACTACTTTTTACATTCACTTAATATGTACTGTAAACCTTTTACGTATAAACTATCACCAATTCTAACTAAATCTATTATAGCGAAATACTCCCCATTAGCATTCGACTCGAAGAATTGAATCCAAATCCAATCGTTTTCGTCAAAATAAAAGCAAAGAAATCTCGTAGATCCAATTGCGACAATAGAAATTTGAGGTATTTCCTGTATACCACTAGAGGAACTTTTTGTCGGAGGGAAACTTTTGAATCATTCTCACCTGAACGATTGAAACTTTGAAAATAGGTAATACTTTACCGAAGAGTTTTTTTTTTGTGACACAAAATGAATTTTCTAATCACTACAAAGATTTTGGAAAGAGAACTAAAGATATTCGATTTATCTATGAATAATTCCAAAACATATACAAAAAATACTTCCTCTTCGTTCTATTGTTATATATTTACACCTTTGATATTTGGTAAACGAATTAAAGGGATAACAATTTTCGTTCTAATATAAAATCTCCCAACGAATGATTTTATCAGTCATCAAATTAATTGCAATTGATTCAAGTAATTTATACATAAGAGATTATAAATATTTAGTTTATTTTGCTACTAAAGAATAAGGTATTATGTATGGTTTTTATCTAATAAAGAAATGCTGTTTTCGAATAATATTATTATCAAGAAGAAAAAATTGTTGACAAGTTTTAAAATAACCTTTTATTGTTCAAAAACCTGTTTATACTCAGTCATTATACATATAATTTGAATTCATATTATTCATAAAAATAAATGTTATACTAGTGTTGTATAAATACAATTCTATTTTAAGCTGAATTTTGAAAATGTACCAATTAAAATGAAACATTTTATTTATATCTATTTTGTATATTCAAAATAAATTGTTTGAAGCCAGATCGAAAACTACATCAATTTTCGAATATATTATTCCTGACTAGTTACTGCAATATAACAATGTTTCAAATTCAGAACACAAAGACTAAATGGTTTAATTTAAATTCCAATTTAAGTGAGACAATTCATTTCCAACCTCAACTGTTTGTTGTCTTGTTTAAACTGATTCTTAGATTAAATTGAACTGAAAGCATGAAATGTAAACTAGATTAATAAAGAAATAGCGTAAAGTGTAATGATATTTAGTTACATAAATGACTTATAACTTTAAAGTTATATTCAATGACTCTATATTAATCAAAATATTCTATATGATTTCTTCTTACCAATAAACTTACATATTCAATGAATTAAATGTTACAATATTCTTAGAGTAATTTTATGATTGAATTTCGAGTACATTTTAATATGCAGATGCACCAGTGTAAAGATCAGTTGTTTTTGAAGTGACTTTATCTTCAAAATAAATTGTATTGATAAACCATAAACTGTAACAATAATACAAAATTTGAATGTCAGTTTGTTGGAAAAGACTTTTCGGTGCACCATGCTAAATTTACCTAGCTTCACCATTGGTTTTCTCATATTTCTGTTATCTGATTGTTTAATAAATTGAATTGATTTATACCGCCAAGGCTCTTTCATATCATCAGCTTCCGGAGGCGTGCAAATTCAACCCACAAATTGAAGTTAAGCCATTTATATCAACGATGTATTATAATTAATTTATGCATGTATTCAATTACCGTTTGGAAAAATGAACTAAGAATTAGCGTGTTCAACATGTAAAGCGGTTTGATGTTATCTTAACACATTTAGCAGAGTTGTCTCAGTGACATTGCAATGTTTTTTTAACAGATAAAGTAATTACTTTTCCTAGCCGCTACGCACAGAAAATTGCCTGGAAAAAGAAAGTAGAAAATGAACGAAGATAAGAGTCTCTATGTCACTAAACTAGAACAGTTTCTCAGATGAGAAAACCATTTTTATTGAAGTGCAAGTAGTGTAAAAATAAAAGTAAATGATATCTAAGTTGTATAGACAGATCCATTCTTCCAACATGTCCTTCTTTATACATAAATGTTCTCTTATAATATTGATCCGAGTTAGGAAGTAGCTCTGATAATTATAAATTAGTTATTCGATTTAGTAAAGGAACAGTTGAGGCCTTTTAAGCTCTAAATACCGTGGGTAACCTATTCAACATTTAAATAATCTGCTTAAAATGAAAATTACGAATGTGAATTTGAACTGAAAGTAAGTAATGAATGTATCTGAACTGTGATATATCCTAATATTTTATATTTAATTCGATTGAAAACAAGAAATGAAGAGTGTAGATCAGGAACTACAGGAAAAGAATAAAAAATTAATCTACTCATGGTAATATCCATTTTCATTGTTGTGTGAATATCCAGTTTCTTTTTTGTGCAAGTATCAACTTTCATTCTCCTGCTTATATCCATTTTAATTCTTGCGATAGTATCTAGCTTCATTTTTTGCGAGTAATCAGTTCCAGTTTTATTATTGTGTTACATTATTAGTAACAATCCAGTTTCATTCTTTACGAGTAAACAGTTTGTACCTGTTATTTAAATCTTATACAGATCAATTAAATTTAGAATATCTCCATAAACTCCACCTCGATGTTAGACCAAATCTTGCCCTGTGCCGCAATTAGCAATGAGTGGAAGGCTATAAATTGTCAGTGCCAATTAGAAATATTGGTGTTAGTCCGTGCATGGCTAATAGGTAGAGCCTGAGGGAGAAAGAGACACGTACGCTATAGAGTGAAGATTGCTGTGCAGTAATGTGGTGATAGTGGACTTGGTGATGGATGTGGAGGAATTGATGTGCAGTAATTAGGTGATAGTGTAATTGGTGATGGATGTTGTGTAATTCCTGTGCAGCAATTAGGTGATAGTGAGCTTGGTGATGGATGTGCAGTAAGAAGGTGATATTGGGTATGGTGATTCGTGACGGATTTTGGTGAATTGCTGTGCGGTAATGAGGAGATGATGGGCTTTGCTTCAGCTAAATCAAATCATATTACGGTTAGGGGATATATTAGTTTGATATGATTGAAAGTTCAATATGAGCAACAAATGGGTTAATAAATGATGATTATTATTTACAATCTCAGAATTAAAACATCTTTCATGATTCATTTGAAGGCTTTGTATTGAATTTGCAAAGATAAGTGACTGATTTTAATTGGCGATATAATTTTGCTGATATTATATAAATGTTGAATAAATCATCTTATACACAATAAAATAACTTTTACTCAATATTTCATTTGTGTTCATTTTGTTTATTTTCAGCACACAGATTAAGTTCTTCCACCTTACAGTAACTCGCCATTGCTCTGTCTGTCTACGGCAGTCCTGAGACTAAATCTCTTGCCTCTATTGTGCCGTGGCAGATATAGACGCAAATACAATGCCGTGATATCATCGGCCTCTGAAACTGCAACAGTTTATCACCTTGAACTTGACTCACGATGAAGTTGTTGTTTCTATTGTAGTTTGGTGCAGTTTGTGTCCTTACCAAAACATGAAATAAACAATTTATTCAAATGATTTTAAACGAATAACATTGAATAATAGACGTTTAATATTCATTGTAATGTATAACTTAAAAATAATAAGTGAGTATTATGACCTTGATTTGTATCATAATATATCGATTGTGAATATAACTGTAAATTAATTATTGTACACTAAAGATTACAATTTGAAACATTTATCACTATGCTAAAAGAGTTGTTTATTTATTTGTAACAATAGTTGCTTGAAAAATTCAAATTCAATGACAGAATCTCATACTAATAATTTTAAGATACTAACTTTTCGTTGAAGTAGTATGTTCATTATTTATAAAAATTATAAAAATTATAAAAAATAGTTATAAAAATTTTAACCGAAAGGAGGACGCTGGACGTAATGTTCAGTTTTCAAATGTGTCGTGGATCATTATATATTTTTAGCAGTTCTTGAACGTAAATTCTTTCAAGTCATTTTGCCTATAAATTTCTCAGTATTTATCGAATACATGATTTGGAGAGTCGAAGGATCAAGTCAAAGATTGGCACTTGGTTCATTCTGGTCACGAGAAATGGAGAGTTCTTTAGATTCCAAGAAGTGAACCATCTAAATTAGAAACTAGTTCCTGTGGAAAGAAAAGCAAGTCATGAAAGTGGTATATGATATATATTAATGTTGAATTAGTTATATTGAGAATATTAAAAATGTCATTCACTCAGTTAGTGGACCTCCCAATACTTAAAAAAAGTTGGATTAATGAGCATGAGTGCCATTTTTAATTTTTTGAATGACTAATTATGACATCGGTTTTTAAACCCACTTTCCGAGTACATCAACATCCTCTTGTTATAAATATTTCTTCCACCCTTATCTTTTTTATTTAGTTCTTCTTAATAAATAGTGATAATTGAATAGGATCTTTAAAATTAACAAAATATATTTCCTTTCATTCTTTCATATAGCCAAGAGAATTGAATGAATTTTCCCGATTGGAAGATTATCTTGATGAGCTTCACAATGAATCAACTGGATTTTATTCCTTTAAGAAGATTTATATGAAGATTATACATTGATTATATATGTTCTTGAATACCATTGAGGCTTTATTAAAATAGGTATTACGTTTATTAATTTAATGAGATTGTATATAGTGTTTCGTCGTAGCTCTGGGACTATTATTCAGACTTACAGTACTCGAAAATTGGGGAATAACAAAGCTCAATAAAAAAATAGACTCAGAAAAGTCAGAATATTTTTTTTTGTATCCGACATTGAGAATGAGAATGAGAATGAGAATGAGAATGAGAATGAGAATATTTATTCAGAAATGCATAACTTATAGGGAATATTATGAAGGAATATTATTTATTTTTCTGAAGCCCGTCCTGGTACTCTTTATTTAAGTATTATTGGGCAATTAAAAAATTAAAAAATTTCATCTAGTCTAAATTGAGTAACTCCAACCAAAGAAAATAAATCAAGAATTACATATACGTTACAATACTATAATGTTACACAAAACTTATTAATATGAACAAACTTTATTGCTATCCTACCAATTTTACAATTACCAAAATGAAAATAAATTGTATATGAAAATATGATGAACAAATATATAATTACAATTACAAAATAATCATTGGAAGTATTCACCTAACCTAACCTAATCTAATCTAAATTCTACCTAATATAATCTACACCTCAGAGTTTATCCATTTTCTAATTTCATGCTTAAACTTCCTACTATCATTTACAGTTTTGATATAGTTAGGTAGAGCATTCCAGATCCTTACTGAATTGTAAAAAAATTGATTTTGTGAGACAGTTTTGTGAATCTGAGGCAAATTTAAATTATCGTTGGTTCTAGATCTAGTTCGGTAACAATGTGTTGGAGCCAAATTTGATATTTTGTGATGAAAATGAACAGAAAACCGAGATGAAACGGAATATTTGTGAAATTGGTTAAGGATATTATATCTATAAAGGTTAAATAGTGAAAGAGGTGCTTTTTTATCTGTTTGCAAATTATTCAAAATGGACTGGGCTCTGATTACAATTCTATTTAACTTATTTATGTTAGTTACCCCGCATCCTCCCCACACAGTAATGCCATACATTAAAACTGATTGGAAAAGAGAAAAATACATTATTTTTAATACTGCTGGTGGTACAATAGTTTGCATTTTCTTCAGAAGTCCTACTACATAAGAAAGTTTTCTACCTAAAATATTGATATGTTCATTAAAATTAAGCCTATTATCTATTTGTAGTCCCAAAAATTTTATATTTGTTACCTGATTAACAAAATCATCCCCTATTGAAACACCAAATAAATTTCGTTGAATACGAGCATGTGTGAATAAAATGAAAGAAGTTTTATCAACGTTCAACGACAGCCTATTAGATTTCATCCACTCATCTACCTTAGATAGCTCCAAACTAACATCCCTACAGAGATCATCCAAGCAGTTACCTGACATAAATACAGTAGTGTCATCAGCAAAGTGAATGAAGGATAACCTATCAGAACAATTATGCATATCGTTTACATACAAGGAGAACAAATACGGAGAGCTAACTGATCCCTGAGGCAGTCCAATGTTCATATTTTCAATAGAAGAAGTATTACCCTTTACATCAACATAAATTTTACGGTCAGTCAGGTAATCCCTAAACCAGTCTAAAATACTACCACGGAATCCCAACCTCTCTAACTTTCCAACCATTATCCGCTTGTTCACAGTGTCAAATGCTTTCGATAGGTCCAGAAACACTGCGATTGTATGAGCCTTTTTATCAAGATTATCTGAGCACCTATCCGTGAACTCTAATATCGCATCTGATGTACCAAATCCCGTCCTAAATCCATATTGTTTATCATAAATTATTTTTTGACAATCTAGATATTCGGTAACTCTACATTTCATAATTTTTTCAATTATCTTAGATACGGTAGACAAAGTAGAGATTGGGCGATAATTATTTACTACCTTAGAATTTTTGCTCTTATAAATAGGTATAATACGAGATTTTTTTAGTACATCAGGGAAACTACCTTCAATAACAGATGAGTCAAATATATCTACAACAATATCAGCTATATAATGGATTAGAATTTTATATATAAAAATAGGAATACAATTTACATTACTTCCCCTACCAGACATAGCCATCACAATTTTAATCACTTCCTGCTTGGAAGTAGGTTTTACACAGAAATTATTACTAGAAGGAGTAGGCATATAATGCAGTGGGTCAATATTAGATGTTGTAATACTACTGTCTAAATCATTTGCTACAGAAGAAAAATATTTTACGAATAATTCTGAAATAGCAGCTGGGTCTGTGGTGTCTACTCCATTATCATCTAAGATTATATCAGAGTGCTTCTTGTTTCTATCTAACAATTTATTAATGGTTTGCCAGTTTTTCTTACAATCATTTTTAATTGAATTAAACTTATGGCCATAGAAGCTTATTTTTTCTCTACTTATTTTTTTAGTTAATGCATTTTTATAATTGTTATATATGTCAAAAGGAACGGTTCCCTGTTTGTATCTCTTAAATAGTTTATGCTTAAAATTAATTTCGTTAGCTAGCACTTCGCTAATCCAGGGCTTAGAAAGTTTTTTTATGAGAGATTGTTTTTGTTTTCTTAGGGCAACACCTATCATAGTTACACCACAGATTATCCAGCAGCCATTCAGTTTTCCTATCCACATTTCCATTCCAGTTTTCATTCCAATATTTTCTTACAAATTCAGGCATGGAATTAATTAATGATTTTACATTTTTACCATCGTGATCACGAATAATTCTTACTATGGGAGCTTTATTATTTGTAATTTCAAGTATACAGAAAACTGGATAATGATCAGAAATGTCAACTACAAGTGAACCTGAATGTGACACATTGAATCCGTTGTACCATATGTGATCTAAACATTTGGCTGTAGTTTCGGTTATACGAGTAGGCACGCTAATCAAAGGAAACATATTATTAGAAAACATAATATTGTACATATCTGAACTTATATTATTATCTATCAAATTAACGTTCAAGTCTCCTACGATGATCAAACTTTTACCTAAATAATCACCGACAGTAGCATTAATGAAATCTAAGAATACTGGCAAGGACAAGCTAGGAGGTCTGTATATTGCCAATATGGTCAACAACTGACCGTTATTATAGTTTGCAAAATAAAGATTTACCACACAAGACTCACATGATTCTGTTATAATAGACTTTTCCGTATCTAACTGTGACAGTAATCCTACTCTGACATACACAGACACACCTCCTCCGGATCTACCTGTTCTAAATGTGTGATATCCAAAATAGCCATCAATTTCAGAACAATGTGCATCAGAAAACCAGGTTTCGCTCAAAACTATTACATCAACGGTGACATCAAGCGAGTCTATGAATGTGGAGAAACTGTCATAGTTATGATTATAAGATCTGATATTTTGATGCAAGATGAGCAGATTGTTCTCGCCACACATCGGTGCCATTTCCTCGACCTCATAGTATCTATCTCCAGAAACTGGCGCTAGTTCAAATGACTGATTTGGATCATTCATTATGACTGAATTTAACATTGATCAAATAGTGGTAAACAGCAGAGAGAGGTACAGTAGAGAGAAGCACATCAGAGAGAAGCACATCAGAGAGAAGCACAGTAGAGAGAAGCACAGTAGAGAGAAGCACAGCAGAGAGAAGCACAGCAGAGAGAAGCACAGCAGAGAGAAGCACAGCAGAGAGAAGCACAGCAGAGAGAAGCACAACAGAGAGAAGCACAGCAGAGAGAAGCACAGTAGAGAGAAGCACAGCAGAGAGAAGCACAGCAGAGAGAAGCACAGCAGAGAGAAGCTCAGCAGAGAGAAGCACAGTAGAGAGAAGCACAGTAGAGAGAAGCACAGCAGAGAGAAGCACAGCAGAGAGAAGCACAGCAGAGAGAAGCACAGTAGAGAGAAGCACATCAACAGTCAAGTCAATTTCTATAATAACTATAGAAAAGCTTAACATAGCTTGATGACAGATATAAGCGACTTTGTAAATAAGTATGATTAAATACATATACAAGTCGAATATACAATAATCAGGTCATAATGAAGCTGATCTCTCCATGAGTTGATCAACCGGAATGTTTAGCATATTATCACACACATGCTTCAGCCTAATCATGGTGTTAATGAACACTCTAGAGTTTCTCCCAGTATTATTTGGCGATTTGAACCATGCATAGACCTTCCCGTCAATAGATCCAGTACCATCCACTATATCAGGTTTCATTTTCTTAGCTTTACGAAGCGCGAAGAGGATGGTACTCCTGGTTGGTATAAGATTGTCGTTGATGTAAAGATTTGAAGGTCTAGCTGTCTTACATGCACGAATTATGTCTTTCTTGATACTCTGACGGCTCAGCTTCACAAGAATGCTCCTCGTATCCGGTCCCTGCCTTGTTGGTGTCTTACCAATACGGAACGCAGATCCGATAGTGTCAGCAGGGAGGTCGTACTTCAGGCAGTTTCGTATTGTGAGCCGAACAACTTCGTTGCACTTTTCAGAGTTAGAAACTGCGGGTACAGCATTGCCGGAGATAATAACATCACAGTTTCTCTCACCAGCCTCAACACTGTCTACACGCTCCCGCAATTCACTAATCTCACTCTTCATAGTGCAAACTTCTTGTTCCAATAGAGATAAACGTTCTTCTCTTGAGTTAACAATCTTAACTACTTCATCCAACTTTGACAGCAACATCTCAACCACAGCTCTACTCTCCAGTGAAAGATTATCCAGGTCGCATTCACCTAGAGAAGCTGACTGACCGGCTGCTTTTAGTTTTTCTGACAGAGGCGGCATATTTTTAATTTTTTCTTCCTTGCTCTTCATTTTGTACTTTGTTTCCTGCACTTTTAAAGAATATCAGAGCACTTTACAACAGCTAAAAGTTCAAACAGTATCAGTTTATAGCAGGGTACAACAATTAATGTAAACTAAAACTCTTCAATAACAAAAGGAGACAGACTAGTGTAATATAACGTGACGCACTGTTTATACACTCAGGAGCTGCACATGACCGCTCTCCATGAATGTCGATAAGCGATTGTGTATAATATCGTTTATTAAATATAAACTAAAGCACTAAAATGATTCACTTACAATCGAACAATTCAATAAATTATCATTCAATTAAAATTAATTAAATAATATCAAACATTATCGCTTCTTTGTGAATAAACTGATTATAAAAGGTGGAAAATAATAAAAAGAGACACAAGAACTATACTATTATCGCATGCATTTCGTTTACCTCTCTCCAGGCTTCATATTTTTTCTTGATCCAAATCCAGGATCTGCTCAACGAAGTCTCGAAATCTCTCGGAAAAAATATGGAATAAAAAAAATTTTGTCGGAGAGAAAATATGGAAAAAATAGCATTTTTGAGGAAGTCCAAACTTACCTTTTCAAAATTTTCTTAACCATTACTCATTTTTTTAATTCATTATGTTAAGTATCAAGGTGTTAATTTAAGGCAATCTATTTCATTTTTAATTTCTGAAATTAAATCCAAATGTAATATTTCTGATAACGATATCCTAATCAACGAAAATTGCTGTTAATTATTTTTCAGATATTACATTAACATATGTGTGAGTGTCCGAGAGTCATTCGAATCTTACCGATTGATTTAAAGAAAAATGTCTCATATATTTTCTGGAAATCTACAGAATTAAAATTTGTTTCGATTTATTGTTACAAATTTTCAGAATAATTCCAAACTCAAATGCTTTTACTAATTTAAAAATATATCACCCATTACTCATCTTCATTATTTTTTATTTATATTGACATTGTTCTGTTCATGCGGTGGAATAATCTTAATTTGCTGCACTGCTGAATTCTCCAAGTTTGTAATTCCGAATATAATATGGAGGATAGAACATATTTATTTTCCATACATGTTCAGCAAGTGTAAGACATTACTGTGAATATTATTTGAACATGTGGGACTATTTGCGTCGCCGGTGACTTTATTTAACGATATTCTGGTTACAAAAGGAGATGCCGACATTGCAACATGGTGAGTAATTTCCGTGGTGTTAATGGACGTGACGTAGAGCTGGAGATTTAATTGTTATACCTTACTTTCTTTGAAGAATCAACTGGTTTAACAACAATGGAACAAGAAATGATTATTTGACTACTGCAAGGAATGTGGTTTATGTTTTCATTTTAATGTAAAGTTTACATAAGATAGTTGAAAATAAAATAATTCAGAAACAACCACAATGAAGGTAAACGTCAATGTTATGGGGAACATATTTTCAATACGATATTTGATATACATTACATTTTATTCATAGAAAATATATAATTATATTTATTTGTTCATCATCTTATTTGAAGTGTTTGGAAAAACGATTTGATTGTAATATAGAGAAAATAATTATATGTACATATATTGTATAAACCTATAGAGCAAAATGAAATAACTTTGTCAGAAATTCCCCTTTCGTAAGCTTAAGAATTTCTTTATCTGCCAATGGCATTTATCATAGAAAGAATATGCAGATAAGATTTTTTTTCCTAATGGGCAGAGAGATATTCTAAATGAAACGTCGGCAGCAGGATTTACATAGATAATTGTGAAGCGGAATATCAGGAGAATCAACATTCCTTTGTAATTATAGCCAGTGATCAAGTAAGTTATGGTGATTTTATGGGATATTATTCTGAGTTTCTTCACAAATGTGGGCTAACGATAATTATTTTGTTGAGTAGACTACAACATGCCATTTATGGAAAAATATCACTAAAACTTTATTCCGCAAATATCGTAGAAATCAGATAATAGGAGTTAATTTATAAACCAATATGACCTTTCAAATTATCGAATTGACCCTTATTAACACCCACCTTCCGAGTACTGTGAGTGTCAGGGTACTGTGGCGTTCCATTAATACCAATCATTGCATCTGTTTGTTTCAATTTGTCTCCTTCATTATATTAATGTCTCTAAGATCTACTTGAATCTTTTCTCAGTAAATCAACACAGAAAATGAAATGCTGACGGGACAGTTTCTACTCTTTTTTATAATGAACTAATTCACATTGACAGAGTACACTTAGATTGAAATTACTTCAGCAAAATAAATTTTACTTCTATAAGATTGAACGGATGAATACAAAATGTACAGAAATTCGACCAAACTCGATTATATTTAATTCAATAATTAAATTTGATGAATATTTTTAGATATATAAAATTCTGTCTAATATTTTGTATTATTTTACTGTATTAATTTTACCATGACGTGAATTTACCATACAAATATTCATGAATTATTCTCACTCTTTAAATAATTTAAATGATACTTATTAATGAATTTCATCATTATTAATTATACATGAGTGAAATGGAACACATATCCACAGTTTCTTTCGTTAAGGTTTTCTTTATTCTCCTGGTTAATTAGCCTAATAATTAACCTAAAATAATGTAGGATGGTAAAAAGAATTATGAGATGAAATTTTCCCGCTTCTATTCTTGTAAATAATTATGAAATTGTGAGAAAAATCAGTAATATGAATGTATATGTATTGATTACAGGAAAGTTCACCACCCTAAATTCACCGCTGGAAAGTTCACTGAATTCAATTCACCGCATGGAAAGTTAACCACAACTAATTCACCGCATAAATGTAAGGTTAATGTTTATTGATATTGATATTTTATTGATATTGAATGATATTTCTTTTTCATTAAGGTTAATAAAAGGTTTGACAACTGGATGTATATGTTATAATAGAGAGAAAAATATTCAAATTTTTTTGCATTACGTCTTTAAAAACTCCTCATGAGTATCCGTGGTAATTAAATGAATACAAATAGCAAAAATAAAGACTAATAGGAAGCAATGCATTATATTAATTAAAATTAAAAAAATAAATTATGTGCAATGTCTCGTACATATTCTAGGATTCAATTTTGATTTCGGTTAGCTTTATGCTCTTGCATGATGTTGTCCAAAAATTTCCATATAATTGGATATACCGAAGTCATTTGTTCATTGAAAGCCTTTTGGTCTAATTTCTTAGAAAAAAAATATATACATTCCACATTTCTGAATAATATTTGGGACACCTACGATGTCCAAGCCACGTATCTTCCAGAATCTATATAGCCAAGGAATCTTGAGCCTCTGAAGGAAATGTACCACGCACACATAATATAACCAAATACTACCCAAAAAGAAATTAATGTCGAAACAACAATCGTTTCTTAATTTATATTATTTCATATATTCAGTAATAATATATCATTTCAATACCTTCAGTAATAATATATTGTATACATTCAGTAATAATATATTGTTTACAATATAATACATTATTTCATATATTCATAAATAAGATATCATTTCAATTTCGTATTTTTAGTAACATTCATTTGATATTCCCTAAACAAGCCTGCATTTTGAACGTACATCATTTCTAGTTAGTTTCTCATTATTGTTATAATTTTCATATCATTGTTACAATTTGTATTAAATTGTTTTTCGATGAATTGAGTTGCGGTGAACTTTCCAGCGGTGAATTAAGGGCGGTGAACTTTCCGCACACCATATGTATTTCACTGTAATAAAGACTCTTTTCTCAGAGTACAGTCCTGTATTAATAGTTCGCACCTATATATCTTTTTCACTATCTAAGAGCAAGGTACAACTACGACAAACACTTCAATTTGTAAAGACATCTCGTGAAGAATAATCGCCATCATTCTTTTTATGGGACGGAATAAACCGACGCTGTGATGAAATATTGAGTTTTGGAGGAGAGAATCGAGTCCTCTTGAGAAGAAAGAAATCTCTAACTGATATGCCAATAAATTAGTCTTTCATCAATATGAAGTCTGGGAACGGAAGTAGATCGTGTTGAAAGCTCTCAATGGTTATGATTGATATACTATAAGACTATACAGGATCTCCCCAAAAAAATGGGGCCAAAATTTAAATTAGTGTATTTCAACATCTATTGTAGGTACAGTTTTCGTTCAAGTATCAGTTTGTTTGTTGACCCATTTTCATCCGCAGTTTACTTTTGGTAAAGATATATTCATTTTTGTGAAGTTTCTAACAATTTTATTAATGGGTGGTGAAAATGGCTTAGTGCAAATGGTCAACAAACGGACAATGAAGTAAGTCCGAACATAAAATGTATATTAGACAACAGCCATACAATAAAATATTTAAAAGAATTCAAATAAATATTCGTTTTATAAAATACTGCCGATCCGGATAAATGCCTATAATTACGAAAAGGAATACACATGTTTAAATTTTGACAGGGGTCTTTCAGGTTACAAAAGGACAGTACGATCTGAAAACAAAATCAATTTGTTTCAGCAATTCCTTTTATGAAATATAAATGTTTTTGTTAGGTTTGTTAGGAGAAATGGATTCAATATCTCAAAATCTTCAATCAATCAAATTACTTCTCATGGGCTATAATGCTACCCCTAAAAAATGAAAGAATGAAAGTCAGACATCAACATCTTGAAACAGATTTTTCACGCCGTAAAAGATTCGTCAACTGGTTCTTGCAAAGACATGTTCGTTATGTAAAAGAAATTATCATTGGGACCGAAGCTGTCTTTTATCTGAACGAAGAAGTAATTAATCCAATTTTACCAATTTTATGACAGTGAAAATTTATATCGTCACTCTGACTTTCATTCTGTAGGGGTTGCCTGAACTACCCCTTGTTAAAATTTAAACTTGTGCTTCTTTTTGTACTCACACACATTTTTCCATATTGTCAATAATTTATAAAAGGAGTAGATATTTAAATGTTTATAAACATGAAAACCAATCTATTCTTTAACTGAAGTTGTTGTCTAATAAAGATATATTTATGCTTTATCTCAATTTGTTTTTCGATTCTGCAAAGCCATTATCACCATCCATTAATAAAATCGTTATAACATTCACAAACATGAATAAATCTCCATGAAAATATAAATGTACCTGATTGTGAAAATCTGACTGATAATCATTAAATATATCGTGAAAACTATGCAGTATTATTATTTTAATTCCGTTCAGTTTTAACAAAAAAGATCATATTCAAATATTGAAACAATTTTATCTTAATATGTTCCTTTCACTTATATGGCTACCTGTACGTGGAAACTTCAGTAAAAAATTTAGATACTTCGACCACTTGCTCGAAGAAATGATAACTGAAGCAATATACAAATCTTAAAGCTTTCGAGCGAATATTTTCTACAAATTTCGACATTTGAAGGAAAGAGATATTTTTTGGGAATCTTGGAAATTCTTAGTACTGAAACTTTACGGGATCGTTGAACACACGAAGGAAGCTGTCACGCTCAGCAGCGCGTGAGTGACACGGTAACGGGATTTTAGACGTGAAGACATAAGCGGATTTTATACATCAGATATGATGTTAAAGTAAATTCTTAAAAAAAATCTGAAGAAATTTTTGAAGCAAATATTTATCCAATTAAAACAAATAAAACTAAAGTATCTTCATGAGTTATGAATGAAAATATTCGGATGTTAAATACGAAAAATCTTATAAGTGTCTCCTATGATTACCGAATACCGATGGCCAAATAGCTACAAGGTAATATATTTTTCTCTTTTGTAGTGTGATATATTAGTTACTACCAATAGGAGATAAGCAAGATTTATGTCCAATGACGCGTGTTATCCTTCCAACATTGAAGTCAAGCAGAGTTTGATCAAAATTGATGCCCATATTCCATGTTACCAGAATTGATTTATTGCCAAGTTCCGATCATAGGAAATAAATGGGACACCTGCCAGTGCTTATACCAGAATATATAACCAGTTCAAAAATACTTTTTAACGCTGATTTATGGTATAGAATGCTGGTGAATTAATATTTGAAATTGCATAAAAATCTCTTGGAAGATTATGGTGTTACGGTTAAGTATTTATATCTAATGAGCGATGATTTTTTTTAATTGCATCTTCAAATTGCATTTCAAATCTATTTTTAACTGACATTCGTAATTTTTTCACAAATTTAATGTATTAGGAGATATTCATTATTCACTTCATTATAAGAGAAAAAAATTCATTCAAACAAGGAAATTTCATTGTCATCATTTAAAATTTCAGTTAAATTTTTGTAATTCGTATGATTTTCTTTTACTTAACTTTTCTTGGTACTTCTAATTCTAGTATATATTAGATTCTACTCTACTCTACTTATTATTTTATTGTACTTGATCTAATTATTGGATCTTCTAATCATTACCCCTAATTATGAGATATTTTTATAAGATGTTCTACTTAATAGATGATACAATAATTAGATGCTCTACTTATTATTAGATTAGTTTACATTTTACTTTTTGACTCTTCCAATTATTTGACTAGAAATTAAATTCTTATCTAAATGTATAACTTAATTAAAATATTTTTTTAAATATTAGAAGTATCGTATAAATTAAAGAGTGACCATAGAAGGTTTTAGTTTGCATAATGGTAGCTCAACCATCTTTTTTTCCTAAGTAAATAGCATCAATTAACAGATAAATTACACGTGAAGGAATATAATAGAAAATAAAATTTCCCACGAATAATAATGAATGAATATGTGAATAAAAGTTTATTACTTAGAGGAATCTGCATTTATTCAGTCACGGTATTCTAAAGTACATACTATTTTAAAAGCACGTGATTTTTTTTCCGCACACGGTTTGATACTCAATGTCGCGTCCCTTTAGTTCTGTGTGATGGTTGGGTTTCAAATAACTAGAAATAGGTAGTAATTCGATCTCTTGTAAGAGTTGATATCTTCACAACGAGTCTCTTGAGAGATAAAATGTGATACAACATTTATAAACATCAAAGAATATTTATCATTTGATGACTGAGATTTCAATGAGAAGATCCTCTTACATGAGCTTATAATGATCGTAAAAGAGGCTATTGAAAGAATATATATCATCATAGATTTATTATATATCGTGATCCTTTTTTTTTAAATGCACTGAATCTTGAGGATAATAAAATGATAACATTACAAGGTTTGTATCGTACATTTATTATATATAAATGAAGTTCAGTTAGATGACATTCAAGTAGGATGACATTTGTAGTCAAACAATTATTTTAAAACTAATGTTAGGGGAGAACCGGGTGAGTTCGTACAGCGGGTGAATCCGTACAGGGCCATAACTCAACACCTGTTATGTTCTAACCCGATGAAATTTGAGTGATCTTATACATTATAATAACAATCAGTTTGAAACAAGTTTAGGCGCGTGACGGTGTAGTATGTTCCTTCGGTGAAAGATCATATTTTTTTAGCACTAAAATGTTTCTTTCTCACAACATGAGCTAAGCCATAGCAATTACAATTTATTATCTAAAAACTTTATATGGAATACTAGTATTCACTAAGATATTCTTTACGTATGTAAACGTTAACATTTAGTTAAACTCATTCCTATCCGATATATTCCACTTTGAAAATTAAATGGCGGTGTGGGGTGTCATCGTACAAATATGTACGGACACATCCTCCTCTGTACTAATTCACCTATATATTTATTTTTCATATATTCCTCAAGTATATACATGTAAAACAACTAAACAGTATTCATCCTGTGATGTGGAACAGGCATATAACGTCTGGAAAAATGGAACATCAGTACATAAAGCTGCTAAAGTGTATAAAGTTGCTCCGATGTCACTGTAAGATGCCACAAAGAGATCCAGAAATGGTTCAGAATTTGATGAGCACAAATTTGAAAAAAGAAAGTTTTTATCAGCGAAATAGTAAAGGACGGCACTATTCCAGAATATGCTGAGAATATTTCAAATCATTATCAGCGCAACCAAGTAGAAAATGCGCCATCCACCGAGCCTGCTCCTACTTCACCATCCACCAAGCCTACTCTTGCTTCTCTATCCACCGAGCCTGTTCTTGCTTCAACATCCGCCGAGCCTGCTCTTGCTTCACCATCCACCGAGCCTGCTTTTACTTCTCCATCCACCAAGCCTTCTCTTACTTCACCATCCACAAGCCTGCTCTTGCTACACCATCCAACGAGCCTGCTCCTGCTTCACCATCCACCGAGCCTTCTCCTACTTCACCATCCACCGAGCCTTCTCTTATTTCACCATCCACTGGACCTGCTCTTACTTCAGCTTCCTCCGAGCCATAGCCAGGCCTCTCTAGATTGAATGTTTCATTTTTAGGAATGTCTTTTGAAAACATTCGGCCATTACCAAAAGCTCCTCTTATAGAAAGAGAGACAGCAGAGGCAAATAACAAAGAAGGTCAATGATAACAACTGATACCATAGAAAAAGAGTTATTGAAAGAGAAACCAATTTCAAGAAAGAAGAACTCAAATTCACAAGTGACGAAGCGTTGACTAACGATGGAAATTGACGCTCTATAATCTAGTTCGGAAAACATCGGTGATGAAGCCTTTTGTGATCTTTTGTTATTTCAAAAGGGCTTTAGTCAATTATTGTAAGGAAACGGAATTCAAGAGTTTCGTAATATTTTCCATAAAGTATATGAAATTCTTACTGAATTTTCATTTTTCCCCCTTTTTTAGTAATGTACGGAGTGATACTCTACTTGTACGAACTCACCCGCACTTCCGGGTGAGTTCGTACACACGAATACATCTCATTTAAATTGATATTAAGAGAGAACCATAAGGTTTCTAATAATTTAGTTTGTTGTTATAAGCAGATGAATACCTAAAGATTTGATTGTGAGTTAGAACGAAATTGCATCCTAAATTAGTTAAGATTTTATGAGCCATGAGAGGAAAAATGTACGAATTCACCTGGTTTTCCCCTAAATGTCGTTTTTGTATAGTATTTTAGAATTAGCATTAAATCGCTGTTTCTTTCCCAATTTTCTATTCGCATATCATAATGCGTAGCTCGTATTTTGCAATACACATCTGCGATTTCAAATAGTAAAAATATTTAGTATTACCTTCTGAGAATTGAGATCTTATTGTTTATTGAACAGTGGTTTATTTGATTTATGTTACTATAGTTCTGAATGCTTGAATTTTTAGGTTGTTTTCAATAACATTTTCTTCGAATCAGTACAATTAGTTTAAATAATATTTATCAAATTGGAAATATAATTGAAAAAGCACAGTCTAGTATGAAGAATAGAAAAAAATTTGAAGGTTTAACTGCTTAATTGTATCTATGTATTTCGAAACTGTGGATATCATTTTGAAATTCATTTGTACTACTGATAGAAATCAATGAATTTTTGTATATTATATTTATCTCTCCTGTTCATTTTCAATATTTGAGACATTATATATTCTTTTAAACTGATAGTCAATCATTTTGTTGTTTGTTTCCAAGTCTTTGTTTTTACTTTCGAGATTGTGACCAGATACTAAAAGAACCTCTTCCTCAGCTGGAAATTTCTGCTCTATTCTCTCAAAATTTAATTAATACAGTCCAGTGGGTCAGCCTTCTCAAACAAATAACTATATCTTAAAGTTTTCATTTTCAGAGTGCTCAGTTACCATAAATATCTGAAGAATGAGTTATGGATTGGATTCTTGTATCCCATAATGTATATAAAAGTTTAAATTGATGTATTAGGTGGACAAATAACCAAACAGTATTTTTCCAGCTCTTGCGTCAAAACCAAGTTGCATGATTTTATGAAAGTGCACCTACTTTATGATAAATATTATAATAAGTTATTATGGTGACCAAATCAACAGCACCCAGACTCCCACTGAATGCATCATGGCACAATATCGACACAACGTGCTCTCCATACTCCCATTAGTCTATCAACTATAATAAGCTGTTTTTCATTCATTCATAAACTGCTTTGTGTGTTGTTTTTTTTACCTTTCATAGACTCCATTATCTGGTAATTTAAACAATTCAAAAGGGTGCTAATTAATCAAGATTTTAGAATGATTACTAAACAACACATTTTGGTTTATCTGCTAACATTTTTTTAAACTCAAGATTTGTAATAGATTAGCGGAACAGTAACAATGAACAACACCAGAATAAAAAAAAACTCACTGGATTTTAAATTCAATGAAACAACGACACTAGCGGACAGTCTAGGCAAATTTCATCACACAGAAAATGACTGAATCAATTGTCTCGGAAAAAAAAAGTGATGGTTTCCATTGGGTAGAAATTGTCAGTCAGAGTAAGAAATTCTGAAAACTTTGTCTGTAGGTATAATCTATCAAATGTATTTGCTTGGAGCAACGTGACCAGAAATGGAGATGTCAATTTATTTATTATAGTTATACTCAAGTTGGTCGAATGTAATATCATTACTAATAAAATTTCAATCCTGAAACAAGTTAAATTTTAATTAAAACGGTTATTTTGAGAATTTATTTATTTTATCAGAATAAATGAAAATGCAAGAAAAATATCGAAATGAAAATACATTTAAAGAATTCATAAATTTATTTTAATTTTCATCAAATTGAAATAATCTTTTCATCTCTTTGTAGGAATTACCTCAAAATCTTGTTAGAGGTGATGCGAACGATTAAATTGAGAGATCAGAGACGCAAATTAGCAGATTAAGATTCCTCATCAACGGATTACATAAGTGGGCCACAGTTCTGAATGACTTCCTAATTCCTCATCTACGTGTTAATTGAAGATGACAGTTTCGATCGTATAATTGCTTTAGGAAATCTTGAACTTTTAAGTAAAGTAACCGCAATATATATTGTAATTTTGTAACTTTGGAATTTCGATTAAGGATAATGTATGTATTGTTTTATCAATTATTAAGATATAAGTGGAATTATTTAAATAAACATACATTGTGACTTGTTCCAGATATGTGAAGTATTAGGTCACCATTAGTTTTTTTAATACGATAATTTAATTTTAGTAGGGGTTTTCAACATTAATATTCCGATTCAATGACTTCTTTCGATTGTTATAAAAAGGTATTTACATTCAGATATTTTAACCATATATAATTATAACATTATTAACTTCCATTGAGATATTTATCTCTCTTGAAACGAAAAACTTCCTCATTGCTTAGAATAATTTATATTAAACAAATTCAGGATTCGAATGAAGATAGCAATAAATCTACAGAAAATAGTTACAGATCGCAGATAAATTGGCATACTGTCAAACATTTTTTCTGACTATAAGTTCGCTATTTATATACAAAATAAAGGGGAGCACCGAATTAAATGTCAAATGTTAAACGTCTGAGAAAGTTCATATCAATTACTGTTGGAAAGAATTCAGTATCATAGTTACAAATGTTTTATTTAGCAACATTGCCTCAATATTGTTTCATGTTGCTTTGATTGGCACAATGTTGACCAGCGGAACATTGACTTTTAGGTAGAGAAATCTCAAAAGTTTTACAAAATTAATCAAAGCTAATTGTTGAAATTCGTAACAATTTCTTAAAACAATAATATGCTGACAACAAAATGCGTACTTTTTTTAATTGAATAAAAATTTTGTATATAGAGAAATATTTTCATTACTTTTTAATTTCCTTCTTTATTTGAGGCATTTGGTGAAAGAAGGGTTTAAGCAAAATTTTGACATTGAACAAGAGAGGCAACCAAAGTTTGTTGTAGGATTTTTGGAAGTTCACTGAGATATAATGGACGATTGGTGTTCTTTTACCTATCATTGCACGAACTACTGACGGAACAATGCAAATACTAACAATTTGAAATTAGGAACTTGGATAACTTTAATTTTTTTTTTGGCGTAATTAGGGCCTTCTTCAAGCGAACTTATCAATTATTTTATTTAATCTTGTTATTAACCAGTATAAATTCCGAGTAGTGGTTAACATGCATGTGGATCATTTCTCCCGTCAATTGAGAAAAAATAAGCCTTCACTATTTCTTCGATGACCTATTTTTTGTTTTCTTAATTGAGGACGAGGCTCATGCAGCTGTATTTCATAAGATTTATTTCTGTTTGAAACTGGATTCGCAACCGACAGCTTTGGAAAGAAACTTGATTTAAGAGTTAATTGGGAATCAGTAAGTACCAGTTAAAGAAAGTTTAAGAAACTGTGCGGTATTTGGGATGAAAATAAGATTATCTTGAATTTCTAAATTTTTCCTTAATCATAACGGGATATCTTCATGATCACTAGCCCCATGCCAGCATCATTACCCAAGCAACACAAGTCAATGAAGCCCATGTTTGCACTAGGTGTACAAATCGTATTGGTTCTGTGTGGTTATTTGCAAAGTGGGACAATATGGTGACAGCATGGGCTGTTATGTTGAAACTATCTTGGCCCAAGATGTTTCCAACATGTTAATCAGTTTCAGCCATTTAATGTTGATACGTTATATACTAATCAGGTTGGGCCAATATGACAATTCCGTGGGACGGATTCGCCACATTAAACCAACCTTCTCCCAAGGTAACATTCCATGAGAATTGAAAACCACATTATCCCCATGTAATTTCTAGGTTACTTTTCAGTCAGCCATATCTTGCCCATCTAACCATCTGATACCCATGTTGGCACAATGTGTCCCGGTTGCTTTGGTGAACACTTTACAGTATACCTGGTACCCTGGTACGAGAGTCACAAAATATTTACTTAAAGTTATGTATAGCAAATGCAATGTGTGCTATATTTCGAGAAGGGTATCACCATTAGACCCATTCTGCATGCGACTAACTTTTCATTCGATTACTTATCAGTTCGATCAATTCTGCATTAGATCTATTGTTTTCGATCAATTGCTTTCGCTATGTTTTTCTTAATAATAATGTATAGAGTCCTGAGTAATGAACTGGCCTGTGTACTTGTCTGTAGTGATCATATTTTGTTTAGTCTGATATAAAATGGCTATCAGTTTTCGACGCATTTCCAAATACTAACCACTCCTCATTATAGAGGAGTTCTACCAGTACAACTCTTCTATAATGAGGTTCTTTTAGGTTGAACCGTCCAGATTTGTAGAGTCCTAATGAAATGAATATATTTTAAAATATGTATATATTTTGTGTAGTCTCCCATAAAAGGGTAAGTTATCCATGAATTTCCTTAATTCTCTATAGTGAATTAAATGAAGACCACTACAGATGAATTCTACTGTTCCAACTAGCAGATAAAACAAACTGCATTGCAGCTTCGTGCCGAAACATTAAACAAATGTTATGCAGTTGAGGGCCCTTTTCCTTGTCGTTACTTTTCCTTATGGTTGTTTTCTCTTGTGGGGATAATTTTTGCATTGTTTTGCAGTGGGCATTTTTCCTTTGAGCTATTTCCGTGTGGGCATCTTTCTAGTCACCATATTTCATGAGAATATATTGAATAAGATGAAGTTGTATAGTCATTTTAGATATAATATGTATATGCAATTGGATCAGAACAAAAACTTAACTAAAGCTCAATGGAACATTATTGTAATTGTAAAGTGAAACTGTAATATATAATTATGGATGAACAAATATTATAATGAATTACTTGATGTACGTACGTATTAGCAATTACTTATCATTTGTAATCACTTAATTACATATTTTTATTATTCTTAATAAGCAGAATAAAAATGATAAGCAATATGTGATATATACTTTTTTAATATGCAATGTTATAATACATAGTACACCAGACACTGATAATAATAATAGTTCTATTATTTTTAATTAAGTAATTATAGCCTAGAGAGCTCAGTCGTATACAATCCACGACTGTGGAGATAGAATCAGAACTACAAAGTTATGCATAGCAAACTAACCTCTCGTATGAATTATGAGTCTGTATTTTTGGCCAAGTTACAAAAACTCTGATGATAAACAACGCGTGATAAACTAATAACAATATTTTGGCGACTAAATGGGCATGGTTTGCATAATGGTCACGAAGGAACTACACTCAGTGTTAGTATTATGATAGAAACTGGGAAAGTAAATTTTTTCTGTAATATTGTTACATGAAATTATTGTAAATCTGATTTAATCTGATTACCAACAACTGGA
Source organism: Caprella mutica (assembly GCA_947561585.1). Lineage (NCBI taxonomy): Eukaryota > Metazoa > Arthropoda > Malacostraca > Amphipoda > Caprellidae > Caprella > Caprella mutica. The sequence goes on along the minus strand of CANNZV010000279.1, from coordinate 428,825 downwards.
TTACATATGTAGGAGAAAAAAATGTATATTTTTTATAAATAATTGCACATTGTATTGCATAACATTGTACAATGTAAGACAATGTATTAAGTATTATCATATTCAATATAGAAAATTTTACACTGCGTAACAATGTACAAAGAAAACCATTTAAAATATATAATCTAATCTAATCACTTCCTACTGATTAAATCGTAATGGCTCAGAGGCAAAATTATAATTCGGCAAAACGTCTATTATTGTTTATTTGTAGTGTGGCACAAATATATATTTCGGTGGAATCGCATATGCATACCCTAGCAATTTGTACGCGAACACTTTAGCAAAGTAGGCGCACAGCAGTTAACTTTTGTGAACATACACGTTGTTCAGTGCACTCATCCTAAGAAGCAGGAACATTTTGAACGCGCACTCTTTTTTGTTTCCGATTTTGAAGAGAGAACATTTGAATATTTGCGCACACTACATTGCAATTTGGGTTGGAATATTGACCAGATAATAGCCTGTATTCAGGTGATTGAAACATATCCATTGCTATGGGAAACTGGACATGTTGACTACAAGAATAGGAATAAAAGACATGATACATTTCTAGAATTGGCTCAACAATTTAATTTTGATTGAATTGAGGTAATGCAAAAACGGAATTTCATATGTTTATAAACCAAAGTTTATAGCTGCGGGCGAACAGCAGGCTGTGCGAAACTTGTGTATGCGTTCAGAGAAGCACAAGTGCGGCACTGTATGCGTGCAAAAGTTACGCACGGCTTTCCGGTGGAAACATGTGCACCAAGGATAGACTCTTAGTACGCGCACTGTAAAAGTTCAGAAAAAAAGCGCGTAAAAATTTGAGCAGCACACGGTTTCGGTGGAATCGTAGCCTAAAGGTCTTTATATTTCAACGAAATTTTCGAAGATCGACAATAAGCATTTTTAATATATAATAATAAAAGTAAATCAAATCATTATCGCAGAAAATAAATTGTCTATTCTTGATTTGGTAATAATCGTTGATAATAAAACAAAAGATAAATTTAAAAGATATTTCAATATTAGTTAACAAGTTATCTCGTTTGAATTTTTTTAGGGATTTATAACAGCTTAACCAAGATATATCAGGATGACTGTGTGTTACTTTCATTCACGGAAAATAAACATAAACTTGATCGAATTTCGAAATTTCAGATATTTAATTGTGTATTAAACTTATTGTTTCTTAGATGAATTTCATTCTGTTATTAAACATTTATACTAAGTGGCATTTCCAAATTATTGAGAGGAGTTATTATAATATTAAACTTGAAGGTGTTTGCAAGAAAACCTAAATATTTTTCTATAATCTTCTAGATATTTTTCATATTTCACTAATATATAAATATTTAATGAAATATGTCTTGATTCAATAAAACATTGAATTGCGGTATGTATAGCTTAATTGTCATCATTATATACTAGTTTCACTTCTAAAATTATCTGAATAAAATTACTAAGATTACTAGAATTTTTATTTCTTTAGGTTAATCTGATTTTTTATATAAATTTTATGTACGATTTTCTTTTCTTATATTAGAGCTACGAAAAATGATTTTTCATTGTACATGCAATTCCTATTGCTAAATCTGGTATACAAAACGTTATATTTCATCATTTTCCTTTTCATTCATAATTTACTTACATTATAACTAGTATATTCAATCGTCATAGATAGAGACTATTTTTACCATCGATGTTATAATTGTCGAAAGAAGCCGACGCTGCGATTTTTCGAAATAGTTTAGTGACCCCTTCTCCTCTAACTTTTCTACGAGAGTGACACCAAACCTTCAGAATGTCATCTAAAGTAGTGTAACAATGGTGCATTTTTCATCGTGATATAAAAAAATATTTATTAGTATATAAATAAAATCGATTAAAGTAAAAGGAAGATATTGCAGCTCTTGGAAACTAACAGTATTTGGAAAGTGAATAATAGCATCGAACATGATGATCTATTCAGAGTTTTTGAAATATTTTATGTTCATGACATTTTTCAACACCGACTAACCAAATATTATGAGTGTTAGAGTATACTGCTACTTATCCCTTTTACTTTAATCGAATCTATACATATTTATTATTCACGCTATGTATAACTATTATTCCGATTTACAAGTTTTTAATTAAGAATTGATTAAATATGAGAGATTGAAATAAAAATAGAGTTACACTCGATGCAATTTTTTTTTTAAATATTTATTTCTGATAACCAAAGGAAGTAATTAATATTAAAAGAGTGTAATTTGTAAATGTTTTTCCAATTGAACAATTAAAAGATTTTCATTAAGCTCGTAATATTTTACACAAATGTTAAAATAGAAATGAATCATTGATATATATTAGTTTACCTTTATCTGTCAAAAAATAAAATGGAAGTTTATTGAAAAACAAGTGAACTATAATACGAAAATTAATATATTTGATACTTTGACGCACATTTAAATTATATATTATAAATAAATAGATTTTCAGTTAACGTTGAATATTGTATGATTCGAAATACACAGAAAAAAAATATATTGTTGGCTAAGAGCAGATTAAGATCAAATGATAATATTCTATGTCCCCAGGTGAAAAAACTTCCATCCAATACTATATTTATTAATTCCATATAATGTATTATATCCATCAAAATATTTCAGACTCCATGATCAAATAAGTCCACTAAGAATATTCAACTAACTTACGACTAGAGATATTATTTAAACCCGGGAATGAAACTTTTATACCAGGAATAGAAAAGGAATATCAGATATATGTATTTCTTGCCTGAGATATTCCTTGATCTCCCAGTAAACTTATCCTTCTTGCCTGGAAAACAAAAAAAAAATAATCCTATTGAAAAGTAATTATAATATATTTCAAAGTTATTGTAATTTTTCACATAATTTCATTCTAGTTTACCTAACGTATTCCATCTATTAACAGACAAGCCACTAGATGGCGTTGTCATGCCCACACTGAGCATTGCTAAGTTCCTCTTTTCTCTCTGTAGAGTACATCTTAAATCCCACTGCTTTTCAGAGCTTAAATGAGCAATAAATTGAGGGAAAAGAGTGGACTGCTAATGAGCATTGAAAAAGATGGCATTGAAAAAGATAGCATTGAGAAAAATAGCATTGGAGAAAATTGCATTGGAGAAAATAGCATTGGAGAAAATAGCATTGGAGAAAATAGCATTGGAGAAAATATCATTGGAGAAAATAGCATTGGAAAAGATAGCATTGAGAAAAATAGCATTGGAGAAAATAGCAGTGAGAAAAATAGCATTGGAGAAAAATAGCATTGGAAAAGATAGCATTGAGAAAAATAGCATTGGAGAAAATAGCAGTGAGAAAAATAGCATTGGAGAAAAATAGCATTGGGAAAAATAGCATTGAGAAAAATAGCATTGGAGAAAATAGCATTGAGAAAAATACCATTGGAGAAAATAGCATTTGGGAAAATAGCATTGGTGAAAATAGCATTAGAGAAAATAGCATTGGAGAAAATAGCATTGGATCAAATATCATTGGAGAAATTAGCATTTGTAGCATTGGAGAAAATAGCACTGGAGATAAAAGCAGTAGAGAAAATAGCATTGGATAAAATAGCATTGGAGAAAATAGATAGGGAGAAAAATAGCATTGGAGAAAACAGCATTGGAGAAAATAGCATTGGCAAAATAGCATTGGAGATAATAGCATTGGAGAAAATAGCATTGTAAAATATGACTGACTATTAATTATTTAAAAATATTGAAATTGAATTATTAATTTTCATTCAAAAAAATAATTATCAAAATAAGATCTTCTAGATATATTAGAAAAGAATCTGGATTTTTTTCGTATCTACAGTATTCGATTTCCATTTTTTTCATCTTTCCTGATTTTACGGATTTCAATAGTCTTCCAGATATCCAAATTGTTCATTTTCCCGTATATTCGGGGTTTCTGGATTATTGATATTCTGAATTTTCAGTTTTTTCCGATTTTCCATTTTTCCGGATTATTATCTTTTCCAAGTTTCATTTTTTTCCGGGTTCTCGTTTTCTCACGATATTTGGATTATTTTAGTCATGGAATTATATCGTAACTAAAATATTAAAGAGTGACATTTTTCTTTCAACCAACCAACCAACAGACCAACCGACAATTAAACAGATAAATACATACTTTTTATTGGTATATAAGGCGATGAAAAATTTCAATAATATAATGTAGTCCAAATTTTTCTTGAAATGCAGTATTATTACATGGAATATACTGTTGTTCAATTTCACGTAGTAGAATGTTCTAGCTGTTAAACTAATCAGATGGAGTTTTAAAAGGTGTAATTTGTTGTGGGGGAATTAATCTAAAACCAATGTAACTTCTACCATTAAAAATCATCATCTTTACGAAGGAAAATCTTATTTAGAAGTCATCACTATTTCCTTTTAACATTCACATTCTTTTTAAATTCTCAAGTCAATTTTTGTATCTCCTTCTTCAATTCCAGAAAATTAAAAAATGAAGAACTTTTTCACAGAATATTTTTTTAGATAACTACTGTAACATGTGTAATTCCATCTGGTTCATTAATTCTATTTGCCAGAAGTATTCGGTTTAATTTTAATGAGGGCGGCACCATATTTAGAAAGTTGAAGACCGAATCCTTACGCAGCTCTGTTTGGAGCTCAAACTTCAGTTGCTAATTAATAAGATGTTGTTCTTTGATCTCTTTTTAAGGGTATTTTGAGTGTAGGTTTCTTGAAGCTCCTCTAGGAAGAAATTCTTCAAAGGGAGCTGCTATCCTTCGTAAAATTCTTTGAAAATGTCTTCATAAATACCATGGTAGTGCACTGAGAAAAATATACAACTCTAACTGATGCACCCAGGTGTTTCGAGTTCACCCTATGGCTTTGTCTTCAATGCAACAAACTATAGCTTGGATGCACTAATGTGCATCAGTTCGATGCACTTCAGTTAAAGAGTTTAAAGCTATTAGTTTGTTAAAATGATGAAGAAATTATTCTTTCCTCATTTTTTTTCTCATCATTTTAACAAACTTATAGCTAAGGCACTAAATTGCATCGAACTGATGCACTTTAGTGCATCCAAGCTATAATTTGTTTCTTTATATTAGTGTCTCGCTTCAGAGACAAAGCCATAGGGTGAACTTGAAACCCCTGGGTGCTTCGTAGTTTCTCTGAGTGTGATATTTTTCGTTGTTTGAATGGAAGATACAAGGAGCGTTGAATTTTTTGCTTATTTAATGAAATGAATATACAATAATTCGAAATGAGTTACAGTCTTTATAATATTTCTTTTTATCCTAAGATTTTGTAGATAAATTTCGAGAATGTTTATTATTCTAACTCTGTTTGAAAAGATTCATATTCAACGGGAAGTTCATATTATCATAGGTTTTTTAAAATCAGCGTTGAAGGTATTTTTGGCTTCTTGAAGGTATTTTTGACATGGACATAGAAAACAAAAATACCATCAACGCTGAGCTTGAATAACCTCTGATAATATTATAACTCTAAATACCTAATATTGTTTCCTTGCTTTTAAACAAAATACCATCACCTATGAATGATAGGATTCAATTTAAATGAGATGTAATATCTACATATGATGATACTATTGTAAGTATGTTCTATTAAATATAAAATTATATGTAACTTGTAACTCTCCCGTTCCTCCATCATTTATCTTTAACAATTACCATTATAGTTAATAAGGTAGTGCATTTTTTTCTGCACATTTTCACATAATTATTCTCATCTTTTTTTCTGGAGTCCTTTGAAGTAGAATTCATAATTCCACTGAAACTGCGCAATCAATCATAGAAAAGGTGATAAATATCCACAGAATCTCTGCATCGGTATCTTTTATCACTTCTAGCGTTGCACGCCTTTCTATCTCACAGCGTAAACTCTGTTCCTTTTCTTACGCGTTAGCCATGCTGCTATTTTTACTTCTCAGCCTCGGCTTTTATAGCAATAAATAGACACATAAATCTTAAGTAATGCAATAGAGTGTCGCTAGAGGGAACTAAAATATAAATGAGTCTCTGGATTGTATCTTTGATGGAGTAGAATATAAATGTTTTTAAAAATTAAATAAAATTTAATATTTTGCATTAGATTACCATCATTTCATTGTGCAAAGAACACGTTCAGCCTGTAACTACTTAAACCATTCAATCATGAAGATTTGAAATGTATTATATATTTGTAATCAGTATATATAAAAAATCCACGAAAAATTTTCAGACATAAAAAAAAGTATGAAATACAATAATAATAATTTGAATCTACAAATGGACTACAGTGAACTGAACGGAAATTGACCTCCCCAATATATTTTGGGTGTTCTATAGGCAACCTATGTAAAAGAGCGTATATTAATATGGGTTATTAAAAAAGGTACGTCTTATTTTCATATCAAATATCGAATATTTTATCATATCAAATATTTTATCATAAAAAAAAATTGTTTAGTAGCGGATATGAAATATTTTGTCTAAAATCACTGTATTTTCAGAGAAAAAATTGTTTTTATTAGTTACAATAAGTTCATGCGATCATCGGATAGATGGCGTTCTATATATTTTTTCCAGAACTTTCTAGAACAATCTCCCTGTCTGTATATCTTCAGATATAAGCTTTAAAAATTTGAATTCGTGAATATATATATATATATATATATATATATATATATAAACTAGCAAATGAAGTATTTCTAGAGTTTTTATTAATAATATTGCTCGCACATATATAAGTTTTTGCACAACGCTTTTGGAATACAACAAGAGGGCGTCAATGACTTGTGCAAAGCTTGAGCTATTTGTCACTAAATTATGTTTTTTTTTTCAAAAAAAAAAAAAAATTCTTCTCAGATTAGTATCATTCAGTTGAAAAAGTATATAATCATATATAATTGATTATGCTAATTCCATTTGATTTGATTTGATTTTAACCGCACCCCCACCCTCCCTCCATTTAATTCTCTATCATCATCTTAACTCATTAACATCATAACGCACTACCATCTAAACTCATTATCATTATAAAATATATGAAAAGGTAGTTTATGATCAGTTGGCCAATTATTTTGAGACCAAGGAGATTTTCTATGGGCATCAGTATGGTTTTTAGAGTACAACGCATGCCATGCTGAATCTTGTTGGTGATGTTTATTCATCTTTGGATAGGGGGGAGTTGTACTTTTCTCTTTTTCTCGATCTGAGAAAAGCTTTTGACTCCGTCTCGCATGAAGTTTTACTATCTAAGCTGTCTCACTATGGTGTAAGGGGTACCCCTCTATCTTGGCTCCGGTCATACTTGTCTAACCGTTTACAGTCTGTATTTGTCAATAATGTACTATCTGAAGATCGAGAAGTGACGTGTGGGCTGCCCCAGGGAGGTGTGTTGGGAGGCCTTCTCTTTTTGATATTTTTTAACGATTTCCCTAATTGTTCAGATTTTTTTACTTTTACTCTCTTTGCTGACAACTCTAACAATATCTTGCAAATTTCCAAAGCATTCATTACAGAACGTCCATAATTTAATTAATGAGAATTTAGTACCAATCAGTAATTGGCTTACTAACAACAAAATAATAATTAATTCTGAAAAGACAAAATATACTATTTTTTCCTACCGGGAAACACACCAACTTGAGTCAGTAGTAATTAATGGTCACAATATAGAGTTTGCAAGGGAAATTAAATTTCTTGGACTAACGTTAGACAATAATTTAACTTTTTCTGCTCACATTGATAGAATTTCTTCGACAGTATCTAAATATATAGGTATTCTTCGTAGGATTAGTAGTGTCGTTCCTGAGAGAGACTTACTTATAATGTATAATGTTTTTATCCACTCTGTACTCTCTTACGCTATTGAACTGTGGTATAATAAGGCAAACTATCTAACAAATCGTATATTTGTATTACAGAAGAAAGCTGTTAGAGTTGTCAAGAAGGCTCACCATCTTGCACCCACTGCTGAATTGTTTGAACAGCTGAATCTTCTGACTCTTGATAGTAATTTTAAATTTAAAATAGGAATATTCATGTACAAAACTGTTAATTCTGATACCTTTTTCCCTGAACTGCATAATTTCATAGTCTCAAGTTCACATACGCATTCGTACTCTACTAGAAATACAGCTAACATTACATTGCCTTTTTGCAATAGAAGCAAGTCTCAATATAACATCTATTATACAGGTTCACGCATTTGGAATAGCATTAGCACTGAACTAAAAAATTCAAATTCTGTTTTCAAATTTAAGCACGATTATAAAAAATATTTGTTGGATGATTAGTGGTGGTATTTCTTATATTAGTGTTTTTCTTTTTTCTTTGTTTGTTGTATCTCTATTTTTTTGTCCATTATATATGTTTAAATGTATTATTATTTTATGTGTCTTAGCCTTGCGAGTAATAAAGGTATTATAGTAGGAATTGCAATGGCATCCAAAATTCATAGTCTATATTTGTTTTTAATCTTTATATAGGTTTTTAATATTTATGTAGGCTGCCCTAGAAGCAAATTGCTTATTGGGCCTTTAATGTTTCCCTATTTTCCTTTGTGATAGCAGTAGTATTTTGTATGTCAAGATGTTAGGGTTATATTATTGTTCTAAATAAAATAAAATAAATAAAAATAAATAACTCATAATTATCACAACTCTCTATCATTATAACTTGCTATCATCATAACTCGGTATCATCATAACTCACTTTTATAAGCCTCTTTTAGCGTATCTCTCATCCCCGTCCACCTGTCAATTCTCAGGTGCTCTTCCTCTTCATCTCAAGAAAGTTTCCACTAACGTCCATTAAGGAAAATAACTTTAACAGTAGGAATTGTCAGGCAGGAATTCGCCACTGGAATCTCGACCAGAGTCCAGAGTACAATGCATTCCTATCAACATTAGGAATATTGTGGTGTGATGAAACAGACCTGGTAATTGTAACAAATAGAGAAATTACCTCCCTGGAATCTCGCTATAATTTTTGGTACGAGAAGCTCAATCGTAGTGTCTATTATGAATGAGCCTCACGACTGCTGTCGATTTTCTGGTTACTCTTCATTGAAATATCTGAACAAAAGTCACTAAATTTTACTTTTTGAAATAAAAATTATGAATTGTACAATCTTCATAGCAACATAAAAAAACTTTTTAATGGTATTTGGAACCATTGAACTTTTTGCAATTAATTCTGTGATGAAAATAGTATTGTTAAAACATAAGAGTGGAACGAAAAGAAAAGAGGAGAGAATAAATGCGAGTTTCCTTGATAACCATCTATTAGTTAATCTTACTATAGATTATATCTAAAAGTACGACACCTATGTGAGTAAAAAAGTATGGTACACATGCTTAGGTTTGCATACCAAACTAATAAACTAGAGAATGCTGTAAGTTTAACCTCAATCAAATATCGTAGATGCAGGGAAGCTGTACGACGTACGTTTAACCTCACCCAAGATATTTACAATAAAAGGGAAAGGCCGAGAGTTTGGCCACATCCTAATTATTGCACGAAAGGTATTACAAATTATCAGAGGATATTGATAAGCTGCATGATTGACCTCGACCTAATTATCACAAGGGAATGAGAAGTTTCTGGTTTTGACTTCGGCCAAGTTATCACAGGGAAGGGAGAATTGTGAAAATAATAATTACAGGGGAAAGCTGAAAATAATTCTTTAAATTAATCATGTATCATTTAATAAATCTGTGCGTCCATTCAATCAATATATTACAGAAAAGGGCAAAGCGAAGATGTAGTTTTGACCTCATCCAATATCATTGAAAAGAGAAAGGCTGTATTTAAACCTGTTGGTTGAACACAGATTCTTAACATAACTATGTGGGTCCATTTCATCAGTAATTACAGAAGAATGAGAAAGTTAAAAAGTTATTTTGAACAACCCTTCTCGGTTTACAACAATTAATAAGTTCCATTCAATTCGCCTCAAATTCCAACGATTAGCTCTAGGTTGTAAATAAACCAGGTATCCATTACCCAAATGAATAATACTGTCTTACCTCCATCACCTGATCCAATTTGGTGAGTTCATCCAATGATGGTAACTTTCATCATCGAGATCACCAACTGTGACAACGATGAATAAAAGCTGTGTAAGGGGGATATTATTGTACAAACATTCCCTTATTTTATGTGCTAGGAATAATATAGCTCCTTACACATTCAGGGCAGTTAGAGAGGAGGAATTATCTAACAATTATGATTAAGTTGTATGAGCTATATGGAGTAGACTGAACCTGTACTCGATATGCGTGATATAAGTAAGGATTTTTTTTAAATTGTGGATAGATCCTATATTTTGTTTGTCATTACTTTTTTCTAAGATTGAAAAGAAACGGGAAAAATAGTTTCAAATAATCGTATTAAATACACCACATTATAGAGCAGTAAATTATCTTAATATTCATTTTGGGAAACAAATATGGACAAAATAATTTTTGTATTACAAATTATATGTTCAATTCAAATCTAAATCATAAAAAGTTTTGGTTAACTGAGGATATAAGAACAACCATTTACATAACATAATAGTATAACAATGTTAAAACAACCTAGTCTCATCGATTTTTACTGTAAGTAATCAATTTTCACATAAGTGAAGATGCAAAAATGAGAACATAATAGGAATCTATATTCATAAAATGAAAAAAATACACTTGTCCCATGTCCAATGTCCAGGTAGATTAGTACAACATTATTATTAATTAGAATTATCAAGCATTTTTTCTAAGGCTGTTCTAATTTTACCTTATTGAAAATAATATTTTTTATATATTTGTACTCAGCTTACATAATTCAACTAAATCTTAAATCGCTCCATGTATTTTCATATATTAATAAAATTATTCAAAGAGGGATTCCATGTAATCCAAACTTATTGTTTGCTAAATCATTTTCTTTACAATTTGATGTCAAAGAATATAATCATAACTTCTAATTTTGCGGTAAGTCTATATGAAAGTAATTTTTAATGAAACACCAAAAGTATTAATATATGATTTTTAAAGTTAAAGTTCGACGTATTATATTTTACTTTCATAAGTTTACAGTCATTTGAACTGCTTGAATTCATTAATACTATCATGATGAGAGGATAAATATTAGCAACGCAAAGGTTCTGGAAAATTACAGTTACAGAGAATTCTTCTATGGATGATCCTATAAGGTTGATATTTCGCTTTTTAAATGTAACCCTATATTAACTTATATAGGGACGGAAAAGTTGGACATGGAATTTTATATATATTTGATATAGTTACTTTATTCCATTAAGTCATTATTTAAAATAATTTCAATTTTTATCCTGATATTTATTTATCATGAATTGATATGAATTGTCTGATATTAATATATTACAAGATATTTCTATACATCAATTAATGAAGATTTATCTTTAAGAGATCACTCTAAAAAATGTAAACAATATTGAAATCTTATTCATCATATTATCTCAAGTCAATATTTAACTTTAATCGAATATTCTAAAGAAACCTGAGAAAAATTCTCCAGCCCTGACAAGTACAGCCGAATCAATTGTTTTCCATTGCCCAATCACTATCCAGTTACTGCATAGTCACTGCCCAATCCCTATCCAGTTACAGCATAGTCACTGCTCAATCACTAACCAGTTACTGCATAGTCACTGCCCAATCACTATCCAATTACTGCATAGTCACTGCCCAATCACTATCCAGTTACTGCATAGTCACTATCCAGTTACTGCATAGTCACTGCCCTATCACTATCCAGTTACTGCATAGTCACTGCCCTATCACTATCCAGTTACTGCATAGTCACTGCCCAATCACTATCCAGCTGCCCAATCACTATCCAGTTACTGCATAGTCACTGCCCAATCACAATCCAGTTACTGCATAGTCACTGCCCAATCACTATCCAGTTACTGCATAGTCACTGCCCAATCACTGTACTTATCTTATTATATTCTTAAACTTTTAGTCTCACACATTTCAGAAAAATCACAAGTTCTGATTGGATGATTGGAATTAGAGTGGTTTGTGATGTCAAACCGACATAGAATGGAGAGGGGGAGAAAAGGTGAGAGTGAGAGGAGAGAAAAGGTGAGGTAGAGGTGAGATAAGGTGAGATATAGAGGAGAAAAGGTGAGATAGAGGGGAGAAAAGGTGAAACAGAGGGTAGAAAAGGTGAAACAGAGGGGAGAAAAGGTGAAATAGAGGGGAGAAAAGGTGAGACAGAGGGAAGAAAAGGAGAGACTGAGGGGAAAAAAAAGTCAGATAATGGTGATAAAAGGTGAGATAGAGGGGAGAGAAGGTGAGACAGAGGGGCAAAAAGGTGAGATAAAGGGAAGAAAAAATGAGATAGAGGGGGCAAAAGGTGATACATAATAGGGGGGAAATATGAGAGAAAGGGGATATACAGTGAAACATAGAGGAGAAATGAGTAGAGAGAGTGGAGAACCAGTTAAAACAGAGTTGTTTCGGGTGACTCATATGACGATTGAAGTACATCAGATACATTAGAAATTACTAATTCAGTGTGAACAGTTAAACTGAAGCGCCACCTGTTGTCAAAGTTCATCACGAACTTGCTATGCATACATGCAGGAGAGAAGATTGTCCCTAATTGCATTTACTTGCTATTCATAGCTTCCAACCGATTGGAAGATTTAGAAAAGTCGACCTTCCTGTAAATTTTACAACCTAATTGGTGTTTGTCTCAAATATTTCTGGATGATTTTCAATCCTTTAATACTATTATAAGTATTATTATTATTATTAATAGTTCAGGTGTTTAAAAGTTGACCCTATCCACCACTATGCAGTTGGTGAAAGCCTCGTAGAGGAAAGGACCGTGGGTAAGGTTCATGCAGATCAACTAGGGGAGGGTGGTCATCAATGGGACACCGGGAACAATGGGACATGCTGAATCACTTTTTTATTTGAGGGTAATTTTTAACAAAATCTTAGTGGTAAATTAGGCATACTTCAGTGCATTCACTCGCATTGCATTCAGCGGTTGGGGTGCAGTCAGCCCTGTGTAAAAGCGAAAACGTGTTTTAGGGGTGATAAAACTAAATATTTCGTACTTTGTTTCAATTGTTATAAATCTGTAAATTTAACATACAATGCTTACGGCATTTTTACATGATATTAAGTAATATCTAAAATATGATCATTTGAAAGGATTGCCTTTATACTTTTGTAGTTGAGCCGCTATACCCATATGTTTTCAAAATGGCGTCATGGTGATCATTGGGACAGAAAATTTGGTTAACAATGGGACAGTGCCTTATTGTCAACCAAACTGTCTAGTTACTCCATATGAATCAATATATCTATTTTTTTGATACAATAACGTGAACTGTAGCTTCAGGGCTTCTTGTAGAAACAGAGCTTCCAGCTGAAGCGGGACTTTCGATCATGTTCAAGGGCTTTAGCAATCTGAGGTCATCACAAAGCACTGCATAGAGAACAAATTTCACTAATGAAAGAAAAAGACGCAGCATGATTGCAACGGATACACCAGAGAAAGAAGAACTTTTTGCTGGTGCTACTAAGGATAAGGCCTTTGAAATCACTTCATAAAGCATCTGACGTAGATGGCCTTTGAACTTTAGTTCTTTGTCTGGTATATAACTCTTAATCTAACTAATCCATTCGTCCGAAGAACTCAAATCTCCACCGAAAATGTTGGAAAAATGAAGATATATGCACAGTAGAATTTGAGTCGACTGCTAAAACGTATTCTGTTGGCCAAAAGCATGAAAAAGATAAATACGAAATATTGATGTTAGGCGAAAATTCAAGTGCAATGAGCTTAATTTTCCAAATGTTCCTGACATGGCTTCGGTGAAGTTAGAGGACATTAAACTGATATTATATGAACTAAATAAGTGTGGGACAAAATAAAGAGATAATTCGAACTTGAAATTTTACCAAAACCTCAACAATATACAAGTTTAATAAACTGTACCATCGTTCACCAGGGCATGTCCCATTGTTCACCAGCGCTGTTAAACAATGGGACAATTATTTTTGTTTTTTATTCAATTTTTTTCTAGTCAACAGAATATGTGATAGCATTCGAGTTGGTTTCATTTTATAAAGGAATATCTATATTACACATGAATTTTTTATTTTTCATATTATGCCCATAGTAAATGAAATATCAATCTTTCTGTGTTTTTTGTCCCATTGATGACCACCCTCCCCTACTCCGCTACCACAGGTATCCGTGTTCACTCAGCGCATGGAGGGCAAGATGAGCATCTATGGATGAGAGATCTACACAGTGCACAGTCATTCTGCTCACCCATAAATATAACAAGACAGAATGAAGAGGAAATAAGATAAATAAGTTTTAAAAGAAATATACGGAAGGAAACTTAAAAAAAAGGGCGTCAGAATAAGAAAAAACATAAAAACCTTCAACGGAACAAAAAGAAGGCCTACGTAGAGACAGCCTCAAAATAATTGAGGAAAGCGGGAGGCAATAATGATTTTAAACCGCTAATCTACTAATGAAACTCTGCTTCAATATTTGGTAACAGTTACATTTACTCTGCAAAAGAAATTTTATTGTAAATCAGCTATTATTATCCAATGTATAATTTAATCGGGTCTAGGTCAATTGATCCCCGGTCAAAAGATTCCCGGTCATTTGATTCCCGGTCATTTGATCCCCATACCATTTGATTCCCGGTCAAAAGATACCCCGGTCATTTGATTCCCAGTCATATTTTCCGTTTAGACACCTACTATTCATTTATTATATATGAATATATTATTTATTTATTATATAATAGAAATATGCACCTTACAGTCGATGAAGTTTTCGAAGAAACAAAGTAATAAGGGTAAAAACAGCTAACAGGAAATTAAACATTTTTTATTCAAATAAGTAACAGTATATATGCTTTCAAATTCATATTACAGCATTCAATGGTAAAATCAATTTAAATGCACAGGTATACCCCACACTTATTATAACTTGCACATATTACTAATCAAATAAATCAGGACCATGTCTCGTAATTATTTCTCCTGGTATAGGAGCTAATTGAGGAGTAACTTTCTTTGTCGTAACTGTTACAATTATAATCGTCATGAAGGTGTGAAATCAAAAATATTTGTACGGTAAAATAACTTAGGTATACAATTTACCATAAAATGATTTTCAATCTACTCCACCTACATGATCATAATGTTTGTATTAGTTTAGGAATTCACTTAGCTTCTGAAGTGAATATACCTAACTTTACCTTGCAAGAGTTGGTTAATTTTTTCGTATCCCCTGTAATATGTTTTCTGACTAGTTGTAAATGTAAATTATTTGTAAATGAAATAATAAAACTGTTGCGATGATAAGTTCTAGCTGTTTGAATTCTGTTATTTTGTTTCATTATAAAAAAAATCACAAGTTTTATTTATTATTTAAATAGTAAATGACAATTTTTATATAGAAATAAAAATTGTAATAAATTATTGTATGCTAAATATATGAGCAAACAAAAATATTACTGGGGATCAAATGACCGGGGACCGAATGACCGGGGATCAAATGACCGGGGATCAATTGACCGGCCACCACTTTAATCATATAATATATGTGGAAATCTGATTATATTACATAACTGCATATTTTAAGTTATCATGATTAATGTATATTGTTTGATATGAAATATAAAAATAAAATTAACGAGACAGTTCATGAAAAAATTGCATAATTTTTTTTATTGCGCAAATAGTTGCCCAATAACCTTCTTATTGTTTGTGTGGAATATCAGAGCTTTAGTGTTACTCTAACTTCCTGGGGAGAGGGAGAAAGGGAAGGGGGTGACGTGAGGGTTAGGGAGTCAATATGCACTCTAAAAACAAACTCTCAGCCAATTATTATTTGTAATAATTAATTATCTCGCTATATCTGTTATCTCACGTGCTTCTTATAGCATACACACTAAGGCAGGTAACGGAATTTGTCTCAATTACCCGCTACACCTCATACGATCTAACTTTGAACGGTATTTTCTAGAACTTCAAAAATGCTACAAATATTGGTATTCAGAAACATACTTCTCTTACAATTTTGAAGCAACGGCATTAAAGTTTTTTGCATTTGATTTCCCAGGAAATTCTCTACAAATTTGTTTTCTCTGAATTTTTATTTTTTGAATTTGTTTTCAAAATTTTGAATTTCAAAAAATAAAAAATCCATTTATTTATGTTCTCCCATTTTTTTTTCAAAAACTAATTCGAAAATCGAAATTCAAAGATAAATATTTTGTAGATAATCTCTTGGAGAATCGAATGCAAAAAACCACAATGCCGTAACTTCAAAATTGTTAGAGAAGCATATTTTTGAAAAAAATGTTCGAAATATGTTCGAAACTCGAATAACTCGTTTTTTATGGGTCCAATCGAAAAAATGCTACGAACAAAAACGATAGAGAATTCAATTTTATATTAGGCTTGTGAGTTTCAGAATCGTTACTTTTATTCAGAACCGTATTATATCTGTATATAATTCAATAATGATTCCCAACGCCCTATATGATTTTCATCGCCTTTTTTTCAGAACTTATTTCTACTGCAATATAAATTGTATAATATGACTTTATCTAAACTTTCGCAACAAAGTAAATGGGTTAGTAATTATGCTTATTTAGTACAGATTACAGGATAAACAGTATCCCTGCTGCTTACTCTTACTGTAAGGTAACATATCGTTTGAATAAACAATTACCAACTTCGTTTGCTTATTTAGGGCTTAATTGCTTGCCTCACGAAATCGATGTCTTCCATGCTTGCAAACTGTAAACTCTTGCCAATTCGAACAAGTTACTTTCAACTGGCCAAATAAACATCGGTGGTAAAGGAGAGAAGACTCTTCTGTTTGGATATGGGGAATGACTTTCTTTTGAAGTTTACTAGTAGATACTTGAAATTTTTTTTCATAATAGCGTATTAGAGAAAAATAATTAGACATTAAATTGTCTTCTGTTAACATATTTAACAATTGGTCTTACTTCCGTATAAATATTATACTTAGTTATTTAGTTTGAAAAAATATATATATATTCTGGTGAAACATATATTTTTTCATCAAAAGAAGTAAATCAGTATCGAATACGCAGAATCTTCGCAGGTTATCACTATGATGCTGTAGATGAAAATTCATGAATATATGAAAACAATTCAGATTCTAATTTCTGATAACACGTCGCCCTTTCTATTAGATATATTAAAGGAAATAACGGTGCTAGGAAAATTCTTCCACACGGAAAATTCGTCCACTGAGAATTCGTCCGCTTTCTTAAATTAGGAATAGAAAGAAAGACATTATTGCGTGTTAACAACATAAGAAAGAGATAATATTGCAGTCGCATAAAATCTGGTTAGATGACAATATCACATATATGTATTCAGAAGTTATATCTTATGATGAAAAATTATCATCTCTAATGTTATTTAAATTAAAAATTGGAAACAAAAACTCAATCGAATATTTAAATTCAATAGCTGGACTTTTTCAGCAATGCAAAATGTAGGCAATATTTTTCAAAAAATTGTTTCATTCGAAGTGAATTGCAATACTAGCTTTAAATTAGTTTGTCAATAATTCGATATTTTGGTCTTTTACGCTGCGTGTCACCTCTCTATATTTGAATTCTTTTTGTTTGGGTTTACTCTTCTTCCTTCATTTTTGAACATTCAGTTTCCAATTATTTGGAGTCTCTTTCTTGAACATTTCAAAATTCAACTGGATATTACGGGTTTTCGAGTTGGTTTCGTCTTCCCCGTTTTGTTTCAATGTACGATTGTACGTAGCTTCAAAGTAGTTAAAGAACACAATTGGCATCCTCGTATAAATTTTCATTAAGGCTAACCATATTTCAGGTGTTAAGATATTTTAATGGTCTTAGAGAGACCAATGTGCCTGAAAAAAGAGGGTGTGCCTGAGAGAGAAAAGTGTGCCTGAGTGAGAAGAGTGTGCCTGAGAGAGAAGAGTGTGCCTGAGTGAGAAGAGTGTGTCTGAGTGAGAAGAGTGTGCTTGAGTGTGCCTGAGTGAGAAGAGTGTGCCTGAGAGAGAAGAGTGTGCCTGAGTGAGAAGAGTGTGTCTGAGTGAGAAGAGTGTGCTTGAGAGAGAAGAGTGTGCCTGATAGAGAAGAGTTTGCCCGAAAAAAGAGAGTGTGCATGGGAGAGAAGAGTGTGCCTGATAGAGAAGAGTTTGCCCGAAAAAAGAGAGTGTGCATGGGAGAGAAGAGTGTGCCTGATAGAGAAGAGTTTGCCCGAAAAAAGAGAGTGTGCATGGGAGAGAAGAGTGTGCCTGATAGAGAAGAGTTTGCCCAAAAAAAGAGAGTGTGCATGGGAGAGAAGAGTGTGCCTGATAGAGAAGAGTTTGCCCGAAAAAAGAGAGTGTGCCTGAGAGAGAAGAGTGTGCCTGATAGAGAAGAGTTTACCCAAAAAAAGAGAGTGTGAATGGGAGAGAAGAGTGTGCCTGATAGAGAAGAGTTTGCCCGAAAATAGAGAGTGTGCCTGAGAGAGAAGAGTAGTATCACTCAAGTTAGACGTTGCCATATTTATTCTAAGTTAGATGAGCAAATTTTAGCCCACGGCAAAGGCAATCAATCTCATCTTTAAAAAAAGTTCAACCTTTGGTTACTTCATAAGGTCAAACGACTAGTGCCCAGAGAATATATTTTCAACTACAACATTTTAAAAAACAGATATATTTTTTTTCAATACACTAGAGGGAACATATTTTTGAAGCTCTAAACCGGTGAATGTTAAAAGCATTTCAATATTCACCATGCATTTACACTGGAAAAGATCATCCCAAATCTATTGGGAATACAGACTAAATCAAGCAAAAACAGGGAAATGTTGAATACAAATTTCTGTTTGTAGTTCAAATTGTTAATTTCCATTTATACCAAAAAAAGTGTTTCTTTTGAATTGTAAAAACCGATTCATGATTCATATTGGTTTTAAATTCATATAGTTTTGAATTACAATAAAAATATATTCAAATTATAATAATTATTAAACTAATGAAAACATGAGAATGTACTTCAGAAGTAACAGTTACGAAGGAAGTTACAGTTACGAAAGAAATCACAGTTACGAAAGAACTCACAGTTACGAAAGAAGTCACAGTTATGAAAGAAGTCACAGTTACGAATGAAGTCACAGTTACGAAAGAAGTCACAGTTACGAACGTGTCTCTAATCTGGCCCTTGGCTTCGCAATCCATATTTTTTTATATATCATATGGAGCAAACATACAACCAAGCAAAATTCCATATACTACCTACCATCACGTGCAACACAGCAACAAATTGGACTATCTCTTCGGTAGAGAATTACAGACAGTATTACCTCCAGCATAGGATGGATGTCTCTCAGAGGACAAATACATTGAATATTTAACTACATCTGTCTTTGCAGATTGAGAGGAGTGGTACAGCTAATTGGAAACAATTGGCAAAGTCATTATCCTGCTAGACTTATTTTTTTAGATTTAATTCCTTGATGATTTTGCAAGTATATTTCATAAAGTTTTCATTTTAAATCTGAATCGTGTAACTGTGGATTTAGTTTGAGCGTTTGATTTTCAATCCAAACTATATATCCAAATTGATTTACTTTCAAACATATTTTTGATGTACATTTTGCTAGTTCTAAATATTGAATAACATACATTTTAATTGTTATGGATTATCATTTATCTATTATGTGCCGACATTTATTTTGTTAATTTGAAATTTTAAAATATTAAAAAACTATTAAATTAAATTTATCAGCATCATTTTTTTGTGACTTACCAAACTAGTTCTGCACGAATTAGATATATTTTTAATAATTCCATCTGATTCCAAAAAAGCAAAGATGAAAGAAGTAACACAATTAATTTATTTATTTATAGCTTCTATTCGGATTTTTCTAAATTCAATTTAACAATCGAGTTCTTGCAGTTTTATACAGAGTGAGAGAGATTTAACTCACTGTCAGAAAAAGAAGCAAAAGTTAGTGGAATGAAATAGTTTAGAAATGCATTCACAGTCAATACATGAAAGTGAATTTTTTAGTTATAAAAAGTAGTACGAAATATATGCTACTTCACGGTAAAACTATGAAACTTGAAGAAGATATTTTTATTGAGATTGGATTTGATATAAATTATTCGGGGAACAATTCATTTTTAATTTTTCAAATTAATATGAAGATGGAAGGCAACTGATGTCTATCTGTCTGTCACAATAAATCAAATGAATTTTTTGATAAGGAACAGAAAGCAAGGACTCAAAACTATTCCGATAAAAGTTTAATAAATAGTTACCTAAAAATATTTTATTTTATTCATTTGGAAACAATGTAGTGAAAGCGTAGCCAGGGATAATAATTGATAATCAGTGTCAATGAAATTGATATATTAGAAATATCTTTATAAAAGAGCGCGCACACCAGTTTTTATAAATCTTTAACTATAGAGTCATATACCATAGGAATGAGGTAGCAAGGATCAAGTATATCTTTCTATTCTTGTATAATATTAATTTTTCTCATTCGATCTGGAAGCGTGAATAACAGCTGAATTATTTGCATGGTATAAAGGTTCTTTCAAGCTCGTGGTTTCAATAAAAGTTCTTGCATCCTTTATATTCCAATCAAGAAGCCATTAGGATTTCTGTCCTAGAAATATCTTGAGCCCATTAATCATCCTCTTACTACTTCTTAAATATTTCTCCTAATCTGATGGCTGCCAGATGCAGGAGAAACTTTATCACTTCACTGAAGGGGCAAAAAAAAAAACTATAAAGTTTTACTTGCGGGATCACGAACTAGAAAAATAATGATACTGATACATGTTTCGATATTTTTATTCTCCAACAATATTTCTAAGTATAAATTAACTATATTAAATTAATAATTATATAAGCTTATTGTAGATTTATAAAAGTATTAGTGCAATGAACTCGCGATCTCTGGAGGCCAATGATAACTTTTTCAATGGACCAAAGTACCAAGTAAAAATTCACTTATCATAAACGTCATTCCTCTAGTTTCTAAACTGTTTCAACTTGCGTTAACGTGGCCACCAAAGGGGATGGTAGAAGTGTTCTGAAATAACATTTGAAATTGCCATATGAGACAAACTAAAAGCCATATCCTTGAAATGAGATGGGCGAGTAAACATTACAAAGACTGCTCCAGTTTGTAAATGTTTTGACCATCTGTACTATATTTTCTGCCATTAAATTTGCTGTGTAATTCAAAAGTTCTATGTGGTTATACGCAACTGCATTGCCAAAATTGAAAATTACAATCGCCGGGTTTCAATCAGCGATTACAGTCTTTGATAAAATGATCGAATTGTATAATGATTCTTTTTAATGATTAATTATACATTTTTGTGATAAAATGCTACAAATATTCATCATCACCGTATGTTGCAGATCAGCTATAATTGAAAAAAATGTCATTTTTTCATGTTAATTCTAATTTCCAAGTTGTTTATAACAGGAAAACTATGAACGCTAAAAAAGTTAATAGTGCCTCTGTTTGAAAGTATAGCATTAATAGTTCCAGATGTTATTGTATTCTATTTACTTATAGACTAGAAAAGTACAATGTATATCAAGGTGTACGGCGGATTGGCAAAAACGAATTTGCTGAAACCAAATTCTCCGAAAACTAATTCACCGAACTCTAATTCGCCGAACCGGATCCTCCGAATACGAATTTGCCGAAACCCCAATTTGTCGAGAATAGATTCACCGAAGTGAGGATTGAGACTAGTTTTCCGAAAGACTTATTTTAAACAGAATGTAAACTTACACAAAAGTTACAGAAAAGAAACAAAACAACGAAATCATAGCCCGTACTTACAATAAATGATCCTTGAATTATCTCTTAGTTAATCATAGTCATTGTTAATCTTTCTACTACAAAATGCTTTTTGTCTTTTTACGATTTCAAGCATTATTTGAGCGTTTGGTTTGTTTTTCAAGTTTGTGTTACTAACGTGTTTATTTATTTTCTTGTGAATAATCCATGTTCACTCCTTTGTTTTGATGGAGTGAAGATATGATATATAAAAATATTTTTTTTTATTCAGTTGCTAATAGAATTCCATACAGAAAGTACGTTGCGATTGGCATTATTAATATTTATTCCATTTAATGCGTTTAAAATATAAAATTGTTAGTAATGAATAACGTAACTATTAATTATGTTTGGTTCTAGGAAATTTTGATCTTGGAAAATTAGGTCTCGGAAAATTTGTTCTTGGAAAACTCGGTCTCAGTATATAATGGTGTTATTAAAGAACAATAATAGAAAAAGTTAAAATGATGAGTACTTAAATTTTGTCAGATAAGAAAATATTTTGAATGTTAGCATAATAATTGAAAAGGTAGTATATGTATAATTTTATGTCCAAGTATATAAAAATAAATTATATTATCATGTATCATTGCAATATGAATAGTTTACCATTATGCATCTATACATGTATTCTGTAGGAGAAATTAATAATGTCACAGGAAATTAATTGTCATTTATACAAAGTGGTATTTGGTTAATATAATAATGAAGTCCTCTATTTATTAATTCAAATTCTAATTTAGTGAAGAGTAAATAGTAATAACGCTTGAATAAGTTGTTTGCAAGATAACACTCAATTAGGTATAACGAGACAATAACAATTTACTGAAATAATATTCTTATTGCACCAACATTTAATATTGTTCTGAAGTACGGAATAAATTGAAACCTCTTCTCTCAATGTGATACAGAATATTAAATTAAATTATCACGAATGTCAAACAATTATTCGATATTAAATGATATTAAATGATATGGTTTAGGAAGACCATAGATAATTTATATAATCCACCTCCTTCTAAAATAACTGGTTCTAGGAAACCAATTTATGTTAAGTTAGAATATTTAGGCCATTATTCCAATGTCCTCAAACTTAAATTAACATCTTTAATTAGTAAGTTTTATCCTCAAATCGATCCTAAATGATATAAATAATATATTCATGAAGTTTGGAAATTGAGATTCATAAAAAAGTACTTTTAAATTACAATTTTACGTAATTCTCATAATTTAGTGACCAAATATTGTCACTAGAGCAATGAATGAATAAATTCATATCAAATGTAGATACACATTCTCAATTTCAATTCAAAATGTAAATTTATCATTTGAAGTCGATAAGCGAACCAAGTTTGGAAAGGAAATATTTTTTTTTGTACTGTTTAAAGCAGTAGCCTAAGAAGAGTAAAATTCAACAAATTAGAGGCAATAAATGATATATTAGATAACAGTTAATTATAAATTGTAATTAATTATTAATTATTTGCACTAAATTATTCATTAGATGCAATGAATGATATATTAAACTTAAACTTATTAAATTACCTATTAAATTCAGTAAAATATATATTTGTTGGATGATGAGAAATTAAATATATTATAGTAAAATTGATGAACTAAATTATAAAATACAGGCATTAAATAATAAATTAGTTGCAATGAAATATAAATTCGGTAATGCAAATTTTAAAATAAAATGGATAAGGATTATAATAATTAGAGGAAATTACATAAAATATATACATTTATATGTCATCCGTCTTGTTCAGATAAGTTATTAAAGAGATGAAACATGTTTTAACAAGTTTAATTATTTATTTTTTTACATGTATAATTAATCATGTTTTAACAAGTTTAATTCTCCAATA
Organism: Caprella mutica; assembly: GCA_947561585.1. Classification (NCBI taxonomy): domain Eukaryota; kingdom Metazoa; phylum Arthropoda; class Malacostraca; order Amphipoda; family Caprellidae; genus Caprella; species Caprella mutica. Next base: position 405,019 of record CANNZV010000279.1, on the reverse strand, counting down.
GCCATGTTTTAACAAGTTCATTTAACCATTGACCAATCTAATTAACTATGAATAGGTTTAATATTAAACCAATTTTAACAATTTTATACAATTTTAACAAGTTAATAAAAAAAGTAGGAGAGAGTAAATATTATGAGACACTGAAATTTTGGTATTGTTTACCCTTCTTATTTATAATACTTACTCAACCACCGAACATCAAATTTCCTGTCTGATAATTAGACTCAAGTACATTACCATTTTAATAGGAACAAGGGAAATTATCAACCGTAACGTAAGTTGTGGAATTCTTTTGTTTCCCCATTTCCCCAGCCAGTGAGCGTAATGAAGAATCTCTTTTTTTCTCACCAATTAACTCTCACGCTGCTGACCATCTATGGAAATTAAATACTATCTTCATCTGCATTACAACTGGAATTACAAATTCTGGGTTTCCTCAGAGCAATTTGTGGAGCACCAAATTATGCAGATGAATATTATGCCGCAAGCAGGGTACAATGGGTATTTAAATTAAACTAAATTTAGCTGACAGTGCAAGGAATATTTTGAATTAGATAATTGCGAGTATATTTGGATTAAATAGCTCTTTTTCTCATAACTTATGAATATGATAATCACTGTTATTTAAAAATTATTGAAAATTCTATGTTTCATTGAGGATCTACCTGGCTCAAATTACTTACCAAATCTATCTATTTCAATATAAATGGGTTCAATACGTATTCAATATTATCTAATGCTGAAAAAATAACGTAATTATTTTGATTCCGCAATTCCAGTAGCAGCTTAAAAGAAACCTGCATGTTAACATGCTAATATTTAGTTCCAGTTGCTACATTACTAAAGCAATATCATTTCGGAATAAGTGTCTTTGTTTCAGTTTTGTCTGAAATCCTGCAAGGGCTGTAGAGAAAATTCAATGTTACACAGTTTGGATTTGATCTCACAGTTTGAGTGTGGAGATCTTTGTTTGGCCACCTAATTGAAACATACCAGTTGTTTGAGTTGATAGTAACCAGTTGTTTGAGCAAAAAACTGAAACGGACTCGGTAAAACTAAATTTTTGAAATATAGGTTTCATGAACAATGTTATACAAAATTCAATTGTTGGGCCAATTTATTCTCAAAATTACCATCGGAACACCAATAAGGGTTGTTAAAGTTCAATTCATTGATTAGAACAAGTAGATTCAAAAAATCTTATTTTGAAATTGAGGTATCGTTTAAGTTTTACGTATTTTCATCACAATGAACATCTTTTTTAATCTTATAGAAGAATTATTTATTTTTTGACTGAATACGTACCATTATTCTTATTCCAAAATTAATATTTGCTACAGGCTAATTCATAGCAAAAGAAAAAGTCCATATTGCACACTATCTACATTCAGTCGCAAAAACATGTTATTAGTTTATCATATGTTGTTTATCATCAGGATTTTTTGTAACTTGGTCAAATATACAGACTCATAACACAAACGAGAGTTTAGTGTTTACTATGCATAATTTTGTAGTTCTGATTCTATCTCCACAGTCCTGGATTGTATACAACTGAGTTCTTGCTTACATAGTGAATTTTCTTGTTGCCATTCCTAAAAAAATAGGTATTTTCTTCATCTTCTTCTGCTATGTTGGAAGATTGAAACTAAGATAAAAAAATGGATTTAGAAGGTAAATTCTTTGATCATTTGCAAATTTAAATAATAAAGGAACACGAATCGGTTCATGCTGGATAAATAAAATAACTCTATTCTCTTGAAACAGAACAATTCTAATTAGGAATATAGATATTCCTAATAAATTGCATATTTTAAAATATTAATGTTACACGAATCAATATTATTTTATTATTACATACAGTAGCCTTTACAATAAGTACAGTGTTAAAATCGTGTCTATTTTTATGACCAATTGAAAAGTGCTACACTACTCAGGAGTGCAAAAGGCTTCAAGGCTATCCTAAAATAAACACAAATAAATGATACATAGCCCGAGCAACTAGCTAAAAACAACTACACATGCAGTAAATGCTCAAATATCTACAATAAAAAATATAATATTATTGGTAAACAGAAAATGGAAAATAATTTTGGTATGGCTCAAAGCATTTGAAAATAGAGAACACAAAGGTCAAGATATGTATATAGAGAGGTAATTAATGCTACACGATATGGGCAAAATAATGATCCTTTACATTTTTCTTAAATGAATATGCAAATTAAACAATATGCATGTAGCATATTTTTTTCTTAGCTTTCTTAGGAATCAAATTTCACATATTCAATTTCATACCAGTGTATATATAAATATATTATTTGTTTATTGTTTACGGATCATATAAAATTAATATTAAGCATCTGTATATTGTAAGAACACAGTTTAAAAATGTAATCACCTTTTTATATCACACAACTTAATTTTCTCTCATATTCACTGCATAATGCATATTTTTGCAGATTGATTAGATATCATTGCTATAAAAATTCTGTCAAAATTTATATCTGAATCATATGTACCAGATTACCAGAATAATAATTTGAACCTGGTTCAAATCGCATTGATAATGAAATCTTCTTGTGAACAATTGATTAGCAGAAAATGATTCTGCTTCAGATTCTGCAAAGTAAATTCTCTCGAGAAGCTGAGTTTTGCTTTTTTTAATGGAATAAAATCGCCCAGAGAATTAAACTAACAAGATTTCACTGGAGAAACTTTATGGAAATTTAATTTGTTGGGAGCTAAAAATGAAAATTGAAGAACAGTTTCTGTGAGAAAATTGCAAGTCTCAATTGCTTCATCTCAGTTCATAAAAATTAATTTTCACCTTCGACATATAAAGAACTTAGGTATCAGAATAATAAATCACAACGAAACTTACCTAAATTTTTGACTACAAATTAATTATTCGTAGTGAAATCATTAAACTATGATTAACCCTGGTAAGTTAGCTCTAGAAAGTTTGTTCACTATCCAAGCCGCTATTGTGGACGCACCAGTCCTCACTAAAGCTCTTTATTAAATATTTACACATCCATTGGTAAATGCCAAAGAATAATTTTCTATTTATAATGAAAGTAACAAGCAGAGATATGGAAAAAACATTTCTTAGGTGATTTTGTAAAGGTGGGGCTTGCTTCTCTGTACGGAGCTTGCAGTGTGTAAATATTCTAGCACGCTTGGATTGCAACTAACTGACTATAGTGAGACATTCACCCACGTGTACCAAAAAACACTTGTGAATCTCATGACTGTAGAGAGCTCTAATATGTTCCTAATGTATTTCAATAATTTCTTAATAAAATAACAGTCTCTTATCATCGTCGTTTTTATCTATTAGTACGTAATTATGTAAAAAAGTACAAGTTATAAAAAAAACTTCCAAATCGGTTGAAAATTAAAGTTATTATTTTTCTGTGAGGTCTGGCACGCCCGCGCCAGCGGTATAGGTTATTAGAGTAAGATAATTTAGATTATTTTTCTTGTAGTTGAAAATAAATCTTAACAAAATTCACTGATTTCTTTTTACTTCATTCGTAATTATTTGATTAAAATTTTCAATCTGTCTTATTAGGATTGCTGAAACTTTTCTTAATAGCATCAGCTACCAAGTATTCCTTCCTTCTCCTCAATAGCATCATCTGCCATATGTTCCTTCCTCTCTTTCCTCGTCTTCTCGACAAGAGTTAAAGAGTAATTGGCAACGATATCCAAACAATTACACAGAATATTTTGTTGTGTCGGGCTAACGGGAGAAGAGAGGTTGCTATCTTTTATTAGATTGTTTGAAAGGGGAACACTTTTATTTTATTCTAATTGAACGTTATGATGCTGTTTCACATTTTGAATATGTTATAAATTCTCAAGTTTATATAAGACACAAGATGAAACTGTAACATAATAATTATAATTAGGGCTGAACAGACGGAGTATCAACGCAAACAATCTCGCAAACTCTGTATTTATTCAAAAACAAAATGTACTAGAGGAATTCTCTTTCTCGTGATGAATTGATCATGAATGAGGATGGTTCTCAAACAGTTTCAATATGATACCTTGAATGAATAAATTAATTATTGACAATTTGACGTGCGCAACATTTTTTGAGTGTATAGGGGTATCACTGCGCACATGAAGGGGTATTACTGCGCATTGCATACATACAACACTTCTCTCCCCTCCCTGAATGACACCTCTCCCCATTTTGATACCCGTCCCAACCCCTATTTAAAATCCTTCCTTTACCCATCTGAATATTCTTCTTTCTTACATCTAAATCCCCCTATCTTCCCATCTAAATCCCCATCTCCTTCCATCTATATCACCCTCTCCTCTCATCGAAATCTCCCTATCTCCTCTCCACATCTAAATCCTCCTCTCATCCATATAAATCCCCCTGTCTCCATCTAAATGTTTGTGTTTCCCTCAATAAATGCCCTCCTTCCAATCTAATTGCCACTTACTTCTTTAACACATATTTAATGAATCTGCAACAAATTTAACACCTAATTTTACGTAACTAGTTAACTACTTACTATAGAAAAAATCGTATGTTTATTGTTAATCAATATTAATATTTAATTCAATAACCTCTCACCCCCCCCTAAATATCCCCCCCCCTCCCTCCCACATAAAGTAGCAATTAGCTACTACGATCGTAAGTTTATTGTTAATCAAAATTATAGTTAGTTAACACTGTATTCATTATTTATGACTCTAGTAAGAGCTACAAATTCCTAATATTTGTATTTATTCACATACAAATACGGGAAGTAATGATGCGCAGTGATACCCCTCTACCTCTAAATTATCTGGGGGAATCACTGCGCACGGTTTTAGCGGGAAACCGTCAAAACTGAGAAAATGCTAAAACAAGATGCTCTATAAATCTCGGTTCTAGAGTTATTGTAGAGTTTGCGGGATTTAAATATCACCAGCGTAAACTTTTTCAGATCCTTACATACATCGCGATTTAGCTCTAGAAATATTAATAGGAAAATGGTGCGTCAAGATTTTTATGAGAAAAAAGAAGATGCTTGAAATGATGGTGCAATCAGATTTAGGCTAAAACAAGTGGTTTTAAAATCATAAGAAGTGCGGAGTAATACCCCATGAAAACGGTATGCGCAGTGATACTCTGTCTGACCCTATATAAGACAAAAGAATTCTACGTTCATTTTCAGCATATTCTTTATTCTTACATAGATATTATTTCATCTGATGTGACTATTGCTAATTTAGTAAAATAATTTTTCAGATACCTCTTTGTTTTATAATAGATATTTCGGAATAATTGGAATTTTAAATATAAAATTTGGAAAACTTTAAAAACCTATTAAAAATTTATATATTTATTTCGTATTTACTTCCATTTAAACACAATTATATATATGTAATGAAGGACAAATTCACTTTTACGAAAATAGGTAAAACAGTTAATCCACTTTTTGAGGGGACCGTATTTGGGAAAATTTTAAAATTTTATCTTTTTTTTATTTCGTAAATTGCTACCTAGTACCCATCCAGATGTTTGAGTGAAATATCAGAGCTCTAGAGTCACTAAAACCCACTAGGGGGAGAAAGAAAGGGAGGGCGGCGTGTCGGGAATGGGGGTTGAACTAAATGCTTCACACTCTCCCTATCAGCCACTAATAATTTGTAATAATTAATTATCTCGCCATATCTAGTATAGTTTTTGCTACTGAGACCACACATAATATCTATTGGCTGCAATACTCATCAGTGGCAATCGATATCTCATAAGGGAGAGGTGTTGGGTGTCACAGCGCAGCTAGGTACACGGCAACTTTGAATGCGTTTATTTGCCACCTCTCAAAACCGACAAATTATGGTATTCGAAAACCTAAGACTTTTATACAATTTTAAAATTACGGCATTGTGTTTTTATTTGCTTTCGATCCTCCAAGAAATTTTCTAGAGCTGTGGGAGCATGTTTTTTCGATTTTTGAATTATTTTTCGAAATATTGAATTTTTGAAAGAAATATTTTTGATTTATTTTTTTTTTACGAAAAAATCAATATTTCGAAAATCTAAAAAACAAACTCCTAAAGCTCTAGAAAATTTCATAGAGAATCGAATGCGGAAAAACCCAATACCAAAACTTCAAAATTGTACAAGCCTTAGAATTTTTTGGAAACGGTTCGAAATTCGAATAACTCGTTTTCTATGGGTCTAATCGAAAAAATAACATGAAAAAAAAAAAAAACGATAGAGAATTCAATTTTATATTAAGGTACTAAGTTTCAGAACCGTATCTTCATCAATATTGTTTTTTTCAAAAACAAAGTTCGGTCCCCTTAAAATTAATTTCAGAATCATATTAAGAGCTGTTTTTGTTTGTCTCTCTGTCACAGTATCCAAATAATACGCTTCTCTGCAGCTTGTAGAATGAATACAAAAAATTTCTGATATCACAAACGATATTATTAAAAATGAATTGAATTATATATTTTATACTCTGTTGAAAATATTGGAATAAAGGCGTTGCTGATATTAACAATTATTGCATGAAATACACTAAAGAGTGAAGTCCATTCATAAGAGCATTATATTGTAATGTATTCATATCACATCAAAGGAATAATATAATTCAAGTACCTCAAATTTCTAAAAGGTCTAATTTTAATTTAATGTTTATGAGGCATTTACAATAGATGAATAACGTAATTAACGTTACATTCGAGTGTTTCTTTCTCTGATTTCAAAAGGTAAAGTTCTTATTTGTAGCCTATTAGCAACAACAGAACTTTTCTCTTTAGTTTGGCCGTGAATTCATTTATGTTTTTTAATTAATTATTTGAAGCTGAAATATCATACTTTACAAATTTTGAAATATAATATTAGCTTTTGGATAGCTTTATTGATGCAAACAGTTGAATGTTATATAGCTGAGATGAATATACACTAAATTTATGTTAATATATAGTTACCTCTTCTTGTTATACGTTTTTTTATAATATAGTTAAATGATTTTCTTATTATTTTAAATTTATATTATATTATAATTGTTTTACATAATATAATAATCATTTTATATTATATTATTACTATTTTATATTTTGTTATTATTATTTTAATTTTTGTAAATTTTTTATATTATTGTTTATATTTTATTTTATCTATCATTGAGTCATATTTTATTTTTTGATTTTGTAATGATGTATATGTACTTCCTCATATCTGCTTTATTTTTCCTTTGAAGAGTAATTTCACGATAAAAGTAAGACAAATGTATTTGATAATAATCCAAGTCCTGGAAGAGAAACTTGTATGCTCAAGACGATAAATACTAATTCTTAACCCTAATGAGCTTGAAGTGTGTTTTCTAATCAAGTCCATATCTATAAATATTTAATGTCATTCCTTTAAATTTACCGGCTTTTCTTGACTTTGTTCCTATATAAAAACCATATCTATCTTTGTTTGTAAAAGTTAAAAAATATTTACGTTTACATTTGGTACCCACTAAAAAACAAATAAATCCAAACTTTTTCATGGAGAACAAATAGACGCTCGAGAAACACAACCAATCATAACTCTGCTCTTTCAGTTGCCAATGTCCTATATATCTATGTATTTATTTCTCCTTATATGTTCAATATTTTTGCATGAAATTTGGTACACATTAGTTCAGTTTATATACTAACAGCTTATAAAAAATCAGCATTGTACGTTTATAAATAAGACATGTGCTTTACATTAAACACATAGTCTAGCTTTCCGACATCTTTTGAACGTCAAACTCATCAGTTTTAAAATATATTGTTTTTAAACCTACTAAACTAGCCCTTGAAAATTACTCAATGACCTAGCCGCTTGCTCCGTGCGAACCAGCTCTCAGGAAAACTCTTATGAAATCTTAACGGATTAACTTTTCAATGATAATTCTTTTTTGAAATCCTAAATTAAAGGCCCTCCTGCGTGAAAAACAAAGACTCATTCGATGACAGAGGCTGGGAAAGCGAAAGTGTTAAAAGCATGGGAAAAAATATAATTGTTACGATGAATATTGAGAGGTCCTAGTCCGTAAACAGAATCTAAATCAGAGGTTTTTAAAAAAAGTAACGAGGCATTATTTATTCAATAAACGTCTAGGCATTTGCATTGTATACTTCAGAACAGAGTTCGGAAAATTGCCAGGTGGAAACTGCCAGGCATAAAACTGCAGAAGCGGAAAACTGGCAATTCCAGTTACTGGCAATTTCTGCATTTTTGGACTTTTTTTAAAATATTATTTAGTTATATGCACATTCCAAAAACATTTCAAATTATAAAAAAACGGTGTTAAGGAGTTGAGGGGACATTCATTTTAACAGTAATAACTATATAGATATTGTATTACTTAATATTCAAAGCAAAATATTATTTCAACAAAGCTACTTTATTAAATACACCGTAAACCAAACTTCATTACACACAAATAAATTATTTTTACTAATTTTAACTTTTCTCACATTTTCCATTTTTTCCATTTTATTCTCCTTGTCTTTAACACCTTCATTTTAGCAATATATATTTATATGTAATAAGTATTGATAATTATTATGCAATCCAATTCGATCGAGTTAAATTGTCAGAGAATTAGGTTGGTAACAGCAGTTTAATATTCATAAATTGATTAATTCTAAAAAAATGTTCTTTTACAAAATTCAATTCAATTTGAACGCCGAATAATAAAATAGCAAAAAATAAGCAGAATGTATAGCCCCGTAAAGCTACAAGACTTCTGGGACATCCTATATATGTAAATTCTAAATGTATCCTATATACATACATGTAACAAATTCTAAATAGTTCACACGAAAATCGAACAAAGAATTTAAAATGAGTAAAAATATTAAGCTTGAATGAAGGCTTGTATATTTTATTACAAATTATAAGAAACGATTAGTCACTTAACCCGATATGAACTGATAGTGTAAAGATGCGTTGTGTGAACAAAGAAATTTCACTCTGTCTCTAATACAACTTTGTCTTTGTTTCTTCTCTTTGTATTTTCAATGAAAAGTATTAGTTTTTAATTTCAATATTATATTTGATTTATATATTTCCTAATAAATGTTTCTACATTTAACTATTATTTTTGTTTTGTATACTTAGTAAAAATGAATGTTCCCTTAACTTGTTAACGATGGGCGAACGTCGTTTTCTTTTGCAAATTGAAATATCATTAGTGACTAAAGTCATTAAATTACCGGTAAGTGACTGGCACTTTCCAATCTGGCACTTTACCTACTGGCCATTTCCCGCTTCAGTTGTTTTCCAACTAGCAGTTCAGATTATTCTTTTTCCTCCACCTTTTCGTTGAAATCATTGTCTGTGCTTCTTAATCAATGGTACTTGCTTCGGTGGAGATATCTGGACAAATAGAGTGATCTTGGGACGTAACGTCAATCTGTTGCATTCAGTCATCACTTATATTTTCGGAAAGCAAGATTTGCTTGTTTCAAACACCACGATCAGTGTACATTGTCTTTTCTGACGATTTATGCCCCTCACATTAGAAGAGCAAAAGGTAAATGTTAAATCAAAGTATAATAACTGTAATATGAGGAAAGCTGATATGACACCAAAATGATCCTCTAATAAAGCATTAATTTTACAGATTCAAAATCGAAAAACGCTTTTTGTTGTTTTTTCTAATTATCGATGAGGGGTAGCATTTGATTTTATTGATTGGTGTAAACTTTATGTCAAATTAATCTATTTTTATGTCAGCTTTTCACACGGTAGGGTGTTAATAACGTATTGGTAAAAATAGAAAAAAATCCATTTAATATATAAATAACAATTAGAGATAAGAAACAAAAGGTTCTTAGGTATTACTATTAGTCAACCTGTACGGACCTTTGCGTGCACAATAATTTGGCTCATCTCCCTGAGCCACTAATGGTTATAGTTAGCGGGGGTCTAGGCTGATTTTCCGAAAACGAATTGGCCGAAACCAAATTTGCAGATAACTAATTTACCGAAACGGATTTTCCGAATACGTTTTTTTCCGAATCCCAAATTGGCCGAAAACGGAAATGCTTAAATACGGATTTGCCAAAGGACAAATTTTCCGAAAGACAAATTTGTCGAAAATCAAATTTAATTTATTTAAAAATAACATTCTTTTGTACTTTGTAGTTCTCATCATTATATCTTATGCATATAAAAACACATTTCTTATGTGAGTTTGACATTACTATTGCTTTATAAATTTGTATTCCGCTAATTCGGTATCATTTTGCTGAATTCATATATCTAACTGTATATATTAAATATTAATATGTTTATGACATCACTAAAAAAGGGTTGATATAAATCAATCTTTTTACCTGAAACAAACTTATTCATGCAAGTGACACTATCGTTGAAGCTAGAGGTATATTGGGAAGATATAAACATATCTAATTGTTATATTATTTAATACTAACAATTTTATATTTTAAACGCAATAAATATTTATAATATCAGCCACAAAACATCTTCTGTATTGTATACTATTAACAACTGAATAAAAAATAAGCAGTAAACATGGAATAATCACAAAAATGAATAAACACGCTAGAAACACACAATCTAAAAACAACTAAACGCTCAAATGAAAGAAATGTAACATGCTCCCATAGCTAACTGACTGATTCTGATTGAATAAAGCTAGAACGTCTTTAAAATAAGAAAAGACAAAGAATCATTTAGTGGTACAAAGATTAACAAAATGATTACCGATGAGATAGAATACTTAAAGGATAACTAAGGGTTATGATTTCGTTGCTTCGTTTCTTTTCTGTAACTATTGTGTAATTTTACATTCTGTTTTAAATAAGTCTTTCGGCTAATTTGGCTTTCAGCCAATCTTCATTTCGGCGAATCCATTTTTGACAGATTTTGTTTTAGGAAAATTCATATTCGGAGAATCCGGTTCGGCGAATTAGTTTTCGTAGAATTTGGTTTCATAAAACTCGTTTTCGGAAAAACCGCCGGATACCATTTAGCAAATTGTATGGAGACACCCACCATTATGTTCTTGAACACACTAGTGCATCTCAGACTGCCTTGAGAGCACAGTTATAGTTATATAAATGCTTGTAATTTGAGTTCTTTACCATTTACAACCTTCGTTCTTGTCTGATCGTGTGTATTCATGTGAAGAAAGTATATGTCATGAGAAAACAGCTTCCAAATTAGTCTAGAATTGGAGTTAATATTATTTTTTAATGAGAGGTGGTCCGAACGAACCAGCGGTTAGATTACTAGGTTCAACACCATTGAATTATCAGTTTAAAAATACTAGAACTCATAGAACATTAACTCATAGAGACGTTGATTCAATTTGACATTGACTCAGAAACTCATTGACTCACAGAGACCTTGAATCACTGATACATTAAATGGTAGATACATTGACTCACAGAGATATTGACTTGCGAATATATTACCTCACAGAGACATTGACTCACAGAGAAAAAGAAGGTTTTACCTAATAATAGTAAGTTAAGTGGTGTAAAAAATCTCTACTCGCGGATAAAAAAGATTTTATTTACACTTCATTTCCAATTTTGTAAATACCATCTAAGCTGCTGGTATCGAGACGAGGAAAATGTTATTGAAAATAACATTTAAAAAAAATCTTAGCATTCAGAACAACAGTAACATGAAATATAATACACATTTGTTGATTAAACAATATCAGTTTCATTCTCAGAACTGATGTGAGGCCATTTTCATAACAAAACAAAATATAGAAATAACAAATAGAACTCGTGACTGTTTGAATGATGACGTGAAATGTTGAGAATTCAAAAATACTTTTTAATTCAGAACAGGTATCCAGCTATATTACGAAATATAATTCATTTTTAAAATAAAAAGAAGAGCCGGAAAAGAGATTGCCTTATGGATCTTTGGGTATTGATTGACAATCGATTATTAACGGCAAATTTTACGTCTTTCTTGTTAATTTTGCACGAGTGGTTTACATGTTTCATATTATTAGTTTTATAAGTAATTGTTAATATTTACCGAAAATTATATTCCATTTCTAATAGAATACATTTAAACGGATTCTCCCAATAGTTTGATACATTAAGCTAAAGTTTCATTTAGTCAGAAATCACATAATCACACTCGTCATATGTCAAGCTACATAGCTATTCCCAAGCTTCAGTTTTGTGTCAAGATATAGAAATACAACGATTGCCAAGCTACAACTATGATTCAAGCTACACAGTTATTGCCAAACTATACATTTATTGCGAAGCGACAAATATCTTTCAGATTATACAATATGCAGATCATGTCAAGCTACTATTGATTTATATAACTATTTATAAAACAAAAACTATTATCAAGCTACCCAGCTATTACCAGATGTCAATCTTCCTTCGTCGAAAACATTGTCGATCGAGATCCCCCAACTCTGCTTGCATTTAAATTTTCCATTTGTTCGAGCAATATAATTAATTACGTATTGTGTTTCACTTTGTCTATATGGTAAATGAATTTACAATTCTCTCTAAAGTATATTGTTAATTAGATTATCTAATTTGCATTAGTAATTGCTTTCACTATAGTGCCAAGCAATCAAAGTGAGAAATTCCTAGACTAATTTAATACACGTACTTGTTAATCAAACAAAACAAAATTCAATTTCACTGTATAAATACTATCAATTTAACTATCAAACAAAGGGAATGTAATTAGAATCCTAATTAAAAATTAGCGTTAGAAATAGTGGAGTCTTGTATCAAGCCTTCTAATTGATCTGAAAAATTAAATTACGCATACATGCAATAAAATTGTCTAATGATATACGTTTAACTTTCTCACTTAATTTAATTTTCCACGGTAGGTCTACAATAATTTTACAATAGGCCTAAGTATTTGTCACACTAAAGTTTATACTCTAATGTAGTTTAAACTAACATTTAGAACAATTTAATGAATGCAGATTGGATAATCACTCAAATTACGGACATCTACAGTATTCGGAAAGGTGATGCTTACGCAGATCATCAAAATCAGATGTATAGAAATTCTAATTAATATTACATTTGTCTATGTTAAAACTCATTCTCGAGTACTTAGATCCTACATATAAAATTTGAATACTACGACAGTATTTTAATACGTAAATTTGAAATTAAATATTGATGTTTCCATTGTCAACTCCAATTTTTCAAAAAAAAATATCGTTTTCTGACAGGTGATGATGGACTTACTGATGGACTACCTGAAATTTTTATCTATTCTCATCATCATGATGAAAGACTAATTTATTGGCATATCAGTTAGAGATTCCCTCCTTATCAAGGGGACTCGATTCTCTTCTCCAAAACTCAATATTCCATAAAAGCGGCGGTTATTCCATCCCATAAAATGAATGACGGCGATTATTCTTCGCGAGACGTTGTAATAAATGGAAGAGTTTGGTGTAGTTGTTCCTTGCTCTTAGATAGTGTATATCTTGAGGAAGATATATCGGAAGAGAATTATTTCGTTCAGTCAATGTACAATACTATATTACTAGTCAGAAGTGAATTCTTTAGTTTCACTTTCTTGCAATTTAAAAAAAATCTTTGTGTTCGTTCAATTTAATTTGGATTTAATATAGGGTCGGACGGGTTATCACTGCGCACAATCCCGCAAAATCTCTATTTACTCAAAAACTAAATGTACTGGAAAAAGTCTTTTTCTCGTGATGAAATGGTCATGAATGAAGATGGTTCTCAGCCAGTTTTGAAATAATACCTAAATAAATGAAATACTTATTGACTTTTTTTCGTGCGCAACTTTTAGTGAGTGTGACGGGGTATCACTGCAGATTGCATATATATAACACTTATACTTTGCATATATATAACACCTAAATCCATCCTCTCCCCGTTTTAATACCCCTCCTCCCCCCTATCTAAACCTCATTCTTTACCATCTAAATATCTCTCTCCTCCGATCTAAATCCTCCTCTCCTCCAATCTAAATTGCCCTCTCCTCCAATCGAAACTTCCTCACTTCCCATCTAAATTTCCCTCTTCACCGTTTAAATTTTCTCTCTCCTCTCGCTATTCCCCCTTTCCCATCTAAATCCCCCTGTCCCCATCTAAATGTCTGTGCTTCTCTCTACATGCCCTCTCCCCAATTTTATGAATATGCAACAAATTTAACACTTAAATTTTACGTAACTGTTAACTGCTTATATCATTTAATATAATTCGATCGTAGGTATATTCTTACATCAATATTTTAATTCAATAACCTCTCACCCCCCCCCCCCTCCTAAATATCCCCTCTTCCTATTATAATACTCCCCACATCAATTAGCATAGCTACTATAACATATTTATGCCTTTGTTAACAGGTAAAACTCATAATTTTTATATTTATTTACATACAAATATTCTTATTAACGATGCGCAGTTACCTCTAAAATATCTGTGGTATCACAGCGCACGGTTGTGGCGGGAAAACCGTTATAACTGAGAAGTTGAAAATTTGACATAATGGAACTGTTGATGTTAGTATTTACATGTTGAAACAGTATGAGTCTATAAATCTCGGTTCTAGAGTTATTGGAAAGTTTGCGTTATTTGCCAGTTGTGAAATACGACTCCTTCCAATTGATAAATGAGGGTTTTTGTGTGTTTATAATGATGGCTGTCACGAAACACGACTCCTCATGTTATACGAAACGTAAAGCCCCGTCCAGACGGTCAAATTTTTTTAGAGAAGTGACAAACTTAATGACAAACTAAATGACAAACTTATCGTCAGTTTTCAAGGAGTGTCTACACGGTCAAATTTTCTCGCCAAAAGTTTGAGGTTCACTGGCGTCAGTTTCGTCAAAATTAATGTTATATATCGTGAAAATAAAAATTATATAACTTGGTATGTATATTTTTTAAATTTAGAACAGTAAGAAACCAGAAAAAATAATTTGTTTTTAATGACAAAATATCGTCTTGAAAAGGATAGTCAAAAATAGATCATAGAAAACAATTCACAACGTAGGTAGCCTTCCTATAACTTAGATCTAATACAAACAATTATTAAAGAGTCTGTCGTCAGCCACTGTAACTAGATAGATACTAACTAAGTTTGAAAAAAATGAGGTTTTTGTAGGTGTACCTAGCTGTAATAAACTAAAATGACGCGCAAATAAAAAAATATTATTGCCGGAAAGTCAGTTTGTACTTCAAACTTTATCGTCAGCAAATAGTTTGACAAACTTTTTGATGACGATATCCAACATGTTGGAATAAAAAAACTGATGGAAAGTTTGACGATTTGCTGACGCTAGGAAGTTATCGTCATTTAGTTTGTCATTAAGTTTGTCACTTCTCTGAAAAATTTGACCGTCTGGACGGGGCTTAAGACCAATTCCTTACCTACCTTCAATTGAATAGCAACAAGCCTTTCTATGTCTATACCATTCAATTTAAGTAAAATTCAATAAGTACAATTTATTAAACCTTATAGTACAGTGAAATATCCTTTATTAAACTTTATAATACAATTAAATATCCTTCATCAAATGTTTGAAGCGATCACATAAATAAGTTGGCATAGTTTGCCGTAACTATGATACAAAAAATTAAACTAATTCAACAATGAACAAGTCGTGTTCAAGTTTGATATAAAGGGTAAAGTTGAAATAAATCAGTACATTGATTAAGAGCGAGCTGAAACTTTCCTGGCGGGACAGAGGAACTCTATAAAGTTAGACCTAAATCAGTCATTTTCAACACTAGCAAATAAAACCATCAGCAGAGCAGTCAATCACAACCATAGGATGTGGTCTTAGGTTAACAGATGTCGAAAAATCATCATTGCTTGTTACAGATCTGTCAGGATTGAAAGATGTCCAAATCATTCAATTTTAATCTTCAATATTTTAGTAATTTACTCAAAGTTCTATTAAATCTATACTATTCTAATAAATTTTCATATTTATCAATTCCATTTAACGAGCCCTCTAATACAATGAATAATTCATTTATTTATATTAATATTAAAATGTATATAATTAACTAATTAGCTAATTTGGAACAACGTGAAGTGTGTTTTAATATGTTGATTTTGAACATGAGAAGATAAATTAGTTTTGGTGTGAGTTTTTGGTTTAAATTACAGACATGAATTGAATTAATCAAAAATAATAATAAGAATTTACAACGAACCGATGTTTTGTCACAGTAAAATTATATAAGGTCGAAACGTCATTTGTTAATTAATGTAAGTGTGCATATAATTATTATGTTAGACTTCAATAATGTGAAGATGCGTAATTTTAGTAGATGAGAATTAAAAGGTACACGGAAACTGCCATGCAGAAAACTAACGAAGCGGAAAACTGCAAGACGGAAAACTGCCAGGGGAAAACTGCCAGTCACTTACTAGCAATTTAATGACTTTGGTCAATAATAACATTTGAATTTATAAAAAAAAACAGTTCGCAGTTCTTTAATGAGTTAAGGGGACATTCATTTTAAAAGTTATAACTATATAGATATTGAATCACTTAATATTCACAGGAAAATAGTATTTCAACAAAGCTACTTTTTCGCTTGTTATTTTTAACACAGTTAACGAAAGTTCTGTACACATAATGAAGATATAATTTCCCTTTCTAACATATTTGCTAAGTCACGTACATTTAAAAAAATGTTAGGTTAGGTATATAGTCCCATGTTTTTAATATCCTATTTACGTCATCAATATAGCCTTTGGTTATGAAACAAATGTTAACAGTTAAACTCCGTGTACTGATTTTTGATTACCAGCTAGTTAGATATTTTCGCAATAATATCATTGTAAATTATACAATAAATTAAGTGAATGTTTAATCAACTTATATGTATGCTCAATATTTATTACTTTTACATTTTTATTCTCCATGTCTTCAGTTTTACGAAATTCATTTACATATAAAAATTATTATTATTTAATATGCACTCCAATTCGGTCGAGTGAAAATTATTGTCAGAAAATTAGGTAGGTAATGCCAGTTAAATAATCATGGATGTTCCGGGTTGCAAATTCTAAATATTTCACAAAAATCGATCGAAGTTAAATTATAATGAGTATAATCGAGAATTAAGCTTGAATACTTATTCAATTCTCAAATTATAAACACAAAAAGAACTAATTTGACACTAAAACTCTTTGAACTGATAATGTAAAGATGAGTTGTGTAAACAAGGAAATTTTACTCTGTCCTTAATACAATTATTTCTTCGTTTATTCTCTCAGTAGTTTCAAAGAAGGTTTTTAGTTTTTGATTTCTATATTGAATTTGATTTATTTCTGTAATATTTATATAATAATGTATCCAAATATAATTATAATAAATTTATCTACATTATACTTTTATCTTTGATTTGTATACTAAGTACAAATGAATGTACCCTGCCCTCCTTAACGGAGGGCCGACGGATTTTTTTATAAATTCAAATATCATTATTGACTAAACTCACTAATTTGCCAGTACGTGACTCTTTATCAAATAACATTCAAATCTCCAGCTCTACGTCACAACCTCAAGCATTCTTTCTATTTTCAACATTCTACCGAAATCCTTTCAACATTCTGCCGACGTATTTTTCTCATATTTACATTATAGACATACCTTTCTTCTTTCTATAAAAACTGTTTGATTATAATTAGTTTATACACATTATCCTTTCAAATTACAGAAATAAACATATTCAAAGAGTATAGAGTCTAACAAATAAATCTCCAGCTCTACGTCAAGTCCATTAACTCCACGGAGATTACTCACCATGTCGCTATGTCGGCATCTCCTTTTGTAACCAGAGTATCGTTAAATAAAGTCACCGGCAACACAAATAGTCCCACATATTAAAATAATATTCACAGTAATGTCTTACACTTGCTGAACATGTATGGAAAATAAATATGTTCTATCCTCCATATTATATTCGGAATTACAAACTTGGAGAATTCAGCATTGCAGCAAATTAGAATTATTCCACCGCATGAACAGAACAATGTCTTTGAAAATATAAAAAAAATAAGGATGGGCAATGAGTGACATATTTGTAAATTTGTAAAAGCATTGGAATTCGAAAATAATTATTATGGATATAGACTTCCAGATTTTTTCAAAAATCTTCCAGACTTTTGATAAGATGTTATGTTTATTCATTTAAAAAAGTAGTTAAAACTTCAAACCATTCATAAAGAAATATTTGTGATTTCATTCTCCAGGCAGAAAATTAAGGGGACTCAATGAAAAATAATTGATTTTTTCCCAATTTTTTTATGTTCTGATATGAAAGAATATAGTCTAGAGAAGATGTACATAAAATTTCATTATGATCTGATGCTCTGATGGCGAGCTACACGCTACCAAAAGTACATCCCGCTTGCTAAAGTACATGTTAGAATATTCTTTTGAGGGCATTTTGACCCTGTTATGAAAAGTAGCCTTTGTCCAACTTCTAATGTCTATTTCTATGGTTCTAGGTAAACTAGATAAAATTTGTAAGTTGCACAATGATCAGTGATATATAAGCTACATTTGCATTTTGAGTTTTTTTTTCAATTTAGTGCATATAGATTTTTTTTAACAATAAAATATAATTTTTTTTCATACTTTCTTCATTTGTATTCTTATTTTCAAAATATCAAAAAACTTAAGACATATAAAAAAAAATTAAATGGCAAATATGTGAAAATGTCTAAGAAATCCATTTCCGAAATCTGTTTGTTTTTATCTCTTTTAGTTTTTGATGAATTTCAAACTTTACTAAGTACCCCCAGTGGGTGTTTTTAGGTGGTGAGGGGGGAAGGAGGGGTTGTACAAGAATTCTCCCTAAATAAAAATTTATGCATGGGTCATGATACAAACGCATGTGAAATTTCAAATTTTTATCATTATTAATAAAAAAAGTTCCGAAAAGTCACCATTAAGTTCAACAATGATGACAGAATGAAAAACCATCACATACTTCACCATCCACTTACAATTAGCAAAAAAGAAATATTAAACATGTTTAGGAAAATCTTCTATCTGTACTATTAATATCTGTTCCGAAGAATATCTTATTTATTTGAATTTTATATGAATCTGGACACTATGTTAAATATTATAATAAATAGAAAACCAATTCCGATAAACAAAAGAGTGATTACAAATAGTCTGACACTATTTTTACTTGACAATAATATAATATTTACTTTATTATTATTGCTATGTAGTATAAAATATTATGATTTATTTTAATATACTTGATTGCATTGGCAGAATTTTAATTGAATTTAAGAGTAAGGTTTCATTATAAATAAAATAAAATCTATTACTTTTAAAAAGTGGTCAATTGACTGCATCATATTTACAATAATATTTTATCAATACCCTTTGATATGAATTTACACACAAATAGAAAATCAATTGATATTATATGTATATTATATAATCAATTTGATTGATATTATTTAATCAATGAACTTTGATTTTCAAGAATTATTTTTTTCATAAAACACAAAACAATTGAATTTATTTCAATTATTGGTTATAATTTTATAGTAGAATGGAGAAGTTTATTTCATAAGTGATGCACCAAGAGTGAAAATGTATATTATTGTATTGCTTATTTTGATCGGATTCCGCTATTTTGTTAGTATTAAAATTATCTGTTATTCTCATCTGTTCTTCTACACATCCACCATACTAATAACAGGTAGCATGATTATGGTATGAACATTATATTGACATGTATTAACGTGTGTGAACATGTTCGACCTGGTTTGAACATGTTTTAACGTGTCTGAACATGTTTGAAAGTTTCTGAACATGTTTGCACGAATCTGTGAATGTTAGATGATTGATTTTGGTAAATCCAAAAAATATAGTTTTTCCAATTGAAAAAAATAAACGATTAGGAATTGGAAAATATGGAGAAATAAAGATTGGAAGTTTATCATAGAAAGAATTAGTATTCTGATCCCCAAGTTACGTTCTGCCATCTCTTGTATTCCCCGAAAGTTCCAAATTTTGCTGACGCTATCATTTTTGGCTGGTATTAGTTTGAAGTTGGACTGCATTACGGTAACCTACATCAGCAAGAAATAAGTGGGAACTGGCAGCAAAATAGGACTTGGCAATATTTAGATTCCTTCGATGGACGAATGGAAATATTCAGATTAGCAGTTCGAGAGATTGGACTTGTTCTTGTTATTAATTTTAAACTAAGAAACAGCTGGAAATATTTATTAATTCGTACAATTATTTTATTTAATATTCATATTAATAACATAGGTATATTGAACAATTAAAAAAGATTAAAAGCGCAGTATAAAAGAAGGAAATCTGTGATGAATTGTTCTCAGTATACCCATATCAACTTTCCAAAAAGTAAGTTTGTGGTTGTAAAATTTGAATATACTTTGAAATTGGTTTGGGCACACGACGACAAATTTGGAAAAAAATTAAAATATTAGGCAAATAGAATTTTTAATTTGTGATATTAAAATTATGATAGTACATAATCACAGTGTTCCATTTCTCTGATAGTACACCATCACCGTGACTCTTTTACTAATCTGATAGTATATCTTCAAAGTAACTCTTTCATCTGAAAGTTCTTCAACATATTGGCAAGTTTCTCTGATAGTTCATCGAATATTATTTTATATGATAGTACATCGTCGAAGTTACTCATTTATCTTATAGTACATCATCACAGTGACTATTTTCATTGATAGTACTTCAACAGAGTGAATCTATTCTCTTATAGTACATTAAGCAATTCAGAGATAATTTTAATTGAAATAATTAAGGATAATGAAGTAAAATTCAATCTATCTTATATCAAATTCATATTTAACAAATACATATATTTATATACATCTACAATATACTATTTTGAAACTATGAGGTTACTTACTTATTTATTTATAATATTTTGAAACACAACTGAACAAGGTTACAAAAATCATACATTCTTCCTTCTTCTATATTATTTCATGCAAGCAAAGAGAAAGAATGAACTTTCTACCAAATAACTCTTAAAGAATTTTTTTCTCCGGAATGCAATTTTGTGCTTCAAGAAGGAAAGGAAACAAAAGACAAATCTTCTTTTGAATGTAATCCAAAGAAACATGATGCCTCTGAATTCCTTTGCTTGAAAATATTTCAAAGTGTGTTTTAGATTAGTTTTGATATAGTGTATTATTGTTTTATGAATCAAACGTATTATTGAGTTCCAATAAAATGAATATATTTTCGTAAAAAGAAAAAAAAAATATAATATTCATAGATTCATCAAACTATACACAAAAAAATGTAATTGTTCTGTAACTCATTACTCAAATTTTGAATGAGATTTTTCATTTGTAATTAAAACATACTAATTCATGTTAAAAGTATTTTGTTAATCACACTTATTTATTTCTAAAACATTAGTTTAACTTTGTAATTTTTAATAACCATTATTTTCTAACAACAATGTTTGTTGACAGATAAATTTGTTTTTTACACTCTAAATCTAAATTCAATAATTCAAAATTCGTATTACAAGTCCCCTCCTAATAATTGGTTATAATTATTGAATATGATTATGGATATAATAAGAAGAAATAACATACGATATGTACTATAATTTATAAGGCAAATAAACATCGCCAAAACAGAAAACCTCCTGAGTAAAGTTATACCCATTTCTAAAGTTTCAATCGTTCAGGTGAGAACAATTTCAAAAGTTTCCCTCCGACAACAAGTTCCCAGAATGAATTCAAAAATTACCCCAAATTTCTATTGTTGCAATCGGTTTTCCGGTTTCTTTTCTTTTTTTCTGACAGAAAAGATTGGATTTGGAATTTATCTTTTGATTCAAATGTATGGGGAGGATTTCGTTCTGAAGGTATATGTTTATGAGGTTCATAGTTCATATTCACTGAATTCAAGTGATATGGAAATTAACACTCTGTTTACAATGATGTATTACATACAATGCATACTTTTTACTAGATTCTGAAAGCAATTTTAGTTTGTAGAATTACAAACGAAAATATTTTTGTGAATGAATTTTAGAAGAAAATTGGTGAGTACTGAAGGTAATATATCACTCATTTTCGAGAACAACGTATAAAAAAACAGCTTATGTTCCATAGTTCCATATTCTTGCGGAGTTAACATATGATACCATTTTTGTAATTCTTATATTGTCTTGAAGAGCAACCATTCGGAATTTTTTTAAGTTCATATCACTTGTGGTTAGAGATCATTTAAATTCATTATAAAATAATATTTGTCCGTATCGTGGCCCGACAGTTGGGCCCGCCGACCATTGGGCCCAAGACAATTGGGCCCCATTACAATTGGGCCCACGACAATTGGGCCCCGTGACAATTATATTATTTTTCATTATTTTTCAGAGTTTACTGTTTAACTTAATTACAGACCCTTGCTACTGTAATAACTAAGTTTCTGATAATATGCGTTTTGTATAAAAATATGGTATTGATCATATTTAAAATGAAGAATATTCCTTACATGATAAAACTATTCTCGTTATGAAAAATGATTATATTTTAGTCGAACAATTTCTTTTCAGGAATAAATGTGACTATTCTATTAAACTACAATAATTTTCTGTTCTGAGATAGGTCATGTAAGCAACAAATATCCTAGTTATACTATCTCTATATAGTGAACTCCTGTGAAATAAATGAGTTAGGATGTAGCCAATAGAAAATGAGAATGCAGATTTTTTAGATAAAGAAAAAATAGAAAATAAGGATGTAAGTATTTTAGACATGCCGGAATTATTGGAACATACAAATTGAATTAAAGTTAACGTGAATTATTAAAATACTGTTCAGTGTTCAATATTGAAGAGGTTTATGAATTATTATTACAAAATGTATTCTCATAATCTCATTTTATCCAAACAACTGTTCAAACAACTGTTCAATGTAACGTTTAACCTTTAAAATTTATCCATTTTTACCAAATATTTGTCTTTGTCAGACGATGGATCCATTGGATCCATATGTCATGATTCAAAATAATACAACTTATTTAAAGACTTCAAAGGTTTTCATTACATTGAAACATGAGATTAGCATCCAAATGTGATTTAAGGTACTTGCTAATATATACCTTATCAAGTATGAATCGAATTAAAAAATATGAACATATTTTTAGAAAATATAAAGCATATTTCAAACATAATATTGTCACTTCCCTAGTAAAAACAAAGTAACATTTCTTTTTTGTTCTTAATTGTTTTGGGGCCCAATTGTCGTGGGCCCAATTGTCATGGGGCCCAATTGTCCGGGGCCCAATTGTCGTTGGGCCCAATTGTCCTGGGCCTAATTGTCTTGGGCCCAATTGTCGGGGCCCAACTGTCGGGGCCCAATTGTTCTGGGCCCAACTGTCGGTGCACCGTCTGTATAATTATGATTAGTTTTATGATAATATACAATGTATGTGCAGTATTGGGATTGAGAAACAATATTTGAATGTACAATAGGACGAATTCCATGAACTCTTCTACGATCCTCGCCGTCAGTATATCAAAGCAACAAAGCCGCGATACTATCTTCTCTCTTTGCATTTCTATTTTCACGGAGAATGAAACCAACCGGAGAGAACATCAGAAACTCTGAGAGAGACCATTATCAGTGTATATAGCTTTTATTTATGGTCTTTGTTGACAATGAAAATTTTTTGACAATGAGAATCTCAAACTAACGAGAAAGCTGTTAAAAGCTATCCCTAGCATCTTTGGGGATAGGAAATGTTAAGAATCATGGCCAATGATTCATAATAATGAAAACGCATAACAGTAATATACTATATTTCAGAAGACTAAATATTCTCTTCATTATATCAAACCACATTACATTTTAAACATTCAGATGAGTTAGAAATAAAAATAAATTGGTGTTCTCAATAGACAGGAATTATGAAGCTACACGAATGAATATTCAAACATAATTCTACCAATTTATTTGCTCATCCTTTTTGATGATCATGAAGCATTATTCACACTTTATAGCTTTTAAGTACGGTAATTATCAAAAGCATAGCTAATACAATGTTACTTTAACAGATAAATTTGAGCAATTTTCACGCTGCAGCATTCTCATATATTTACAATAAATATCCATCAAGTTATATTCGGAAATAGTTTTAAATGAGTATGATTTCGATACTTGATAACGAATACTTGTGAGATATTTTTTACATATTCTTTGGTATAATCTTATGTGAAAAGTGATTTTAAATTCGTAAATAAAGACTTGACTTTTCCATTGAAAAAGGAATTAAAGTTTGAAATAATTAAAACTGAAATTAATTGAACTGAAAAACCGACCCAAAAGTAAATATTCCTGATAGAAAATTTTACAATTGCTTCTTGTAGCCGGAAAATTCGTACATCTCCCCGATAACTAGAGAAAACAACAAGAGCGTTTTCCGAATTTGAATATGTAAAATTATTGCTTTAACAGCTGAACATTTTAGTGAACCAAAATTTATTCGAAGAAATTATTAGATTGATATGCAAATTAGCAATCCTTAATTCACTAGAAACTGATAATATAACGTACTAGTGAAGAATTACCGATCGCAATTGCAATATAAATTTGAAACGAAAAAAATAGTCGAAAGTGGAACCTAACATTAAGGAACCAAACTAGTGCGTTGAAAACACTTTACCTGAATTTAGAATTATGTTTTAGTTTACTTGTTTCAGTCTCCAAAGAATAAAAAAAATTATATCAATGTATGTAGTTTGATGGTGAGGTCAAAATTCGATTAGAATTCCTTTTGGATTTCCAACACACTTTGCAATTGCAACCTTAGTTTCGGAAGGAAAAAATCTGAGTCTTGGTCTGAACTTCCACGTTGTAATAACAGTTTCTTTCAGAGACGAAGTTACAGAAATTGATCCTTGTGCTTTCAAATAAAAGATTCCTTTCCGTGCCTTGCTGTGTTTTCAAGTAGATGAGATTTAGAATAAAGTGGAGTATAGAAAATTTGAAATTTAACTCAAGTACAATATAAAAACACAGAAGCACGTACTCGGTTTTGAAATTCTATTTTGGTCTTCAAATAATCGTAAGTAACTGTTAGCCATAATGAGTTTGACGGGTGTTATTTAGGCACATGTCCTTTAAATTACATTATGTCTCTCATGTCATTCCTTTAAATTTATCGGCCTTTATTGACTTTGTTAAAAACCAAATATATTCTTGTTTTTAAAAGTTAAAAAACATTAATGTATCGGTGTAAATCAGAGTAAATCACGTAGATTAGGGAATTAATTGTAATGTAGTGATGTGTGGTAACGTAGAAATATAACTTAGTACCCACTAAACACACTTCAGTCC
This sequence comes from Caprella mutica, assembly GCA_947561585.1. Taxonomy (NCBI): domain Eukaryota; kingdom Metazoa; phylum Arthropoda; class Malacostraca; order Amphipoda; family Caprellidae; genus Caprella; species Caprella mutica. The sequence continues at coordinate 379,656 of CANNZV010000279.1, read as the reverse complement.
AGAACAGACACATGTGCGAGATGTGATTGGTTCACATTCCACACAATCGCAACTTTGCTCTCTCAGTTAACAATGTTTTATATACCTATATATTTATTTCATCTTATATGTTTAATATTTTTACTTGAAATTTGGTACACATTAGTTAAATACAAACAACAAACCTTCCCGTATCTTCTGAACGTCTTAAGGTTAATTTAAGTATGTTTTTAGCTATTATTGAACAAACCTTTCACGGAATATTTTGTATTTGTCATTGAATATCAATATACATATGATGTACTAGTTATCAAAATATACATGGATTTAAGGATATTGAAGAATTATTATCTTACCATTGTAATACATTACCTCTAACTATCAATTTTATATATTTGAATTGATTTTGAATCTGTGGGCATACATTATATCTAACTGATGTCACTCCGAAAATAATTAATTTCATGAGAATGTAAATGAATGCACACTTGAATTGAAGACACCAGAATCTCCCCTATGGAACACTCCACGGGATTGCATCATGAAAGCAGACTGTTCCTATTCACTCCAATACTCCAATCTCTTCTCTACCGAATACTAAAAAGTTCAGATATTTCACCCAAAGCCATCACCTCTCTGATCTTTCTTCCACTCAATTAACTGTCTCCATAAATTCTCCCTCCGTTACTTGTGTACAGGTTTCTCATTGAGTTAATTTCGCTAAATCTGCAGACTCTTTCAGTTGGTCGTGACAAGAGTATGTGATGTGTTAATCTCAACACCAAAAAATTCTCTAATTATCAGGTACGCAAAGAATTTAATATGTTTTTTAAGATTTGAATCGTTAAGAAATAATCTGATGCCTGTTCCATGGGGGAAGGAAGGAAAAATATCTGGCAGGAATATTTCTTCTGAAGTTTGAATGAAGCGTCCATTGAAAGAGGAAAAACAAAACCTTAGCTATAAATGAAATAACCTGATAGAATAGAAAATTTTGGAGGATTTTAACGATATAAATTCTTCTAAAACGAATGGGTTATCTTCCAAAAGTCTTAGCGAACTATTAATGGAAGAATAAAACTTGAAAATTAGTGGGGACAATATTTTTTTTTAAATTTTATTCTTCGATGGCCCAGCCATAATTTTCTCCCTGGTAAGTACACATGCGATTCCTGAAATTATATCACGATATTTTCAATAAAATAGAAGTCCACTCCGTAATGTTATTCAATTAGATAAGGCAGGAGAAACTAAATAAAGCTGTCAATTAAATGTCATTGAGAAGTGTTGCGAAAATATTTCTTATTCTGTGAAACGAGGCGCTTGGAGCGATTCAACTTACAGAGAAATATTGTAGGAGAGTCATCTTTAGCGACTCTTATGTTACGCTTTTGAAATACAATAATTAATTCGCATTTATATTAATGTTACACATGAATAAAGTTAAATGTCTTCACATGTATGAAATGCGTATACCTACACAATATATCTAAGTAATAATGGAAATACAAAATTATACAAAACTAGATTACGTGCACTCGGTAGAGCTCATACCTTCGCCTCAGCTTATCAGTTTGCTACAAAAATCAGAAAAATTGGTGACTGGATAGTGACCAATCGACCCACCAAGTTTCATGCAATATGGTTCATACTATTTGAGTTATTGAGTTATGAATGACCTTGACCTTGAGCTTTGATCGGATCGCTCCCATAATTCAACTAGATGGTTCGTGGACATTGTCCAATCGTTCCATCAAAGACAATACTTTTCGAGTTATTGAGTTATAAGTGGCTTTGACCTTGATCTTTGACCTTTGAGCTGATCGCTCCCAAAATCTAACAAATGGCTCCAGTATATTGACCAATCGTCCCAGTATGTTTCACATAATATGGTTCAATACTTTTGAATTATAAATGACCATGACTTTGACCTTCGACCAGGTCGTTCCCAAAATTTTACCAGCAGGTCAATGGACAATGACCAATCGTTTCACCTAATTTCAGGCAATATGAATGATATTTTTTCATTTATGTGAATAACAAGATGGTAAATAAATAAATAAATGCCGTCTATAATATAGTCTTTCTGCATTTGGCGAAGGTAATAGCAGGAGTCAGATTCAATTGATTTTTTCTCAACGGAGTTTCCGAATTGTCATGAGGCTTATTAATTTGTACATCGAATGTAAAAATTTTATTAAGATTCTTCCTTTTGAATTGAAAGATGCCCCGTACTCGAAACTTAACAGAATTTTCTATCTTGATATATTTATAACACACCTGATGATTTGTATTATTTTTTGAATAAAATAACTACACTTTCATAGTTATAATCATAATAGTCAATGATTTAAGTCGTTCCGTTCCATTTCCAGAAAATCCGATTGAAAACTGATCAATACAAAAATATAGCAACATAATTCATGGCAATATACAAACTAAAATAATGTCTTTTAATATTATTGATCATCATCATAATTTGTTTCTCGTTAATCTTTATAGATGAAAAACGATATTCCAATTATTCCCGTAACAAACGAATATCAAAAAATTACGCTTGTAGTACCTATTTTAATATTTGGTATTGGCCGTATTGCGGTATAAAATATAAACTAGGATAGCTTATATATTGTATATATGCTAAGAAATATGTATAAGCACTATAATACCCTCGTTCGTATTTTATGGTACATAGCATATTGCTGTATCTTGTTTTTTTTTTAAAGTCAGATTTATTACGACTGATATTACCTCTAAAATATATTATTAATAGTATTTAAAGTTATGAAAAGTAAGATGATTTTCGTAAAAGAATATCCGGTGGCTGAATTACCCGGTCACGAATACCAGATTCCATTTTATGTTATAATAAAGCATTCACAATGACAATTTGAAGGAGTATGTTGTGTTGAACTGGAAATATTACATCTGCAGTGCGACTTGGCAGAAAATTATTATAGAAAGCTACTTTTTAACTCACCTTTGGATGTACCGTATTCGAAATCAAAGTGGATGGAAATGTAGGAGAAAGAAATATTAAGGTTTAGAGAGAGAATATATCACCCAAAGAGCAAATTATGGCGGGGAACTACAAAATTGAGTAGAAACCTCTAACTGAAACTTATCTAAAAAATACTATAAGAAAATAATTTGCCGCTTTTTATTACCAAGAGATCTTATTCCGTTCTTCAAAATGTTATAAACATCATCAAATTATATTATTAGTATTATATTCTTCTTCATCTTGCAACAGTTTATTTTAATTCATAACTAATTTTTCACATCATTGCTTTAATTCTATCAGAGAAAACTCATTCAAGAAGAAAGAAATATTTCAATAATGTAGAGGGATTGCTTTGTTATTTTAGAATTTTCCATTAGTTGGGAACTCTAATTATATATATCAATACTTCCACTATATATTTCCATGATTACTATATCTAGAAATAATAAAATATTTATATCAGTTATGTTTATAATAGATGAAAAGAGTTATAAAATATGTAAAAACAAACATCATTTTAAAACAAGAACTTTAGGATAAGTTCCAAGTTATGGGACAGTTCTACAATTTCAATCATTCACGAAAAATATATAAAAATTATTATTTTTATTATATTCTATATCTTTTTATATGATCGAAAATATTGAACTGTCCGATAAATCAAAACTTACTTTAGTTAAATAGTATTATTTTCAGGTATAAATAAACCTTTGAAAAATTCAAATATATATAATATATATATAAGTATTTATCAAATACAAAAACCCAACCATAACAAAAACCCAATCATAGATCAATGATATATTTTTATTCTGTACGTGATATTTTCTTGTTGACTTTAATAGCAATGATTATTTTACTCATTGAAACCAAACAAACAATGCACTGATTTATGAAACATTTCAATGAAACAAATGAGTCTATTGCTCTCAAAGCAGAAATTTAATTTCGAAAGCCCCAATTAGTGATATTGAAAACTAGAATTCAGGTCAATTTTGATGATACAAGATCATAGTAAAATTCGGACAAATATAAAAAATAAAATGGTATCAATAATGATGGAGGTTCAGAATTGATTCTGAATAATTGGCAAAAAATTGAAATAAGTTTACTGAAAATGATATATTTTAATTTATGATTTCACTCCTCAATATTTGCATCATGTGATAGAAAGTACAGTACAAGGTAAAGGTACAGTACAAGGTAAAGGTACAGTACAAGGTAAAGGTACAGTACAAGGTAAAGGTACAGTACAAGGTAAAGGTACAGTACAAGGTAAAGGTACAGTACAAGGTAAAGGTACAGTACAAGGTAAAGGTACAGTACAAGGTAAAGGAACAGTACAAGGTAAAGGTACAGTACAAGGTAAAGGTACAGTACAAGGTAAAGGTACAGTACAAGGTAAAGGTACAGTACAAAGTAAAGGTACAGTACAAAGTAAAGGTACAGTACAAGGTAAAGGAACAGTACAAGGTAAGGGTACAGTACAAGGTAAAGGTACAGTACAAGGTAAAGGTACACTACAAGGTAAAGGTACAGTACAAGACAAAAAGATAGTACAAAGAAAAATTACAGTGCGAGACAAAATACAGTACGAGACAAAAGTACATTACAAGACAAAAGTAAAGTACAATACAAAATTACTGGATAAGACAAGATTACTGTACGAGATCTATTAAATATTTGATCATATTCAAACTTTCGATTTATTTAATTATTCTGCCTACATATACATATAAAATTCATTCAATCAAAATAAGCTTGAAATTTCCAAAAATCTATACATCTCTTATTATTTGTTCTTATATAAGTCTGTATTTTAACAACGGCCAAAAGTAAAATTTCAAATAAATCTTCATTTGTAACTCTCACCTCACTTTCGTTCGAAGAATTAAGCCTGTAGTAAAATTGAACTTACGTTTATTACACTAGTAAAGAACTTTACAGAGGTTGAACTCCTTTGGCCTTAAACTGTCAACTCCTTCGTCAACTGCTCTGCCAATACAGTTGTCAAGAGGTAAAGATGGTAAAGTGAATATCTATTATTTGTGAATCAGTTTCTATTATCCAATAGGTCCTTTGTTTATTTAGAAATGGAGAATGAGTAATTGTAATAATTGTCCTGAACAAAGGGTCAATGTTGTTCATTGATCTTTTATTCATTCAGAATTTTTGGAAAAATGACCTTTGCCTTCTATATCCCAATATTCCAGTTAATATCCCTTGTGTTCATTTAATTTCCATTCAAAGATATTACCTAACTTCAGTTTTTGTCATGACTTCAATTAATTACAATTCAAAAAGGTGCAGTGAATTTCTATTGTCTATATAGTCTATTCCCAGGCAGCAAACGTTATTCCTGGAATATTAAGGGAATAACCCTTGGAAGAAAGATTTATTCCTGGGATAATCTCTTAATATCCCAGGAATAAACCCTTGTTGCCTGGGTTGTAGTCCAAATGAAGGACTGTGAATCCGATGCGCTATTTTGATGCGTTATATTTTGAGCATAAATCGTATGGATGTGATCAATGGAAAACGTTTGATATATTGTGCTGTTAAATTATTTATTCATTAAAAACAATAAAGTAATATTAACTATCGAGGAAAAGACTTGCAATGAGTTATAAATTTTATCGTTTAGGCATACATCATTTTTGGAATTACGAGTAAATTTGAAAATATGGCATATAAATTATCAATACAAATTAGGAGTAGCTAATTATATGATAACCCGCTAAATAACGGGTCTTCAATAGTTATTTATTACCTGTTGTTCAGTTATTTTTAGTAAATAAAAATAAAAATTTAAAAATTCTGTATAAACTGATACTTATTTCATAAATAAATACATTGAGAAATTGAATGAAAACAGGGAAATTTAAATATCAAGTCAATATATTCCCGTGTGAATCATAGTTACATTTTTCATGTTTAATACCCGTTGTGTAAAAGCGAACATCAAATAAATAAACACACTAAGGAAATTATTAGTATAGATACAAATATATTTTTGTAATATAATAATAAGATAATAATGTTATAAAAAGATACAAATAATAAGATAATAATGTAATAATAAGATTTTAATTCAATAACAGCATAATATTACATTAATAACATAATATTACACTAAGAAGGTAATACTAAAAAGAATAGTAAAACTAATAAAATAATTAGAACTATATTTAATCATTCAAGCATTGCAAAGATACCACATTTTACAAAAACATTTTTGGTGGCTAAATAATCAAATAACGAAATCCACATAATTATTAAGTTTGCCGTTTGACATTTAGATTTAATGTAACACACACATAGTGGGCACATTATTTTGACTGAATAATTCATATGATTATACAGATTTCATTTTGAGCTACTGCATGTTGATAATAAAAAGTTGAATCTATTATATACGACTCTGAATTGTTTTCTATTGTTAAAACAATATACATTATGCATTATTTTTGTATTTATATTTTTTTGTAAGTATCTTATATAGGTTGGTCTGAAATCCTTTTTGAGCATCATGGGCCTCGATTATATAAATGAATAAATGAAATATTGGTTAACTTTAAATATACCAAGGCGAATTAAATATCAAATTAAAATGTTACTATTGAAAAAAATGTGACCAATAAAATATATTCGTTATAGAGGACATTATAATTTTAACCAAAATTATAATATTCTAAATCTACGAATGATTAGGGGTAGAATAATTTTATTTAAAAAAAAAAATTATCTATCTGTTTCTAAAAATGTTCCTATTTGAAAAAATCCAATCACTCGGATATATGACTGTGTTCTTCTATTCTGAATAATTGTATTAAATATCAGTTGGATAAAAATAAATATTTTATTAAATCTGCATGCTGTTTCCATAAATTAGTGATATTTCGATGTACAAAAAAAATAAAAAAAATTGAAGTAAAATCTGTAGATTTATATTCCAGGAAACATGATATTTGTTAATATAGGCATCGTTAACAATTATTATTTTACCTTCACAGACAGTCACATGCCTATTTACTTTATTTTTTATAAGTTTCCTTCAATTTATGCAATGATTTACATTGAAAAACTTTGTTATTTCAAAATTACAAAACAGGAAACATAAAAAATCTTTTTATTACACAGTTAAATTATCTTAGACTTTATTTTGAGTCATTCTTTCGTTAAAACAAGATTTCTTAGGCTTATAATTTTCAATAATACTTCAATTAATACATCGTCTTTCGTTCAATATTCAAATCAACACGCTTTTCAATCTTATAAATTAAGCAGTAAATCGTTTATTTGGTTGTGACACAAGCCTTCAATCAGTGTTCTTTCAGTGATAAAATCCAATCTTAATTCGTGTTAGATTGTAGTCAGAAAGATTTTAGTACACAATGATCAATCAGTTTTGTGTTTTCATTTTCGTTCTAAAATTAGTAAGAATAAATTTGATATACCAAAATGTGTCAAAATCAACCTGTAAGTCGTCTCAAAAACGTGACACTTGAATGAATCGAAAATATATTTTAGTTTCTAATTATGTTTCTTAAAAGCATGGCAGTGTTTCAGTGTGATGTAATTTAGTTAAAAAAATTAAACTGATAAAAAGTAATTCACATTTTAGGTCATTCCCAGATTTTCTTTTCACTATTATCCACATGGAGATTGATGGTATTTTTTCTTTGGCACTGGGATATATAAAATCAGTTCTTAAATTTTACAGAATAGTATACATTTGGCTAGAATTTTTTATCATATTTTTTATCAAATATTATTAAAATTAAACATTTAAAATTTATTATCCTTTCTATATAGAAAATAAAATGTATGGAAAATTTATCATACAATAAATGTAATTTTTATTATTTATCATACAATAAATGTAATTTTTATTATTTATCATACAATAAATGTAATTTTTATTATTTATCATACCAATAATAATTATATAGTATTTAACAAAACTACATTAACAAAATATAGAAGAGAACGTTATAGATGGGCATTGGGCATTGAAGTTGAAGTAAAGAAAGTGGACGCTTCAAAACTAGTTTTAAGAATGATTATGTTTATTATCTTTTTTTAAAGCCTTCATAGTTAATATGTTGACATAATATTTATATGTATATGCGTGTCAATTTAGATCAAATCATATAATAAAAAATATAAAAGTTATATAGGATATAATGACTTAATTTCAGATTGCTTACAGTTACCAAAAGGCGGTGATAGATTTTTGCAAAAAATTCATTATTCAGATTTGGTGTTTAGAAACATATATTACCTTATACCTTGAATTATTAAATGGTCTTAATAGTGACCAATATCCACCAAGAGAAAAACTTATATGCTCACATAAAATGTATCTGAATAATAATCTGTTCAGATCTGATTTTAAACTTTGACGAACCACATCTCATGAAGATGGCGATGGTAATTCATAGGAAAATGGCCATATCCTCAAGTAAAAGAGCATATCAGTTAAGGAAAAATAAACAGATTAACATCCTAATTTATGCTGAGCCCTAAATCTGCTTCAACAGCTATTGGGGTAATAGACTTGGAATCTAATCAGCAAGATAGACTTAGTTATCAAAGTCTTGGGAAGGTAGCGTATACCATCAGTGATTATCAGCGATTGATTATTAAATATATGCTGTGTTAAGTTTATCGACGAAATTATATGCAAAAGATTATATATAGTAATGAAACAATGTAGGTCCATGATATTATTTTATCTTTTAATTGAATGGAGTCATAAGAAAATGGGAAGACTGTGAATTTGTGGAATCTAAAATATGCATCTACAAAAAATATAATATTTTATGCTATTTAATTTTTATAATCAAAAGCTTATTATCAGAGTTCATAACTGGATAATGAATATTTCATAAATTCCTCAGTTTGTACTCAACTGAGACAACTATATTACAAGAATAGTAGGATGAAAAATTAAATATTTATTTTTGCTCTTCATATATTACCTATAAATAGACGCTTTAACTTCGCAAGCCTCTTATAAGTCTAAAGAACACTTCTGCCATTTATGAGAAAAAACGAAAATTAAGGTTTTATTTCATTCAATTATCATTTTGTGTTACCAAGATTTGAAAATCACACCACTACTGTTGACTTTTATTTTCCCCTAATAAAATGAAATGAAATATTCAACAATGAACTCTTTTTATCAAATTAATGAACACAATAATTTCTAAAAGTCAACAAAACAACACTTGAAGCAGTTTGTGAATGAATGAAAAACAATTTATTCTGGTGGGTAGAAGAACTAGGTTATGAAGAGCACGTCGTGTCAATATTGTGCCCATAATGTATTCAGTTGGAGTCTGGGTGTGGATTTGGCCGACAGGAGTGCAGATTATAAAATTCACTCTGTAGTAGGTACACGAGAACATAAACATGAGACTTGATATTTCCGCACGTGCTAAAAAAATTCTGTTGGATCTTTATTCATTTCAGATATCCTGTGAGAATGTTATATTTATTGCTGGAGACAAGAATGCATCCAATAACTCAATGTTCATAAACTGAAAGTATCAGAGAACTCTGCAAATGAAACCTTTTCCATTCACTAAATTTTGAGAAATTAATTGTATATGTTTGAGGAGGCTGTCCTACTGGAGTGTACTGATTAATTATTGAAAGAAAAGAACAGTAAGTCTCAGCTGAGGAAGAGATTACTTTGGATTCTGGTCACAATCTCGAGGCCAATAATGGAGTCAGGAAAACAAAAGAAAACATTAAAGAGTCCTTTTTTGAGAAATAATTCGACTTTATCAGTTGTGAGTACTGATGAGAAAAAAATCATTACTGTTAAAATAGCATCAAAGATTTATCTGTCCCCAGTTTTGACTCATGGAATCTTTTGTTCAGTTGGCCTATTTACTCAGAACAATATTCCAATATATTCGATTCCCCGAATTGAAAGGTTTGTCTGAAGCGTAAAATGTCCGGTGACTCCGGAAATTATTCTCGGAGACATTGTTTGATTGGCTTCAAATCAATGAAAAAAAAATTGAAGTAAATGTAAATAGAGTGGATTGATTTGTTAATGTTGGACTGATGTTGACATTTTTTCAAATATTGTTCAATGAACAATGATAATTATCGCGTCTTTTATATAGGTTTGAATATACGTTCAAAAACTATTATTCAATTTGGTTTCACCTAAAGTTTGATCATCGAAAATGGTTGGAAAATAAAAGGAACAATAATTAATAAAAAAAAAATCAAAATAATAAATTTACATTTTAAATAGGAAGAAAATATTTAACATAAAAACATAAAATTAATTCATTTTCGAATTCAATTTTAACTAAAAACAAAAAATTAATTCATTTTCAAATCAAATTTTAAGTGAACATATCACAGAAACTAAATCGTCTAGAAATATGAATAACTCAAAAATTTCAATTTATGAACAGTTAAATTATTGTGGAAGCCATTTTAAGTGAAACAACAAGCAACTTCAGAAGAGCCGATCCTGTGCGAGTTAATTAATTAAGTTCTATAAAAAAAGAAGTGTAAAGATTTAGTTAGTGAAATTAAGACAGCTTTCCTCCGACCAGACACACACATAAATCTTCTTATTTACAATTGAGTTCATTGACTTAGAAAATTTGGCAACTATTGCTAGTTCATTTACAGAAATTAGTTAAACTTAATGAGTTTGATCATCAGAATGAATGGTAAAGTTTGAGTATGTGTTAAAAAAACACATGTCTTATTTGTAAATATACGGTACTGTATTTTCTACAAGTTGTTAGTATATACGTAATAACTTATTTATATCAAATTTCAAACATATTGGCAAATATTGGCAACTGAGAGAGAAAAGCTGTGATTGGGTGGAGTGTGTCCCGATCACAGCTCACGTTAATTAACTATATTATAATAATAGATCAGTATTGGAAACTTTACGAAATACTAATATTGAATTTAGAGAATATTAATAAATTTAAAACATTTTCGTATCTTATGGAATATGATATTAGATATTGTATCAGTGTAGAGAAAATATTTTAATGTCTGTAAATGATTTTAAATAATTTATTTCTCCCCCTTAAATATTCTTGCTAGTTAGCGGGTTTGTCCAATTTGAGTTTCTAATACTTTCAACCAGTGTAGTAATACATTTCAATAATAAAATAGTTCCATTTTAATGTACAATCAAGTTTTATTTAATTAATTTAAACTGAATCGTCTAGTGTTTTTTGTAATTTTTATCGATTTTTTTTTCACTCTATAGCTCCCCAGTAAACATTCTAAAGAATACATACAAAAAGTTTCATTGGGGGGGGGGGGGTCAATAATGGAGGGGGAAGGTGAAAGATAGGGTGTGCCACAGTAGCCTCTCCTCCTTGCTAAATTGAGCTTAGCCTCCCATTTTTAGTAGATGGCTTCGTCTTTGCCTTGGGGGACCTTAGAGTATCCTGGCAGAGACAAAAATCTCCTTTCTTTTGCTTATAATTTTGATTTTTGTTTTGTTTTTCTATAATTTTCAACACTCTTTGGTTTAATGTAATATTTCGGTAACTATTTTACTCAAATCGTACTCGCACCAAGTCTATAGACTCAATAGGGGTTGGTGCTATAGAAAATTATGGAAGCTAATATGTTTAGCTTGAAATGCCTAAGACTGTTGCGAGAGTTTTTTATAATTACGATCTCTATCTAACTTTTTTTATTTGAAAAATAGAAATAAGTGATTTTTTTTAAATTGAAAATAAAAATAAAAATAAAATGCAATGATAAAATATATTGATCGACATTCCATATTAAAATACTTATTCAAAAGCTGAAGATGACTGAAGGCGAATTAAATTTTAAAATTCTGTTCAGAAAATACGAACCAATACCATTATTAAATTGTTAACTATTATTATTAAAATTTTATCAAAATTGTTTACTAACAAAAGTTTATTCAAACTCAATGCATGATGCTATGACTAATTCTAGCAGATGTCAGATATTAAAATCCCACCAGTGAGAATTTAACATTATACGTACATAATATTCATTTGTAAAAATACTATAATAGATATCTTGAAGACAGACTGAAAACTTCCTTAGAACTAAATAAGTGAATACATTCATCTACTTATACAAAATGAGTCTCATTGAGAAATTCCAGAGTAACCTCCTCATTTCAAAGCTCTTTGATACTCAGTGGTGAAAAATGGTCTATTCTATTGAGTAGAAGGAGCCCTTTTGAGTGATTGTATTTTTTAGTATTATGAAAGATTAGATTAAATGTGCACGCTTGTGGAAATGTCAAACTGAATATAAGGATATTATTCAGTTTTAGAAGTAGGTGGATGATGATGCCTTTTTCATTCTTGATAAAACTATATAAATAGTGATTGGCACATTTATAGTTTTTCATCTTTTTTGCAAACAGTATAGAGAATAATCTCATCTTGAAATTTGAATGATCAATTTGAATGAAATCCAGTTATTTTTCTATAATAATAGGAAAAAAATGTAATGCAAAAGTTAATAAATGTTTTTTAACTGTGCATTTGCTCTTTTAATTCCAACATTACTTAATTAAAGACTTCACCCTTTTTCTCAAAATGCAGATTATTCACCATCGCTATCCAATTGAAAATAGGAACAGGTTAGAGGCAGTGGTCAAGTCGATTGGAGTATTCACTCCGGTAGTTAATGAGTAACTAGAACGTAGCGTGGGAGCTAAACTGACCACTTAGGGGGCTAACTCCACTTCATCGCAACTGCGCAGAACTAATCTGGGAACCTGCTTCCATCTACCTAGAACCCTGCATATATGTGGATGCACTGCCCTTATTCACGACAGTAATATTATATTACTAATATAGAAATTTTGTCTAAGGACTGTGCAGTGACCATGCACAGTTAGGCAGCGCACATAGGCAGATGAGAGCAGGTGCCCGGAGCAGTTCTGCGCAGTTAAAATGGAATGGAATTAGCCCCGAAAGTGGACAGTTTGGCATCCAAGCTGCGCCCTCGCTGCTTCCTGACTGATGGGGTGACTTCTCCGATCGGCTTGACTGCTGCCTCGAACCTGCACCTATTTTCAATTTGGTAGAACAACATCATTGATTTATCACCTTTTCCGACCAATCGGAGCTGTAATCAAACTTCAGGCAAAAATATATTCCAAGTAAGTATTTTCAGTAGTATCCACGCTTTCAGATTCCTTTGAATAAAGTTAAATAAAAATGTCTTAACCAAAGCAATAGTTTTCTCAGTAAGTATTAGTCTGAAAGGTCCATCGATCTCAGAACTGAATTGATGAGAACAGAGTGACAACGAAAACTCCATCTGATTTATTTGAATGATATCATTTCCAGCAACAAATACTTAGTTTGATCTACCTTCGAGTTCTGCATCTCTCATATTTAACTATAGAGACTATTAGATCTCGACAATTAGAACTAGCACACAATACAATGATGGAATAGTCATCCAAATTAAGAAGTAAATGTTAAAACATTCTTTCTTCCTAGTCTTTTGGTACTCCACATATATGCAAAAAATTCTGCCCAAAAATTGAATATCAATTATTCTCAAGTTTATTTGCTTAATAACATTACTAATTTATTACCACTCAGAGGAAAAATAATAAAGAGCATTTACTGATCTGGAGAGGATATAAGAAAAAGTGAAACTAAAATTTAAAAAATTCTATTGCCTTGAGAAAAAATATAATTATTGTAATCTTCCATGGAAATTTATCGCGTCAATATGTAACTAATGTTCTCAAAATTTGCACTGTAATGAAAAAGAGCTACTTCTAAATTTTGTCTGTAAATAAGAAATACGTCATTTTCGCATCAAAAGCACTAAATACTCTTAGAGTTTCTCCCAAAGAATCACCATAATTTCACTCATAACACAGTATTCATTCACTCCGGAAGATCTGCAAATGTCAGCTAAATTGGCCGTTGTGACTTGAATGTTCTCTTTCGTGAAAGAAATGTCATCTTCAGAAACAGATTTAGCTGCTGCTGCCTGTAACCAAGTGTGTAGACAATTAGCAGAAACTGAAAAAGATGGGGTGTAAAGCTCAATATGTTTCACTGCATTACAGAGTTTCAAACATTAAAAGGATAATGAGAGACCTCATAGATTGCGAGTCAGAGTGTTGTAGGTACTATGGAAAATAAATATGATTATTCCATTAAAATCTCGGTAAGTTTCCAGTAGACTCAACGTATGTATATTAAATTATGTTCACTACATACCAGATAATACAGAGGAAAAGAAAAAATATTCAATATTCAAAAGCTGGGAAAGGTTTATCCAGCACAATATATTGTGCGCAGATTTGCATCTTCTCTACAAGTTTGCAATTTCTCTTGTGTTAATGTCTACGATGTTCCACTATATTCTCTGAGGAGACAAACGAGGCATATAAATGGTGGGCATTTAAGATATTCTCTCGCCTATAAGAAATGAAATATTTATTCACATGTTCCACTTTCTTCCTCCGCGTAGCACTCCTTCTTTTCAGTGAGTAGATCATAATGTTGGCAATCCTGATAATGCTGATTAAGGAGGCAGCAAGAACAAAGAAGATTGACGTGATGAATAACTCGCCTCTAGTGGACCTGGAACCAGATATTCTGGAATGAAAATTCGTTTCCGGCTTGTCGTTATTTGTTTCGTTCTTGCAGTTGCTTTTGAGCGTACTGTGGCCATTCTTATCAAAGGATGCACTCGCTGATTCAGATTTAAAATAGCGTTATTAAGAGGTGGACAACCTATGTGTTCGTGAAGACCCTTAAACCTATTTTATAGTTACTCTGTGAAACTATTCACTAATAAAAAAAATTATATTTTAACCTCATTTATACGATATATACATACATATTCATTATTCTTATTAGCAAACAAAGGCATAAGGCATAATGATATAATAAATCATAATAGTAAAGATAAACTACTCGGTTTAATAACATATCTGCCTTAGTAGAAGCTTCCTAAAGGTTCATTCATGATATATTCGTGCAATTAATATCAAGTGCTTGTAAAATGAGTGATATAAAATCGTATTAAGAAGTAAGTTGTGAACTTATTAAGATAAACATATCAAACGTTTCAAAAATATTATCGTCCAGTGCTAGTGAGAATATTATTGTGGGGCCTTAAAAGATTTAGAGAGGACTCTTTTTGAGTGGCTCCACCATATTTTTTTTATCTCTAGAATATTGACAGTATAAACTTTAATATGCTATATTACTAAGGAACTACCTAATTTAAAAGTTCAATTTCTAGTCGGCGAAAATGAAGAGAACGAATCTCTCATAATCTTCTATTGCCACACCATAAACTTATTCTGTTGAAGATAGTAATGGTAATTATATTCTATGGAATTAAACAAGTTCATTTTCATCGAATCTAGTTTGCTATATGAAAAGTAAAACGAAGGATGTGATGAACATTTTCGGTCTTTTCTAAAATTGTAATGAAACTGGGCTATCAAATATATCAAAAATAATGAAATTTCCGAACTCATTACTATAATGAAATAATTTAATGAACAGAATATGTAGGTATACCATAGAACTACTCAATAATGACATCCCTCATAG
The DNA here is from genome assembly GCA_947561585.1 of Caprella mutica. Lineage (NCBI taxonomy): Eukaryota > Metazoa > Arthropoda > Malacostraca > Amphipoda > Caprellidae > Caprella > Caprella mutica. The sequence continues at coordinate 364,077 of CANNZV010000279.1, read as the reverse complement.
TGAATGTAAATTTTTAGGTAAAAAACTAGTCTCAATAGTAAACTCTTTATTTTTCAGTCTGACATGAATAGCCATCAATTCAAAAAAATTATAGCCATTTATGGTAGACTGAAGAAAATTTGTTCATTATACATACAGTATACAGGCTACTTTCTCATTCAGATATTAGATGAGCACTAATGGAGTTGCCTGAGGGACAGACAGACACAATGGTATTAGAATGTGCGTCGCATAATTGCTAAGCTAATTAGAATGGAGAAGTAAGCGGTGAAAATAACAAAAATTATTATGAATACTATTAAAGAAAAGAGTCACTGTGGTGATATACTATCAGAAAAAATAATCACTGTGATGATGTACTATTATAAAAAAAATATTCACTTTGAGGATAACCTAGGCGCGTGTAGCATTGAAGATAGCGCACTTCTAATTCTAACCATATATAACCCAGATATTTATTCGCGATGGTAGATTTGAGGATATTATCATATGTAACATCTACCTAGCAGAGGAATAAATCACAAGGGGATAATAATATAATGTTTTATTTGTTACAATGGTCAATTGACATTTAACAGATTCAGAAAGTGATTATTCTTACTTTATTTAACTTAATGAAGAATGACACAGTCATATTTATATCATATACAGTATATTACAATTGAGTTATGAAAATATGCATGTATTATTAATAATCACGCTAGTTGATTTAGTTCATAAAATCAGTTCTAGAATTATTTCGTCTATTTTCAACTAAACTGCCGAACGTTTTTACTCTTCAAGATATTAAAATTGTAAAAGGTAATTGTATAGCAAATAAAACTGAAAAAAAAACTATAAAATCAGAATAATTAGATTTTTGTCAATTCAATCGTTAGATATGAACTTATCACTTTCCAATAAAATGAATAATACATTTTATTATTCTCGATACAATATCAAAGTGTAGTTTTTAGGTTTAACGAACGGTTGATAAAAAAATGAATATCTCACGAAAGTATCCGTAACAAAATAGAATCATTAACTATATTTCATGAGAAGAAGAGTGGTGGCTACTCAAACCAATGGATGGTTTGAAGGAGAAAGGAAGGAGGCAAAGTGAGATATATGGAGAGACTCGTGGGAGACCGTCTATTGTCAACACGGGCAGAGTGTAAGGTGATTCATATCAATCTACCTATCGGAGACCATCTATTATTTTGAAATACGTTTCAGATAACGATTCATTTTTCATTGTATATTACTTCTTGTTATATACAGTAGATGTATTTAGAGATGATTGATGGATTTTATCTTCAAATTTTATAAAAATTATTCCCGTACCAGTGAAACTTAGAGAACTTATATAGGTACATAGTATATCGTAGTGGGTTAAGAGACAAATACGTTGATAAATATTTAAATATATCAGTAGTAGTATAATCATATAATAATAAATATTCAATGAAGAGATAATATAACCACAATAAGTTCACAGTCAATTTTTCGACACCTAGCCATTAAAAGTTTTAGAATAATAATAATAATCTTTATTGATACAAATAAAAAAATAAAATGAGGATACATTAAAAATATATAATTTTCTGCATCAAGCTTGTTCTAAGTGTTACTGCTGTAGAGCAGCAAACTAACTGTTTTCTCAGTTACCTAGGGACTTGTCCGTGAATTGTCAGTCATCATGAATAAATATTAATAATTTTATTTTTAAACCGAATAGGAAGCTGTTTTTTCATGACCTTTACTTTTCAGCATAAATAGATACGATTAAATAAAAAAGAAGGAGATAAATGCAAGATACATTCATTCAAATATACAGGGTGTTTCGAAAAACCCAGTTGGTATATTCAAAAACTATTATAGGTACATTTTTTTGGTAACTTTTTCATTGTTGAACCCTTCTCCATCACAGTAAAATTATCAATTAGTTATATTAATTTTTGTGAAAGGTATTAGGATTTTATTGATGGGTGATTAAATGGCTTTTGCACAAATAGTTAGAGAACCGAAGAAATATTTGTTTATTACCTTTGCTTGTTAATCATATTTCAAATAGATAATTATTCTTTGGCGTTTACCAATGAATGTGTAAATAACGAATGAGCGTTTTTATCAAAACAATATAGAAAAGTCAATTTTTCAAGATTTTGTAACAGTTTTAGTGAGGACTGGTGCGCTAGGACCAGTCCCAAGGTTACTAGGATTAATTAGATCATTTAAAATAATTAGATTGGTTAATATGGATGCTTAAATCCTTGAAATAAATATGATATCTACGATTCCAAAATATTGTTCAAATTCAAATTATTGTTTAAATAATATCAAGTAAATTTAACGGGCCCAGGTCTGTTATCTTTACTTGCTCCCAAAATATATTAGGAGTAACTTTGGTAATTTAGATGGTTGTTATCAGTTTAGATATTTTGCCATAATTTCAGAAGGTGGGATAGATTAAATCCACTTTTATGGTAAGTAACGTATATAACTTACCATAAACGAATTCTTGATGTTTACCATCTGTTTCGGTTACGGCAGAAACAGATTTCATCTGAAAACGTTCTATCAAATTACCAAAGTTAGTCCTATAATATTTTAAATACACGATGAAATAAAGCGAGACCTGACCCTCACCTATTCGATTGCCATAAGTCATAGATGTATTATTTTCGAGGAATACCTGTATACTAAGCAAAAGTCAATTCCGCTGTTTATGAGATATATACCTTATTTCAATTTATCTTCATGTAAGTAATTTCAATCATCATTCAAGTTAAACTTCAGCTTAATAATCCATTCATTGTGGTTTTCTTTTCATGTTAAAAGTTTAGACATTCGAATTACTTGAATTATATTTTCATTTAATGATGAGCCAAATATATTATGAATAGAATTAGGTGATCTATTGTGAAATTGAATTTAATAACAGCATTTGAGGAGTAATATATTATTTTTCATCGTTAAGTAACATGTGAAGTGTAATGAAATAGTTAGAATAATTTCAACATGAGGAATACATTGCAATTTTGACCTCGGATAAATAAATACAAACATAATCTTAAACTGCTGGCTCGGTCGAAATCAAGTTTAGTTACCTAGCAATAAATATTCTTTCCGTGAATCACCTTCTATTACTGCAATGTACACTAGGCACTTTAATTTGTTCAGATAATGTTATCTTTCTATCCCACCATATTGATTGTATCACCATTGCACCTCGGTGGATGGAGTTGCACCCACCACTCTGCACTTGAAGATGATGCTCTCAAATCCCCCTGTGATGTTAGGGCCTGGCTTTAACAGCTCCACTGATAATCGTTTACTGTCATGGGATAAATAAAACTGTCATTCGAATGATTCTATATTCACTGGAAACAGTTCCCAATTTCATAGTTGACTATTAAAATCAATTATTAATAAATTTATAAAATTAAATTAAATTAATTTACATATTCACCTTTCATTTTACCTGAATGTCATAACGTATGCGTAAAACACAAATATAAATTTAATACTTACCAAATTCAAATTAGTATTTTTCTTAATCATATAATAGGCTAAAAGATTGCGAGAATAACCACTTATCGGCTGGTATAAGTTGCTGTTTCGTGGCCAATCGTCTGTTTTATCATCCAGTGATGGAAGTTTCTTTTCTCGTCATTTCTGACTGCGTGGTTTTTAATCTCCGCAGCCAGCGTGTCTAGAGACACAAAATTGGTGTCTTTCTCTCTTCCAAATTGTTATTACTTTTGGCTCCAGGCCAACCATGCTTCCTTCCATCTATTCTACTTCTTTTTATTCCTTTTCATAACATAAAATCCTATACATCTCCTTTCATTGCATTTAAATGGAAAGGTCGAAAACTAGAATTAAGATTTGACTCTTTGTAGCAACGTTTGGCACATACTATTATTGTGTTTTACTAAGAACCAAAGAATTAATCAGAAGAAATGCATTGAAGATTGATAGGAGTTCTATTTTAATCATAAACATTCCCATCTTACAATATCACACTCAAATACAATTCAACAATCAAGGAATTATATATACAGTATATTAATTTATACAAACTATTTCATCTTTCAAATTAATGAACAGATATGTTGGAATACTCTACCGCACGATGTAAAATATAAGCTAAGAAGTGCCCTAACAAATATACAAGCTTCAGTTTCGTTCATTTAGAGGTACTATTCACTAACAGAAAATGAAGCAAAGTTTCAGTATCTGAGAAGTTGAGTTGAGAAGTGAGAAGATGGAATTGGGTGTGGGAGAGGCATATTGTTAATATTGTGGCTTTGGTAAGTTTATAAAGTAATGAAGTAAAGAAGACTTTACTAAAGCTATTAAAAAACGTAAAAAGAGTATTTTCGTATTAAGAATTAAGTTCCGTTGCACATTTTAGTTGAATGATATTGTCTTTTAGAAAATACAGAAAGTAAGCATTGGAATTATTTACGATAGACTCACCTGTAAACAAGAGCCACCGACGCGTTCCTGTACAAAGAGGACCAGTAGCACCGGTTCATCAGGGTTTGAAGACGTCACGTCACATGAAAGACATGCTGTTGTACCTCTTCCTACGTTAACTACTACTAAGGCTCCGGAAAAGTAAAATGAACTTTATTATACAAGTGAGCATTTACGTTAAAAGTAACGGTAAATAAATAGTAATAACTTAACTGTAACTGTAACTTAACTCGTTAATAGAGTCGGCCACTTTCCCAATAAAAAAATATGAATATTAAACTAAGCATGATTTCAATATATCCTGACCGTATCATGGTTTATTCTTCATGTTAATAGACTAACGAACGGTCTGTGTTTTTGATACAGCTTGTTATTTAAAAACAAATATATTACCTATTAAGATCAAGCATTTCGTCTACGGACATTTCATCACGCGGATGAAACATTTAATCCTCGGACAATTAGTCCAAGATTCGCTTTATGTTGTATTATATTTGAAATATGTATATTTTTACAATACATATTGTTTACATATATTCTTCAATGTAAAATTAGAGAAAAATCCTTTGTTAATTCAATGTATTTGCCTTAAATCTTATTGCAATATTCATAAAGAAAACCCCTGCGATCGACCGTGCAAAAAATAAAAACAGAAAGGAAAATCTCCGAACAATAAGCCCCAGAGGTCAAATACCCCCCCAAAAACAACAACTATACGCCCCAAAAAGCAACAACTAAACTCCCCTCCCCCCACAGTTATTATAAATAGCCTAATACATTTTTATTTATATATTCTAAATTATAATTTTTTTTGTCATAATTTGACAAATTTTTAGCAAAGTAAAGTATACCTATTTTATAGTAAAACAGTATATATCTCTTTATATCCATAGCAAAAAAAAAGGAACTAGGCTATTGATATCGATCGTGGGCTCTTGTACCGGGGAGTCTTTACTTGCGGACTTTTGTTCACGGGTTAATTGTTCGGGGGTTTTATTGCACGGGGGTTTTGGTGCGTTTTTTTGCACGAGCTTATTTGTCCTGTCACATAGTACAGTACATGAACATGGAAATTGGAGACATTTTTTGGGACGTTTATTGAACGGTACTTACATTAATCACCTATATATAAGAGTGTTCAGATTAATTTTTTAGTAACAATATTGCCTCAGAATTAATTTGTGTACAATAAAATATTTCGAACAGTTAACATTCCCGGAAACTGTGAGTGTTCAGTAATTGAATGTTTACTCTATAAATAATATTAAATAAATTCTGAAATAAAGGACAAAAAACATACCAAGAAAAATATCAATACTATTGTGATGAGAGATCTGATAAACTAAGTTAAAATTATTCCAAATCGATATTATCATGTTTATGACCAAAATAAACTCTTTGCAGCCATTATTCAATTAATAATTTTAACCAACTCTGAGGGTGAGATAGGTAAACTAAACACAAAATATGTTATTTAGAACTCGTTATTCTTAACTGGAAATTATGTTAAATGTAAAAATCTGAATACTGTTCATTACTACATTACATTTAGTGTTGAATGAGAAGTTGAATAGCCAATTGGATATAATTATGAAGAATATATTAAGTGTATACAAAATAATATAATTTAATATGAGTGATATCCCTTAAAAAAAGAGCGTCACAATTATTACTTATTATTAATATTTATTCAACGTAAATAGGAAATAACCGAGGAAATTATTTGCATGCGTAAATGAAAGAAATAAACAGAGTGAATTATATAGTTTATATTTACATTATCTATAAAATAAAAATGCATAGTATTATAAGAAATGTAAATAAACTTATAATTAATTGTCAAGTTTATCATACTAAAGTGGAAAAACTGATGATAAATCGCAATAGAATACGAAAATATATTTTGCTAGTCTCGCAGTATGTATGATAGCACTAGATTAACTTATTTATAGTCTCAATATAAAGACTAATAAGAAAATAATTGTTCTTCCTTATATCTAACGTAAGTTCTTGTTCATGCAATAGCCTCAAATTGGTGTGAATAATACCTACCATCGCGTAAACTTTGTACTGCAACACGGTAATCAATGTTAATTTTCCAGAAGAGTTTCTGATTAAAACTTTTGTGGATGTTTCATGTGATTGCCTGAAAGTTGTGAATGAAATGAACCTTTGCCATCACTGGATTATAGGTTTGATATTCAGATATTTTGGCAGATATAAGCAGGGTGATGAACTTTGTAATAAATATTGACATCAGCTGGTTTAGAATAGTTAAAAAAATTGAAATGAATCATTATTAACTTCCTTGTGTTCAATTTATTTCCTAAAAACTTTTACCATTTAGTCATTTGTCAGTTTATAGAATTCCACTAATATTATCCCTCAAGGTAGCACAATAATATAAAAGAACCCGGAGACTCTAATTGCTCTATGGGCTAAGCTAATTAATATTAAGCCTCACCTGCCTAGAAAATAGGTGATAATTAACTATCAGTACCATATAAATAAGGGCAATTTAACAATCATAAAGTATAACCTACATATATATAGAAAAATAGCTTAGAATTCAAATCTGAATTAACAGCAGATATTTATTCCGTTGGAAAGCTTTTAAATCCACACAGTTCTTTTTATTCATTTAATTTTAAATAGGTAAATACATCACTCATATTGAAGTGAAAAGTTAGTGAAATTAAATTTTAACACAATTTGATCAAATGCATAACTTTTAGTTTCATTTTATTTTTCTAGCTTTTCTTTTAACGAAGCTCCATCACATTTCGGTAATACTTCAGTTAAACACTAACAACCAGCACCTTCGTTTCTACTTTCTCATGGTAGCCATTGTCAAAATGTCTCCCAACAATTTCTTTGGAGGGAACTGAAAGGTGATAAATATATTTATTCGACTCTGGGAAACTCTAGCTCAAAGTTCCTGGTTTCAGTTTTTAACACAGAATAGAAATGTTGGCAGACGCGTCATATAGAAGTGTGTTGGAATGTACCATTATACACTGTACCGTCAATGAAAGAATATCCGGAATGATATTTCCATAGTTTACTAATTTCACATTCAACATTTTATAATGATATGAGTACACGACGACAAATAACTAAGATTGGAAAATATCAGATATATGATCAAATGTGATTTGTGACACTGGCATCTTGCAATGACTCTTTTCTCTGATAATACATCATAGCAGTGACTCTTTTCTCTGATAGTACATCATCACATTGACTCTTTTCTCTGATAGTACATCATTACAGTGACTCTCTTCTCTGATAGTACATAATCACAGGGACTTTTTTCTCTGATAGTACATCATTACAGTGACTCTTTCCTCTAATAGTACATCATCACAGTGACTGTTTTCTCTAATAATACATCATCACAGTGACTCTTTTCTCTGATAGTACATCATCACAGTGACTGTTTTCTCTAATAATACATCATCACAGTGACTCTTTTCTCTGATAGTACATCATTACAGTGACTCTTTTCTCTGATAGTACATCATCACAGTGACTCTTTTCTCTAATAGTACATCATCACTGTGACTCTTTTCTCTATTAATACATCATCACAGTGACTTTTTTCTCTGATAGTGCATCATCACAGTCACTCTTTTCTCTGATAGTACATCATCACAGTGACTTTTTATCTGATAGTACATCATCACAGTGACTCTTTTCTCTAATAATACATCATCACAGTGAATCTTTTCTCTAATAATACATCATCACAGTGACTTTTTTCTCTGATAGTGCATCATCACAGTGAATCTTTTCTCTGATAGTACATCATCACAGTGACTTTTTATCTGATAGTACATCATCACAGTGACTCTTTTCTCTGATGATACATCATCACAGTGAATCTTTTCTCTGATAGTACATCATCACAGTGACTTTTATCTGATAGTACATCATCACAGTGACTCTTTTCTCTGATAGTACATCATCACAGTAACCTTTTTTCCACCGAAATACTCATTGATATTTCTATTATTGTGATTAACTATTTCTATTAATTGTGAAATTGTGCATTTAACCAGTATTGTATGATTACAAATGTATCCCAATACGAATTATTTTTTTGCAATGGATAACATTAATAAACAATATATATCAAAATACAATTAAAAGTTACAATTCTTTTATACAACTCTCACGGTGAAGAACATTCATGAAATAGATATTTATAAATTGTTACAATTAATATTCAACTAGGGATGAACCCATACGGTAAAGAGCTTTCATACAATATCAATTTAGAATCAATACAAATAATATTCCATTGTGGATGAACTATTACAGTGAAGAAAATTTAATCAATATCTATTTACATTCAGTATAAAACTTAAAATATTTAATTAATATCAAAAATTAAGTTACCATTGACCTATGAATAATTATTTATTTTGAAACAATATTCTGACGGAAAAAAAATATAGTTAATTAAATCAATAAGAACAATAAGTTGACGATAAGTATCAATAATATCATATAAAAATATCCAAATCTGCAAGCTGATCATTGCTCTTCAAACAGATTCTTAATTGTGTCACAACATTCTTAGATAACATGTTCAACATTGCTTTCGTCTCTAAGAAGATTCAGACAAAGTCACTTTAAGCATATCAACAAAACAGATTTGCAGCAGCGATCTCATGTGATGAAAAAAGACTGGAGGAGTAGAGTGAGGGAGAGTGCGCGACAATTTGGAGTAAGCAGAAGTGCGCGGAAATTTAGAGTAAGGAGGAGTGCGTGAGAATTCAGAATACTGTGATTCGAAGGTAATCTCTTATATGTATATGTATTTGAAGTAATGTGAATATTCATGCTATTGACAGTGTATATTTTGATGCAAACAAATGCTAGAATTATTGATCTATTCTTCTAAAATAAACAAAGAGGACATCCCAATGAAGTAAACAGGATTTATTGTAATATGAAATTGTTTTAGCAAAATTGAACCATCAAAATATATATATTATATGTAATATTATCAAAATATTGTAAATAATATGAGAATATACAGAATTTGTTATAACATTATTTCTATTATTCCAATTAATATATGAGCAGATAATTAAACTTGTTAAATTTTGAATTATTGTTAATGCATAGCAAACTATAATACCATTATAGAAGAAAGTAAACTGTAAATATTTATATTGTTATATATAAAAAATGTGCATTTGACAAGTACTAGGCAATATTAAATATTCTGTACAAAAATGAGGTTCACTCTTTTTAAAAATTAGTCGATAACAGTTTATTTAGGCGTCATATTGAATTTCGCTTGCAAACGGCCACTTGGGTGACTCTAATTTTTGCTCCTCCGAGAGATGGCGGTAATGCGTTTATACGAGTTAAGTAACACATTTAATCTCAGTTAACTCGATTAGATGCCCTGAAGAAAGTTCAGCTACTCTGTACTGTATATCTGAGGCGACAATCACATGTCAGTAATTGGTAGCTGCTTCAATTAGTTAGAGAGTACTGGTTAACAATGGATGTTATAAAATTATAAAATTAGCATACAATTATTAATAATTATGTGAGGACATGAACAAATATTTTATGGCCTAAAATTACTTTCTTTTTGTGTTCCGATAATTTAGTTATACATATCCTACCTTGATATTTATGATGCAGTCGAAGAGGTTTAAAATTGGGGTTCCTTCTTTTCCTTATCTTGAATTGAATTACGATTAATAAAAATCCTAACGCTCCACCTCGTTCTGGCAGTATCGCTATAAATGATCTCTCTCGTCTATAGCTTCGCTTACGAGTTATGAATTGACTTTGGATATATTACTTCAAACCTACTCGGAAAATTAAATTTGTGACAGAAAACAAGATATGAATTCGCAACAACTCACATTACGGCTATTGTAAGAATGCTCTTCTGAAATAGTAGTAATCGGTACTTATTAATTAATTAAATTTAATTTTTTTGCTAAATTTATTACTATTGTTTTATTTATTACCCTACTAGCTGGACCACGAAGAAATTCCGCGGAATTGGGAAATCAATAAAAAGGTATATAATATAATAAAAATAAAATCAACAAGATTAACGTATCAGTCGATCAAACAGTTTAATTATAGAGAGTAAATTCAATTCGATCAATTATTCAAGTAGCTACAATTAATTTCATCCATTGAATATTATCACCATATAAAATTTTATTTAAACTATAAGTTATATTTTATCTCCACCTTTACTCCATCCACATACACTTCTCTTCCAACTCTTCCTCCACCAACACTTCTTCCGCCAACACTCGCCTATCTTCATTTCCCCATCTTCACAAGATTCAATATTAAATTTATAAATATGTTGATTTTTTTTGTTTATTGAAAATCTGTTCACATTAAAATACAAAAATAAAAGAAATACAATTTTTAAATAGAAACAGTTTTATTCTTTAAAAGTCTAACGAGACATGTAGATTGCAGAATCTAAAAATATATAATCTAAAATTATCATACTTGTCTATAAATATACAATCTACTTAAGAATAATATGCATATCCAAAAATATAAATATATCTAAAAATATAAAACCTACCTAAGTTACCGGTTTGAATAAGTCAATATAAAAGTAACAAATCTGTACTTATGATACAGACTGAACAAATCACCATCAGGTCAATATTATATAATTTCAAAGTTTATTAATGTATGAAATGTATATTTAAAAAGAAAAAATATATGTTTTATCCTTTTCATGAATAATATCAATTGGTGTATTATTTTTTCTGAATCTATCAATGTTACAATTTTTATTAGTTAGGCATGAATCTTCGGGTAAATCTCGTGTGCCTCTCATAGATAATTCTCTGGTCACACCTGTTTTTTACTAAGTGACACACACGAACACACACACTATCGTAATAATATATATGTTAAATATATCGTAGTAACAGTTGTATTGAAATCTTGTTGAAATTCAGAAAGTTAAAGTCAAAATTAGATATGCCAAATAAACATGCCAAATATATTCGCAACAATATAATAAAATGAACTATTATATTACTACTTTGGCACACATACCACTAAATGCTATTGAACTCAACCGTCTCCTTTTACTTTTTAAATCTCCTAAACAATACTTCTGTCCAGAAGAAATGTGACTACTTTCACTTTCAAACCTGTACAAACTCAAAGACCAGTCACCTCTACGATCACTTCTCGTGTAGTAGCTAATAGAAGTTATACGATTAACTCTATTGTGTTGTTCTTGTGTAGTATTAATATTGTCTTAACTTGAATCAATATTACTACAGTTTCCAGTGCTGTACATTCAGATCTTCAAATATATTGTCAAACACCAGAAGTCTGTCAACTAGTATAAATAAAGTTTAGAATCTATTTTTGTAATCGTGTTTGGTTCAACAGACAATCTACTAAAACCCAACTCAACAATAGTTGAAAGAGCCCTGAAAGGTGTAGATGGTAAAACGATATCCTTTCAGCATTGGCATCTTCGACGGGATAGTCAAAATGGTTTTGAAGAGTTCCCGACGGTTATTATATTTTCAGAGAGGATTGAGTTAAGATATGCTACTCAAGACAGAAAGGTGAACCCTTCTAATGAACTTCCAAATTACTAAATGCAAGTTTGAGAGGGTTACTTCTGTCAAGAAGAAATTTCATCCAAGAATCTTAGTATTGAGTCATCAGTGATTTGCATAGTAAAAAGAAGTTATTGAACAATTTCAATCATAAAGAAAAGGCTAGCTTAGGGAAATTCAAAGTTTGCCTGTAAAGCCGGTGAGGAGAAAATATACAAATAGAGGCGAAAAGTCAAAGTGATAAATACCCGTCTTGAAAAAACAAAGTAAAAAGGGTTGGACTAAACAGCTGCAGTGCCACATAGTAAGGAGAAATACAGGTTAATAGGGTAAGCACTAAGCGGTCATACCACGAGCATGCACCTACTTTCACATGTAACGAGTTGGTGATTATAATACCAACAGGTTTGGAGAACACGCTAGTATTACATGTTCAGTCTTACATCCAACTCAGTAAAATGAGTAAGTACTCTTTGTAAAGATAAAAACATTACTGAACAATTGAATTATATATATGTTTTATTATATATGTGCTAATTTATGTGTAATTTATTACAGTGATTGTATCTTTTCTGTATAAAATAACTTCAAAATAGTTACACAATTAACTGATATAAAAGACTAAGGCCAATGCGAGAGCAGATGAAAGTGAAACATATCTCCCAGATTTTAATTCCGTTCACATGCAAAAGTTGAATCTAGCAGACGACACATAGATAGTTCTCAAAAACCGTAACTGAGTCATCACCAGAAGAAAGATCCTATTTGCGGACATTTTATAAAACATGGCCATGAATCTCTTCATTTTAAAGAAATCAAAAAACCAAGTATACGATAACTTAGATGCAAAACACCCTCTACATCATCTACTAGTTTTACGTCAAAAGCTACGCAGTAAGCCGAAAAAGAGAAGCTATTAAAACTCAAGTGCCGTAAAACGAAGGAATCTAGATTAGAGTCTAATGATGTTCTATATCAGATTCAGGTGAAAACGAAACACTGATTGGTTCAATAGACGAATAATAAAACTGGTTTAACGTATGGAAAACAATGTCATTTTTCGAGAGAATGCGGACGTTGAGGATGGCAAAGGAAGTTATAATTATGAATAAGTTGGTATGATGAGTCAAGTTACCAAATTAGGTGACACTAAAAAGCTGATTGTAACGCTATATATAAAATTGTTAATTAAAAGAAATCATTATCCACCGCATCGTTGTTAGATACTGAAGCGTCAGTATAATTAATTCCAGAAGAAATTATATGTTACAAAATAAATTAATATCACTCAAAGAAGTATACTAAAAGTATACTAAATGATGAAGTGGAAAAATAATTCCGATGATAAGCGAATCAAATGTTATTATGTCGAACCCTATAGAGGCGGTTTATTCACCGTGCGATGAATTGAGTTGCGGGTGAACTACCAGGACGTGAATTGAGTTCAGTGAACTTACCAGCGATGATTCGAGTTACAGTGAACTTACCTGTAATAATCAATAATATTTACCTTTATTTCAATGCATCTATGACACTCACCAAATTCATAACGTATCTATAATATACATCCAATCACAATTTAACTATGCTACTCGCTAAAATCGCCCTCAAGTTCAAAGAAGCTCTGCCGACGAATGGTGGACTGCAGTCTTTTGGTATTCACTTTTTCGTCCCAAAGTCAGAATAAACAACACGAGTTTTTGAGCAACAAACCTGGAGAATTTTCCTATTATTGAGCTCGAGTTAAATTAATGAGCATTGTTTGCTTTCTGTTTTCATGTTTCGTTCAAAGTAAATAACTAACTCCTTTTTCTCTTTGCTAAAACTTCTCCACATTTTAATGGTGAATTGTCACTTTTATTGCACTGAACTAAATAAATACTCATTTTCAATTTCTGAAAGGGAGGAAATATCTTTAACATATACTTTTAACATCTCATAATTTAAGCAAAATATATGTTCTGAAATTAAGTAATTAAGCTTGGAAACATGATAATTAATCCATAGAAAATCCATAACTTTAACATAAGAATTAATTGTTGGGCTAAGATGTAAGATAAAAGTACGATCTTCATTTATTCTATTAACATTCAAAGAAAGTGGTTTGGGGAGTTTGCAGTACTTAAAATGATAAATAGTTCCACAGTAATCGGAAAGTTGGTATTAATAAAGTAAATCAGAATTTTCTAAAGGTCAGCTTGATTCGTGTCGTATGTTAACGATTCCTTATCAAGTACATATTCAGGAACGTTTCGGAGCATCTATAATATTTAATTTCATATATTGATTTTTTTTCGTCATAAAATACATTTATTGATAATTTTGTTTGTACTTCCATAGTAATGTAAGTGTCCAATTTCCGCAATGTTAACCATATTGGATACGAATTTCTTTTGCTGGCCAATGCTAGTACTGCTAATCCTCTGCGCTGCCTTCACTTTTCCAAAGCCTCGTGCTTGTGATAACGCCACTGCTAGTCAGCTTTAGTAAAGTAATCAGGAGTATGGAAAGCAGAAGGAAAAACTAATGACTATCAGATGGATGAGTAAGTTTAACTTTGTGAGGCTAAAACAAATTACTTCACAGAGCTTGAATTTAAGATCAATATCATTAGTGAAATAGCCTATAAGCAGATGGCAATGTTTTTCATGACAATATTGTAACAATATTGATAATGTCTTACCAAATTAGTACAATGTTGTCCCAAGAAATATTGTTACATTCTGTAAAAATCAACTAAATTTATTGATTATCTACAAAAGTAATAATAGATTCTACACATACTATTATAAGAGAAGTCGTGTCAGTTGGTCGCTCCATCCTCTACAAAATGTGTTGAGCAGAATTCTATCAATAATACCTCATAAAATTGATGGAAAGTAAAAAAAAAATTAATAGAAAAAAATAATCTTTTGCGACAGTATCATTGATATTTGTCACAATTTATACTAATCAGTGATCCGTCAAAAATGATGGGAAATATATATTTTTGGTTGATTTGAAACCTATCTGAACATAAATTTGGAGTTGTTATTCGGAAATTTTTGAAAAGTATTTGTTTGTTTGGTTAATAAGATTGGTTATTTCCAGTTCTGGATTTGTATAATATTTCTTTTTATTTATTTCTAAACAATTACTCCGTTTTTTTTTCAATGATAAAGTTATTCTTTCTTTTATCTCTGATTTTTTTGGTAATATCGGATTAGTTGTTAACCCCTTTTTTTATCTAAGTTAGTTTTTTCATTATTTTGTATTTTTACATCTCGAAAAATCAGATTTTATTCAAATAATTCAATATTTTGGGACCCATGTTTTTTTTCAAATCTCCTTTTTTGCAACCCGGATTTTTCTTTCATCCCTGATCTTTTGTAATGATTTTTTTTGGAAATTTTATCTATTATAGAGGTAAGCTTCATAAATTAAGAATGATGAAACCAATGTTCAAAGTAAGATTTTTCTAAGCGTGTCTGTCACAGAAATTTTCTCGCGTGAGTACATAGAAAAGCTAATGGAAGAAAGACTGAAAAGTCAGGAAAAAATATATTAGTGCTAAGGTTGGGAATAAATTATGAGGGTACATTAATAATAAATATATCATGAAAATCTTATCAGAGAAACATCTTACTGTGCTCGAAAGTATTTCTATACGATTTATATTGCTCATTTATGTCCCATGGTTTTATCAAATATATGGTAAATATACATTTCATACAAATTTCAAATAGCAACAACAAATTAATGATAAAAATTGAAGTAAGAAAGAAATAGCATCATTTCTGTTTTGAGTTACAAACTGAACATCATAAATTATATTACAAATTACAAATACTAGAGATTCCTATATCTGTTAAATTTCCGTAATGTACATCTCTAATTCCTCTCATATTTTTGTCTTTATTGTTAAAAGTGTAGCTTGGAATTCATTCCAGTGATTCCCACTCATAGATCTCCTCCGTAAAACATTCCGTATGTACGAGACTTGCTTTATCACACCGTAAGTATGTACGCTCAGAGAGCCACATTTCTACTCACCAATTTATTGGTCTTGAATTTAGCAAAGAAACGAGTGAGAGGAGAGAAGAAGAGAGGAAGAACGAGTGAGAGGAGAGTAAAAGAGAGGAAGAACGAGTGAGAGGAAAGAAGAAGAAGGGAGAACGAGTGAGAGGAGGGAAGAAGAGATTAAGGACGACTGATAGGAGGGAAGAAGTGGATGAGAACAAATGTGTGGAGAGGATTGTGATTTGGAGACAAGAAAAAAGGAAGAATGAATTAAAGAGAACAGAAAAGAGAAATGAAATTTACGTTTAAACACGTCCTTGACAATGGATTTGTTAGATGGTTTTATAACCTTCGTCCTTCATAGAGCTAAAGGAATATAATTTAGCCAAACGCAATGAGTCCAATATTCATTCATCAAATTGTTTATTTTACTGTCACCTCATTATTCTTACGTTATTAATTTTGAGCATAAATAATGTATTATTGATATCTAATATTCTATAACGTAAATAAATAAAACTTAATAGTTTGCCAATTTGAATGTGAACACAAACTTCATTAAGTTTGGTAATGAAATACATTTGTTGTTAGAAATTTGTTGTTATGTGATGAATATGTTGTTTTGTAATGAATTGGTTGTTATGTGATGAATTGGTTGTTATTTGATGGATTTTTTTATATGTGACGAATTGTTAGTTATTTAAAGGATTTTTTATATCTGATGAATTGGTTGTTATGTGATGATTTTTTAGAGAATATTTGAAAAAAAATCTATATATAGGTTATAGATTTAATTGAGTAAAGTCATTTTTTTAATTTGGAATACTGATTAGATTACAGTACTAATTTTTGAGTTCATCAAATCTTGATAAAAACTTAGATCATTTTAATGGTGCTAGGAAAATTGCCCCTTGGAAAATTACCACTGGGAAGATTGCCATTGTGGTAAGATTGCCACCCGGAAAATTGCCCCTCAGGAAAAATTCCACTGTGGGAAGATTGCCACCCGGAAAATTGCCAGTGTACATATATAAATTCATAATAATTTTTTCTCGAAAATCACAAAAATCATAAGTAATGAATGAAATGTTTATAAGAATTCAATATATACGAATTTTTACAATGAGTAATCTCATTTTGACCAGTTATACGATCTAAGTGAATTCTTCCGTTGGTGGGTGTGAGTGTGCTGATACGCAATTAATTCTTAGTTTTATATTTTGAGTTATTATCTAGACTCTGAACCATTTAAAAGTTCTCTACTCTACTAGTTTCCCGTCAAGGTATTTTATCTCATTCACAAGTGCACTTAAATACACGTAGTATCTTTATAATGTTTAGTCTTGTACACAGTATGGACCACAAAAAAGGAATCTTGAATTAAACTATTTTTAACTTTGGAATAAATCGTTATTTTAATTCTTTTGTATTATATTCAGAATTTGTTTGATCAATTTGACGAATGATTTGAAATTGGTAATATTTTTCTTTTCTCAACGTTATGTTGAAAAACAGGAGTATAAAGGTTAGTTACAAAAAAAAAAGGTTAGTGTCCCTCTCTAAATTATTTAATCATACGATAAATAGTTACGTCATAGACAATAAAAGTCAAACTATTTCAATAACTCAAATCAATTAGTTATTGAATTATGCTTAAATATTTCAAACCGAAATGTGCCTCTCAGGCTCATTGATCTTTCAATGATTGAACAGTTTTTTTTGAAAGATGAAAGTTAAGTGGACATTTTCTTTACATAAGATTCAAATACTTCTGTATTCAGTTCTGTATTTTTTTCATAGAATAATTTTTTTTTTTTTAGTTTGTCGCTGTGAAAATTTTCTCCACATAAAATTCGAATGCTTTTGTATTTAGTCCGGTCTTTTCTTGTAGAGTAAAATATATTTTCAGTTTGATAATATATTGTTAATATATTTTGTAGTGGCAATTCTCCACAGTGGTAATTTTTCTCAGTGGTAATTTCCTGGATGGCAGTTTTCCCACACTGACCATTTTCCCACAGTGGCAATTTTCTGAGTGGCAATCTTCCCAGAGGCAATTTTCCAACAGTGTCAGTTTTCCCGCGGGCCATCTTCCCAGTGTCAGTTTTCCCAGTGGCAATTGTCTGCGCACGCATTTTAATAAATATGAAAAGTAGCTTAAATATTTCCCCTCCTACGTATGCATGATATAATATACACACTAAATTCATTTATACTAAGAATGAATGCAATAACATACACAGTAAATACTTTGTAAACTTACCACTTTCTCTCTCTCACTCTTCAATTTATCATATAACTTTATCAAACGGAGCAGTAATTAAGGCTGAGTTTAATTACAGAAATGGCAATTACAACAGTATATACATATCTACCATCAACTGGTCAGCATTACAAATATTTTAATTAATTTTAGTAATGAGTAGGTGCATCATATCTATTCGTTAACAGTAGTAATGAGTAGGCACAGCATATATAATTAATAACTTTAGTAGCGAATATATATTATTAAAAATTAATGATGGTTACAGTCAATATTAACAGACCGATATTACCGGTTGCGGTATTATTATCCTAATTTTGCTGTTGGTATTATCCTAATTTTATTGTAGGTATTATTATAATTTTTTGTTTGGTTTAATTCTAATATTTTGGTATGTTTTATTATAATTTATCGGTAAGTATTATCAAAATTTTGTGGTGGGTATTAATGTAATTAAACCGGTAGGTATTAGATTAATTTTGAGGCAGATATTATTCTTACTTTGCGGTAGTTATCATTGTAATTTACCAGAAGGTATTATCCTTATTTTACGGTAGGTATTTTCTTAGCTTTGCGGTAAATATTATCTTAATTTTGCTGTAGGTATTATCCTAATTTTGCGGTAGATTTTATCCTAATTTTTGCAGTGGGTATTATTATAATCTTATCTTGCTGTAGTTATTAACCTAAATTTGCAGTAGGAATTAAACTAATTTTGCGGTAGGTAGAATCCTAATTTTGCGGTAAGTTTTATTTTAATTTAGCAGAGGTATTACCCTAATTTCTAAATTCGACTAGATACAATAGACTAAAAGGGTTTGAATTAATGATGAGTAACCATAGGGTTTTCATCGAATATAAAAAATCTTTTTTATCATCGAGTAAATAGTCCATCGAAATTCAACAATTAATTATTAAAAATTTCTGACTGAGAATAAAGGTGTCACTGTGAAGATATTCTACTGTTTAATACTGATTCATCAAAATCTTTCATCACACATCCCTTCAATTGTTAGCATATAATCATATATTCCAAAGACTGTATTTTATTCAGTAAGATTGTTCTTATATAACTCTTCAAAAATTGTTAGGTAATATCTCATCAGTAATTAATTGATGTCCAATACTCTTTGATCACAAATGCATAGATACGCACAGGTAGCTAATAATTAGCCGGTATTAAGGCTATAAATAGATAAATTGGATGGCTGTTTCTTCAGATACTTTATTAACAATACTCATCTAGCTATTGGATAATACATTTACATACTTGATGAGTATATTGGTCAAAAACTATAATGGAAATGAATATGTCAATCAGAAAACCATTTCATCAAAAGCTGTTCAAATATTCATAGAGCAATTAAGTGGAACACAATATTTACAAAGTTTTAATTGCTGCTCTACCTCTCCATCGCTTTGTGTTTATTTTTCATATTTCAAAGCGAATAAAATCCGACAACTTTTACCGTGAAAAATTATAATATTAATATTTATTTAAGTCATTTCCGCATTAATTTGATACTTGAATATTTATATTCACAATCTTGAAAATTTTCTTCAGTCATCAGGCAAAGCATCTATCTACCAATTAGACCCGTAACTCACATGTGGTAGATACTTCCTATGTCCTATTTTATCTTCAATTCTCTGTTCTATAAAATGTTAAGTAAATTACAGAACATTTTATTAGTTAACATTATATGCACGATTTCCACTCACAATTACTCTAAATATCATTGTTTTAATATTTACAGTACAGAAAGACATATTTTTCAATCACACTGAAAGATGTTAAATAAATCGTAAACAAACAAACTCACAAGACACATTTCTCGGATATTTTCTATCATGTCATATCTTTTTGTGAGGTTCAACATAATAATTTCCAATGTAGCTCTGAGAATTTCATAGAAGCAGATATTTCATACTATGAATTTTTCATCCTTCAAAAAAAATAAAATAAAACACTTTATGATTATAATTTGTCATACTATAAAAATATATTGACCAAGACAAATAAAAGCGGAAATTTTTTGATGTAATCGGGATAATGTATATTGATAGTATTTGTAAGACCTAATCTAAAGGTAATATTCAGGCCTTTTTTCAGCTAATTACTTATCTCCGTACACCTGTTAATTCTCAGGTTCTCCTCTTCTTCTCACCCAAGTCTTCTCTAACGTCCATTTAGGAACAGAACTTTAACAGCTGGAAATGTCAGGCAGGAATTCCCTACTGGAATCCCATAAAGCAATCTAAACTTACTGCATTCCGATTTAACATTATAATCTATATTCCAAGCTGATTCTTTCCAATATTTCAGTTAGTGGCATTAAATACTTTCTTTTAAATTTCAATGAAAACATCTTGAATTCTTTCAATAAAAATATGTTGATATTTGAATGATCGTGTTAATCAAAACAATAAATGTTAACCGATCAACCTAATATCAATTTCATTGAATTATATAGCAACATTAACTTCAGCAAATAATATTTCCACCATTCGAAGCTAGCAATAGGATATTTAATTTCCTTTATATCACCGTGATTTTATCATTCGATATATTTTTCCTGACGACGGTAAATTTTTAGACTCAAAATATCGAAACATCTCAATAGCTTCTAAGCACAATAACATTGCAATGAAATCCATGGAGAAAAAACAATTCTCGATTTTTGCAGTGAATACAAATATGATAGTTTAAATTATACTAATAATATGATTTAGGATATTTTGAGCTGCCGTAGATGATCGAAAAATGTTGATAAAACATTAAAATGTTATTAAAATCTGTTAAACGTATATATGAACCGATAACAAATAAATATTATAATCATCTAACCTGACCTGGAAATACCCTCAGCAGATATATACTTTTATTATGGCTCAAAATATGTCCATGAATCATTGACGACCCCCTCCCCAACCTCTGCCTTCATCGCCCCCCAAATCATCCGAACAATGTCTCATTAGTTGAGCGCAATACGAGGGATATTCCAGAGCATAAATCACAATGATTACCTCGCCAATCATTCCCAAATTCACGATACCTAATTCCCGTCTGATAACCAATTCTTTGATGAAATATTCGACAATGATAGGACCACATGGTCCTAATAGGAATTCAATTCGAAAACCTTCAAGCGGATGTGTCGAAACGGACATTTCAACAGTGGCCCGTCGCGAGCTCCGCCACATTCGAAATTAATTGTCCCTAACCGCGCTATTTTGAGAATAATTGCCTTATTCTTCGGTAAATTATTCATCCGTTGTTATTCATTCTCCAAATGAATGATAAGAAATGGTCGACTTTGCGACACATTTAAATGATATAAAGAATATTGCTGCACCAGATTTTATCAGAATAAATGCTATCAATATTTTCTAATTATAACGAACATTCGTGTAGTCTAATATATAAGTATGGAATCAACAAAGTTCAATTTTATTTTATTTGTTAATTATGGGGACCCGACCATGGAAAAATCTCAAAATTGTATTATTATTTTTATTTCATAAATAGGTACCCAATAACTTTATAAATGATTGTACAAAAAATCAGAATTCTAGAGTGTGACTGTGTGACGCTATGCCAATGGGAGAGGGATCTTCGACGTGATGAGCCCGGGCCATCCCATGACTTCCAACCTGGTGGATTTTGATTTGGTATCGTGATTATTGCTATGTTGAACTTTACAACAGTATGTCAGGTGGCACCTGATGATACCCCCACCTACGAATGTATGATAGCGAGCATGGCTTGTTCATGCTCGTGGGGATTTAATGCCAAACAAAGTAATAACTTTGAATGCCATTTTGAGGAACTTCAAAAAAGCTAAACAATTTGGTATTCAAACATCTAAGGCTTTTTTTGGTTGAAGCTACGGCATTGCAGTTTCTTGCATTCGATGCTCCAGGACATTATCTAGAATCTTACTAGAGTTTTGTTCGAATTTCAGATTAATTTTAGGAATATCTAATTTAAAAAAAATTGTTATTTTATAATATTTCGAAAAATAATTAGAAATTCGAACAAAACGATTCTATGATTCTAGGTAATCTCTTGGAGAATCGAATGCAAAAAACTGCAGTTCCGTAGCTTCAACCAAAAAAAACCTTAGGCTTTTTGGACAATGGTACGAAATCCGTTCGAAATTCGAAAAACTCGTTTCCTATGGGTCTAATCGAAAAAAATGCCATGAACAAAAACGATAGGGAATTCAATTTTATATGTGATAACGAAGTTTCAAAACCGTAGCTTCATTTATAAAAAAGTTTTCAAAAACCATGGTCGGTCCCCGTAAGAAACTCGCATCATGAAGTTAATTACAATAGATAGAGTTTTCCCATCAAAATCTACGAGTCGAAGAAGGTTTCATTTCTTTTTGTCAGATTTTTTCCCTTGACTTTATTGATGGATTATTTAGAGATCTTCAAGGAAAATAATTTTCGGCTTTGATCATTTCTCATTAATTGATTTGTTAATAGAATCATTAACCCTTAGAGGTCAGATAACGACAAAATATAGAGGATTAAGAAGTAATATATAGTGAATTGAGGTAACTCCTCAGTTATTTGTGTCGAGTTTACCATTTCGACATGAAGTCACAGAAGATGTTTTACATCTTAATCCACAGCATGTATTCCTCAATCCTCATGACAGGCTGTTCTATTTTATCGTCTACTTTATTAAAATAATAATTTAACAGTGCGTTTAGATCTGCAAATGAAATGTGTGCACTGTGCACACGACCAGGAATTCTTCTTTATGTGGCGTTAGATCTGCAAATGAAATGTGTGCACTGTGCACACGACCAGGAATTCTTCTTTATGTGGCGATTACGTCGAAACAGCATAGAATTTGAAGCCTTCAGCCTAGAAACTTTCGAATATTCCAAAGGTTTTATTTCAATATAGATTTACAGACCAGGTAAATATATGGAATTTAATACGTAGCTTGTTGTAATAATATTAATGAATAGATAGTATCACTGATACCGCATTGGAGTGTACAGTGCATTCATGAAGTATTTAGTACAACTAACTAGCGGATACTGCAAACTACATTACAGCCATCTCTGTTGAGATTTTGTAAGTTCATATTATTTAAAAAATAATTATAATTGAATTCAACATATAATTATATGCAAGGTGAAGTAGCCAACAGGTGGCGGAGCACTATCAGTTGAGTGCTCCGCCACTGTATCGATAGAAACTTGTATTGATAGAAACTTATGCGGTTGAGACATAATCTTTTAGGGAACACCGATAATTTTAAATCGTTGCACCTAAACCCATTTTGGTTCATAACCAGAGAAAAATTTATAGTTGGGCCATAGGAGATTAATTGTGTTATCAACCTAATTTTTTTCGGCTCCATTAAATAATAATCTCTGTGCGTGAAATTAGAGACTGTCAACATGATATTCGAATTTGCTGGGAATGAAAAATGAAAATTCTATTTAAGATAGCGACAATGATATATATTTATATTTACTTAGATATATATTTTGAGGATTTAAAAATTAAAAACGTTCCGGGTAATTAATTATTTTCATTAATAATTAATAATAATATAATTATAACAAATACTATCTCACCAATAAATATAATATTTTGCCATATGATGCAAACGTTATACTCACCATATTATATTTGTCATCAATTATTATGAGTATTATTCTGCAATGGTTGTATATAGTTTATGACATTTATGGGAATTATGAAATAATGTGAATAATCAATAGTTAGAATATTTGATTACAAAAAATAACATTTTTTAAAATACTCTAGTGGTATATAGTTCATTCCTTGATTGAAGAAAATAGAGGACTCCTTGGTTGCTGCATTATGTAGGATGAAGAACTCAACAAGAAGTAGTTTGAGTTCTTGCGTATAGTACGATTCTAATTTTCTCCTATTAAAAGTATGCTAACATTGTTACAATATCCTAACTTTATCAAAATCTAAACTATGGCCTGTATCTCTATTATGCTAATATATCTATGAAAAACAAGAAGTAGTTTGAATTTAAGAGAGTACAATAATCATAGATATATTAGCATAATAGAGATACAGGCCATAGTTTAGATTTTGATAATGTTAGGATATTGTAACAATGTTAGCATACTTTTAATAGGAGAAAATTAGAATCGTACTATACGCATGGATAGGATAACACTTTAAATAGAGCATATGAAGTTCCTTAGTAAATAGTGCCCATAGTTAATAAGATTGTCAAAATTTAAAATTGAAATGTTAAAAAAAAATATAAATTAGGATATGTATCATGATTACGAGTAGGTAGATTATAAGTTGCTTGTTTCTCAATAAATGTTACCCTGAAGACGGAAATCACGAAGATTTCTGAGAGCTTGG